>CM031242.1:779990257-780580757 GCA_018340775.1 Taxus wallichiana var. yunnanensis | reverse complement strand
CTTCAAACTTCTCTCATTTATTTCATTTCATCGTTATTTTATTGTTCATTGTTTACCTTTCTCCCTATTTAACTTCTCTAATAATTTCACCTCCATAGACCCATTAAAACCTCACAAAAACCTACTCTTGTCACCCAATACCTTGTCCTACCTAACCAAAATCCTTTGTGTAATCACAAAGGAGACCAAAATCCTATTCTCGTGACATTTCCATATCTCACAAGAACTAACGTCGATTATAGCCAACTATGCTTCGGTCACCCCGACCGACACCGGCCTCTATGTTTTTCCCACACAACCCTAAACAAAGACCTACCCACCTAATTTTAACCTCATCCTCACTCACCTGTGACCTACCAAAAACCTTTATCGGACTGCAAAACCCAGGAACCAACCATTTGACATGTGGATTCTATTCTAGCTTAGCTTGTTAGATTAGGTCTATTTTCTTATTGTGTTTTAAGTGAGATACTAAATCATTTTAAAATAAAAATAGGATTTACTTTTTTACAGATTAATTTATTTAAAAAGTGGGTGATAGCCATCTAGGAAGTATCATACTTCCTATATGTAGCTCTCACTAGGTAGTTCACTTGCCCATATTGTTTAGTTTCTTCGGTGGTCTTTTTTTCATTACAGGTAGTTCCTCCTAGCCAAAAGGAAGCTCTCATGGTCAACTATGTATTCGGAAGTCATACACACACAACAACCCATCAACCGACATTTGACAGGTATTCCTCCTACACCCCGTACCCTATATCTGTTTGGCCAATGCTTCTAAGAAATAATCTAAGAAAAAGGTGAAACATTTTGGCACGCCCAGTGGGACCAAAGCTGGGTTCCTTGCATTTCATTCATTCCTAGAAAAAAACTTGTGTGTTTTTTCCCTTCTAAAAGTGTACACACTAATTTTCTCTCCAGTAATCCACATCTCTTCTTTCTATTTTCTCTAAAGGAAACTTTTCTTTTGGTGTAGTTAAAAGAATCATTTCTTCATTTTTGCATTAGTGAAACATCTTCCCTCTTCCTATTCATCTTATTGTGTCATCCAATTTCACATTTTCGATTTGGGTTTTAAAATCATTGCATTTCATTCTCATTTTCTGCATTAGCTCACATTAATTGAGGGCAACCTATACGCTGAAGTCATTACCAAACTAATGGTTGACAAACAAATTGTATAAAAGCACTTCTATCCTTTTCTCTTTCTCGAGTCTTACCAAACCACAAAAAAATTCAAAATACATACATTCTTAAACAACATCTTACTCGGAAGAAGCTAAAGGTGATCACACGATCATGGCATAGTGGGCACCGGCTCTCTCTACTTTGTCGAGTCATACTTGAGTGAAGCTTGTCCCCACCATAACATACCGAAACCTCACCCTTTAGATCTCCTTCTTTGTAAGAAGTCATCCTCACCAAAAACTCTATTTCACAATTCATGTGTCAATCCCTAAATAGCATAAGCTAAACAAACATAATACAAAGGGCACTCCTAGGGTCTCATTTTCTTAGGTTTTGTACTTAGATTGTGTTTTGAGGTGAAAGATCACGTTCATCACTTTTTTTTGGTCATCCTCGCACGCTCATCATCATAGTTGGTGTATTTCGGCTTCACCCGAGTGTTCCTAGGCCATATCATCATCATTTCTAGAATTTTGGGTCTGATTCTACATAAGATTTTAACTCACAACCACTTTCTTTAATCACTGTTTCAATTTCACAAGAAGCTGTCATCGGTTACCTATGACCGCCATCGATTATACCTAACCGACGTCAATTCCAGTGTCCTTTTACTAACCTACTCAAAAGGAAATTTTCAATTCACTTTATTCCACTTTCCACAGTCTGTCACTATCATTTATCTCATTGACATTTTACACATCCCCAGATTTGGCATACTTGTCAAATTTTTCCTTCTCGCCTCACTAGTTACTTATTATCCATTTTCTACGGTGACCAAAGCGGTGGTTACCCCTAACCAATGTCAATTTTACCTAACCTGGCATCGGTTATCATGTTTCACATTCCACCCACCATTTGTTACTTCATCCATTTTTATCACCGATTCACATGTTCGCTTTATTCTCTATATCATTTATAGATAAGTAGCCCTACCTGATCAATACTGGTTCACATGGTGCTGACCGAAGACAAACAAATGCCCTCATGTTCCATGCAAATTTCCAACCACTCCCACCTAGTCCTTCACCACCTTCTATTTTATCACGGTCATGGATCCCATCTAACCTACTACTATCACTACCAGGAGATGAGGAGTTCACACGAATCCTCGACGAGAAACCCGCCACCTTGCAGTTTACCTCTCCCATTCATCCACTCAGGATGCATCAAGTCGGTTGATATACGGCATGCTCGTATCTATCCCCCAAATCTCGCACCCACTTTTGCATCAGCCCCATCGACTTCACGCTACCTACATCCACTTTACCCCTAGTTGTTTCACATTCAAGTTCTATACCCACCATGATGCGTCACGTCTGCATACCTCAGTGGCAGCCATTACATCCACCATACCCTCAACGAATACCCCTAATGTCTCACACATACCCATATCTACATTCCCACCTTCGGTGTCGGTGACTCCTACCCCATTTCAGAATGTGGTTCTTTCCATTCCACAATCATTAGCCCCTATTGCCACTAGGGTTACCATGACCCTTCCACCCCCATATACATACTATCAACAACCTCTTGTTTCATCTATTATTCATTCTGAGTACATACCCCCTATTTCATTTCCTTCTTCTCCGCCACCTTACATGGAAGCCCCATACACTAGAATGCCACCCCATTATACGCCTAAAGCCAACTTCCTCAAGCTATTATTGTCGCCAAATCACCGCACCCTCCGAATGGCCAGGATGTGAATAGGACGTTCAGTGTGATTGGGACACATGGGATCACCTCTCAAGCTATGGGACTTGGGCTCGAGGTGAACCTCCGGAGAAGGCCGGTTTCCTCTTCCTAAACTAAGTGTTGACTACTCCTAGTGTAACAAAAATGATTATCTAGTCCTATGCTAACATTTTCATGGGGTTTTAGGAAAGAGATTTACGTAAATGAAACTATACTAGGGATGGTGATGCACCAAATAAAGGGTGTCTTGATTCGGAAGGGTTAATTTGAAGAGGGTGTGTGCACCACAGTCAACTTCACCTCCGTGAACTTAGAGAGGGTACAGGATACCACAAACTAAGAGACACACATTCCCTTTGTTAAACTTTATCAGACCGAGAAATATACCAGTTTCCTAGTGAAGAAGGATGAAATCAAGAAGGGTGAACAGACACCATAACTCAACTACATGCAATACTTCACCACTCGATAAGCACGAGAACTCTAAGAACCTGTAATAGAACTTAAACTTGCAAAGTGTACTTGCAAGTATGAGAAAGGCACACAAAGAAGCACGAGAAGGATGAAAGGAATGAGATTAGTCACAAAACACACACTTTTATTACTTCAATAACATGCACAATGCATCATACATTCAGAAGAGGCAATAGTTGCCATTACAGTCTTGAAGAGGAGGCTTGAAAGTTCTCTCAACACACAAGAACAACTTGCAGAAGAGAGAGGATTCTTGAAAAGTATACACTTGCTTGAGATATCTAACTGTCCAACTTGTCTGAACTGTTGGAACCCTTTGAAATGAGCTTCCAACTTACATTTATAGAAGAATATGTGAGAAAGAAGAGGAAATGGTCATAATTACATTCCTAAAATGAAGGCCCATGATGTATTTATTACAGTTAGTTGAACTACCTGAGAAGGTTCCATCATGGGTCATTAATTGCCTGATGACCAAGTCTTCTCAATTAATTAAAAGAATATTTAAATAAAATATTTAAATAATAATAATAAATATTATTATTAAAATATTTAAATAAAAATATTAATTTAATTAACATAATGTTGGGACCCCCTGTTGACCCGTTTGACTTGAAGAGGAGGGGGGTCCATGTGGATAGAGTCTGCACAAAACTCAACTCGGTGAGCTTGAATCCTCTAACTCGGTGTTGTAATTGATTTTGAACCCTACACCAACTCTTTCCTCGTCTTGGCAATCGGGCTCTTTTGCATTGAGTCCTTCGAATGGTGAGCTATCGAACTCGATTCTTATCATTTTCCTCTATTAACTCAAAGCCATTTATGCATTCCACATTCAAACTTCATGAAACATCACCACGAGCTCCTGCAAAGTCACCGAGCTCTTCATCAAAGCAAACGATCTTACCTTTCACAGGCTCAAACTCACTTGAAAGTCGAGCTTAACCCAACATTTCTAAAAAGAATGGTTTTACCAAAATGCCCATGATTCTTCCTTATCATATAACACTTGCAGTAAGAATGTTTTAGCTTGGCCATAATAAGCACAATTGTACCTTCCAAATGATAAGAAAATTCCATTACCAATAAAGACCTAATGCTGCCATGATGATGACCTGTGCTCATGCCCATAACATGTCGATAGACACCCTTAAGACTGATTTTTGGCCAAAGAGCCCTTCGGTATTTTGGTAGTGCACTCGCAATCTCGTCTCCAATCAACAATTATGCCACTATTGGGATCTTAGTATGGCATAGGTAGCTATGAGCTACACCATATACTCATTTTTCCATAAACTAAAAGATCCTTTATGTTACAACTTGCAACACATAAAATAAGCCCTTCAAAAACATACGTTGAACAACCTGGGAAACCAAAAGGACTTTGGAAAAATGTACATGTAACAACCATATGAATTCTTCCTTAGTCATGGATCAAAGTGATAGAAATAAGCTAGATAAAATCAGCTTGAAATTACGTATAATCGTCCATTGTTAAAACAAGCTTCTCAAAGCGGTAAAAGAACACTTTTATTGTCGATTGGACGTACATAATGGAAGTGGTATAAATATTGCTTTTGCCCTTAGAGTTTCTCAAAGAGACCATTTACGAGTAACAAGGATGTCACATGCAAAATGGCCTTGACGGGTATTTTAGAGTTGACCTTCACATTCAATTCATTTTTAGGAGAAGCAATCTTTGAGTAATATGAATCGTTTCATTCGCACCGTAATAAACCTTCATCTCCTGGTTCAGGGAAATTTTATGAAGCCTCAAATAGCGTGACTCAATCCATCGTACACGATAGTGAATATTTGTTTCATGTCTACTTAAAGCGCTAAAAACGGCTTCTACTATACTGTAACATGCCTGTGCCTGTGCATGGGATTTTTCCTCGCATCCTGAATGATCAGAGCCCGAATCGGAGTTGGGAGAAGTATGCTGGCAAAGGTGAACTGATCAGGTCGGGCATCTGTCTGTTGCTGTAAGGAAACCTGTGTCTTCTGTAAGCTGCAATTACGGTATTCCATGAGAAGGTGTTTTCTTTTTTGTGAGCCTGAAACTGGATACTGTTTCCAACGTCGACCCATCTTCAACCATCTCACCATCATCCTCCCTTATCAATCGGAAGATTACTCAATGCCCAATTTGCAACTGCCACTTTAATTCTCCTGGTAACTCGCAAAAAGACTCAGACCACTCCAAGCTGCATGGGGTTTTCATGACGGATAGCCATCATATTGTCTTCACTTGGCAGTTTGATCCGATTTCTCCCCAATTCCCACCAGCGCGTGGGATTTTCAGCTTGGCCTGCCATTCATAAAAATCCACTTGGAAATCAAGTGAAATATTTCCCATGCATGGAAATATCATTCTCTTGCCATGATCATGCCTTCACTTGGCAATTTGACCCGATTTCTCCCATTCACGGAAGTTTGGTCATGGTTTTCCAAACCAATATTTCCACGCTTGGCAGTGTTTTCTGAATCTCCCCATTCCATGCCCAATCCTCCTTTTTCCAAGTCAAATTGGCATGGCATTTGTATCAAGGAAGTCCGCAGGATATGTGTGGGGATCTCGGACTTATGAATCCAATTCGCCATACATTGCCTTGGCAGGTCGGTTCCCAATTTCCACTTCTTGACTTGGTCATACCGCCCCAAAACTCCCCACGTGGAACTTCTTCTTTGGCTTGCCATCCACGAAAACCCACTTGGCATTAGGCTTCTCGGATTCCCATGATTTTTCTCCTGCCGAGTTTTCCTTCAATAGATTTGAGGATAACATTAAACTCTCAGTGCAAACATTTCAGTTGTAGCTTGTAAGGTGTGATAATTTCAACAGAAACCTTTATGCCTACCAACTTAGTGACTCGTTGAAGATGCTCATATAATTGCAAAGCAAATTGTGCCTCATGAATATTCTTATATGAAATAGTTCCACCTCTATGAGATCCGCTTCCATGAATTACATCGTAAAACTAGTAAGGTCTCGATAGAGAATCTTTGTAATAAATTTCATCAGGTCTCCCGGTAACACTCTCACTGTCACTTAATCGATTTTCATAAAAATATCTTGAAGGAAAATCCCAAATTTGAGGATGCATTCGATCTTTGAAGATAAAAACATAGTTGGATGACTTTGCTGGAAGTGCTCAAGAACTTCTACTATACTGCAACATGTCAACTGCCTGTGCACCGAACACTCGGCCGAGGAAGGTCTGAACACCATTATAATTCGCAGCTCTTTTTTTTAAAATGTCGGTTTGACTCAATTTTACATTGGTATTCTATGGTGCTTATACTATCTTCTGGGTCGATAGAAGTCCTTCCATTATGTAATTACAAACCCGAGATTCAATGATGTTGAACCTCCCATATTTGCATAATTTCATATCATTTCTATCAAACAAGATAATTCTCCCAAGTGGTTGGTCGAGCACTGTCTTAATGGATTAAACTTGGCATCATGTTAACTTTGACTCTCCCTAACTTGGCCTTCAGATCTTTTTGCATCGATCTCCACCGAGATCCTTGTAGAGTTCTTTTCATTCGTCAATTTTCAATGAGCTATATTTTACATTAACAATACCATCATCGAGCTCTTACAACCGAGAGTCTCTCTTTGAGATGATTTTCGAGATGACTATATATTTGACACCGGATTCTCTATCAACTTGACCCCAAACTCTTCTTGAGTTGAAATAAAGCTGGGTGCCTTTCAATGCTAGGTGATCTCTCATATGCAATTTAAGCATTATTTTTAATTTTTTTGTATCTTGATAATAACCGGAGATGGGTTCCTGGGACTACTATTTCATTTTGAACGTGATAGGACCCTCTTGTCCAATCTTGTCAGGTGTGCAAAATTGGATAACATTTTGGTGACCTCTCAGGGATGATTGACTACTAAGCATGATTCCAGTAGCCTTAAGTCATCCATTGGGCATGGAGTCTATATTGGAATCTTGAAAGTAGTATGATTTTCTTTGACACATCCCGGAATCTCCTTGAACATTGCCGATATCCTAGACCTCCCTGGAATGCTAAGCATGAAGTATACTGAATCTATTGAATGCTTGACATCCATGGAACACTGCAAAAATTTGAATGAAGCATATTTTGAAACTCTTATGGAAACCTTGAACCTTCTTATCCTTGACACCTTCCAATGATGAAACAATGTGCAGAACAACACAAAACACAGCAACAAGGAAAGCAAAACAACAACACACAACAATGTGCATAAGCACTTGGAGGAAAACACCTAATTTAACTATACAAGGGGTGGAATGCTTCTCAAAAACAAGCTTTGAGATGTATCCCATTCACATGAATGGGCAGTTCTTCTCCATTGAGCCTAGATAGACAGAACGAATTTGCCTCTTTGCAACTTGTGATGATGTATGGCCCACTCCAAAGAGTGTCTTTGCAATTTGCCTCTTTGCAACTTGGCATGCCTACTGGTTTGGCCCTGTCTTTATCCCATTTGAGAACTAAATCTCCCTCTTGAAAATGCCTTTCGGACGCCTTCTTGTCAAAATATTTCTTAACTTGAGGCTGATGTTGCTCCAAAGTTTTCATAGCCTTATCTCGTACTTCCTCTAACTCCATGAGTTCAAGCAAGCCTTCTTGTCGGAGGATCACTCTCTATAACTTCAAGTTGATGAGCTAACTCCAATGAAGATAACTCCAATGAGAGTGGGAGTTTTGCCTCTCTTCTATATATAAGAATGAAAGGAGAATTTCGATGGCCCTTTTAGGTGTGATCCGATCTGTCCATAAGGCGTCTTAAGTTTGTGTATGCCAAGTCCTCTTGTTAGTCTCCATTGTGCGCTTAATAATCCTTATGAGGTTTTGTTGCTAGACTCAGCCAATCCATTTCCTTGAGGATAGTAATTGGATGAATTTTTGAGGTATACCCCATTTTTAACAGCCCATTCACTCAATTTCATACCAAGAAAAGCCAGCACATTGTCTGAAATGACTGTAAACGGAACACCGAACCTCGTCATTATACCCTCCAAAAAATCTAGAACTACCTTTTCATTGCTCTCTTTTAATGCTACCGCCTCTGTCCATCGAGTAAAATAGTACATTGTGGTAAGGACTCCTCATTTCAAAATACCAAGACAAGGGAAAAAAAAAATAAAAAAATTGATGACGTTCACTATAAAATTCAAACACACGTTCAAGTTTTAATAATTGTTCTCTGCCCAAACAACACAGTTTGGATCACACAATTTCTTTTTAAAACGAATGTTCCCTGTTCGCATATTTACAATATGGAACACACATTCAATGCCATTCAATCTTATAACAGATTCTATATGCTGCTGTAAATGACTCGAGGAACTACCGATCTTCCATTTTCATGGCTCGGAGTTTCAACGATCCTTCATTTCATGACTCGGCAACAACCGATCCTTCATGTTCATGACTCGGCAACAACCGATCCTTCATGTTTGTTTATGCATAGTATATTATATATACCTGTTCTCATAACCTTCCCGGTTATCGAAGTGATCCATTTAAGAAGCCTATCTGAATATCTGTTACTGATATTCATCTGACATCCTGCATCTTAAATTAAGTGATAAGGACAATGCAACATGACCAGCAATTGCGATACTTTGGCCAAAGATTTTCACATGCTTTGCATGATCATATTCTGGATGTGATACACATCTACGGAATACGTCCTTCACCTCACTTCACCTGTTATCTAGAATGGTCTTTCCTGGTTCCTACCAGTCCTTTTCATTTAAGGTTAGTTTAAACTTTCAATTTAACTGATTAGAATATGAGCGAATATAGAAGGCACTCCGATAACTAAAGATACGTAGACATACAGTGTCGTTTCCCCACGACTCCGTGTGTCTAGTTATCTTTAGTATTCCGGAGTCACTCCGTATACCAGATCATACTCTATCCCCTGTCCATAGTTACACATTCAGCCTATGTATTCTAAATGTTTTAATTCGGGAGGGCATTGCTGATATGTCAAGCTGCATGACGTGTGTGTCATCATGAAGACCCGTCTTCATGGAGACACCTTGCTTTGTTTGGCGGTGTATGCCAATGTCCTACGGAATTCTCCCATCGAGAATACACATCCTGCTCAAGTGCTTAGGATATGATTTAATAATTAAAATCAACTTTCAGCATCCATGCTGATCCCTTGATCCTCGTTTCCGTTACAGTTGTATAGGGCTAAGAGGGACTAAATCCATCCATTGTCTTGCAATGCATCTTCTCCTTCGTGTCGAAGGGCTGCATTTCCTTACTTGGTTCACTTCTTAATCATTGGATTAAGCGAGTCGTTCAACGGACATGATAAGTTTAACCTATTAAACTTAACCAAGATTTTCTCAAGCTATGCAACTAAATTCAGAATTTTAACTTATTAGGCGTCATTTAACGAGGTCTAATTCCCAAAACGATATTCATTTGTTCTCCTTAACGTTATATGGTTAAGGTCCATTAGTTACTGGATATACTTATCCTATATCCATTATTACGAATTTATCAAAGCGGGATCATTAATGGAGTTCGAAAGCGAAGTTCGATTACTCGGAGTTGATTGATATTCCTTAGCTCCTAAGCTAATCATGAATACCTTCCGATTATGGAATCATATTCTTCTTAATCCTTTTTAATGTCAATTAAAAATTCATCTTTACCAAGTATGAACTAATTGCATTTTCAACTTAAAAGTTGCGTTTAGGTAAGAATAGATATCGGTTTCCATTTAGCATCCATCCGAGGACAAATAACAATTCCAAATCAAGAAATAACATTATATTTCCAGTTAGACAACAAAATCAAAGCTGATATAACTATTGAAAATATCACACTTGTAATTGTATTCAATATTTCAAGTCATAATCGTACATTTGCCAATCCGGTGATTGGGCATAGTTTATACAAAACATCCATACAACTCATGAATGAGAAGAATATATTTTCTTCTTTTCACAATTCCTCGAAGAGGAAATAAGCAGCAACAATTACAATTCATCCTTTATTAATCAAGAAGCATCGAGAAAACAGCCATGTCTTCATTCTAATCAAATTCCATCTGCAAAATGATTTGCAGGTCGATTGATGGTGAGCATATTAAGCACTTATCCTTAAAATAAGGTGCTTCGACTAACTGTCTCAATAAAAGAACCCTGCTTTTATGAAACGACAGTTAAACATCAATCACAAAATAGGCACAAAAGAAAGATCAGCATAACAACTGAACTATCAAAATATTATCACAATCAGCAATAAGACTGTTGTCCTGTTTCCACATAATTTTAAACATACTGTTATCCTTTCCACGCCTTTCATTAATAATAAATGCAAAGGATGAAACTAACTGAAATGTAACTCATTACTTTCCTTTCAGTTCGTGTATTAAATTCAAAGCAATCAAGTACAGACAAGAAAGCGAACAACAATGCATATAGTTGCTCCCATCTAAGCACTATAAAAATTCATTAATCACGAATTCCAGATTTCCAACTGAATGAAAGAAGAAAAGATCATTTTTCCAAGTCATTCATTCATATCTCTATTTCTTTCCACATGTTGTCCTAACAAATGGAATCAAGCGAAAGACAAATCAAGATACTTGATTGAGTGAAACTTACAAAATCCATTCGGAATTCACTTTCCGGCAGCAAGAATAATTTCATTTATAATCCGCTTAAAATGAAAACAGGGAAGAATTCATCATCCATATCCATACTTCATTTGAATCAGACTCATATGAAAATCTGAAGCAGGTTAGTACAACATTATGTTCATCCAAGATTAAGCAGTACAAGGATGCAAACCATATTTTTATCATACTAAAAGAAACTATATTTCTTTCACTGTATGCTAAACAGACAAACAATATTCCAATCATGCGGTCAATAAGTCGCATGATTACTTAATCCTATGAACGTATCCCGTTCAAACAACATATTATTCATTTGTTACCTGTTACCTCTGCAAATCCAATATTCACATTGACTATGAATTTCACCAAGTCGAACAGCAAAGCAGAAGCGAATTCATTTCCTTTAATTTCACTAAGAAACAATCATTTGTTAGAATAAAATAAAAACACTCAAATCGTGTTTATCTTAGCATGATGACTCAACTTATGAAGATAACAAAACATTCATTCTCATTGAAAAGCAACTCACATAGCACATGCGGTTCAATCCAACATGCCACAACAATGAATATCCAATTCGAATTCTATCTCGATCAACCGTTAACTCCAAAACAACATTCTCCATTTTCTTAATGAAGGTACGAACTCAAAATATAACATTCATATATCGATACCTCTATAAAGACAAACCCGTTTAGGGTGTTAATTGCGTAAGCTTGGTACAGTCAAGGCAGACTCAGAAAACAAGCTAATTCCCACACTTTCCATTTATTAAAATAGAAATCCAAGTCAAGTTCGCATTCACAAGACAATTCAAATCAGAAGGTCAAACCTCAACCACAAGACGCCATGGAATCAACTTTCCTTCACAGCATAAGGAAATATAATCATTCACTGCACTGAATACAAACCAATTTGTATTTGTGTATAAGATCAAACAGGAAGACCGAACAGCATCGTTAAAACACCATAAAACCAACCTATTCTCACAGCAAGGAGAAAACATAATCCATCAATAACTTCAGAAGGAAAAACAGTCTACTTTTTCCTATTTTCACGGATACCAAAACGTATTCGCTCATTTCTTAAACAAGAAAAGGCACAGCAATGGAAATATTGCTATTACGTCATTCAATTCGAGTTCAAATACCCAAGAAAACCCAAATGCCATTTCCATTGAAATTCAAGGCAGTAGAAGGAAGAGAATCTGTTTCCATAAAAATTTCAATAAGAGACAACTACAAGCAACTATCGTTTCCCTCATTCCGTTTGTCAATGAAAGAGCGATAGTTTTGGTAGTGAGAAGAACTCAAATAACATGTACGGACCCTGATACACAAGACAAATTTTCCATTATTATTGTCAACAAACCAGCACGTCGTGGAAGTGTTTCCAACCAATCAAAATGTAAGGAGGATTAATCACAACAAGACAAGGAAACAACTTTACCCCATCATTTCCAAAAATGACAAAGCAAGTATGAAGGAAATCCAAATCATAACAACATAACACATTGTATTTCCATTTCCTCTTTACTTGCAAAGGCATTCCCAAGCACTGTGAGAAAAAAGCGATTACACTATAAGGAGCGATTACACAACTGTTCCAATTCATATAGCATGTACAGAGAAGAAAATGTCTATTTTATTCCACAATATGATCAACAATCACTACGGTAATTCACATTCTAACTTTCGATTCGTGCAAAAACGCATCAAGGCCGAAGCAGCGAAGCCATTTTTCTTATCATTTCCAAAGAAAGAAAGCAAGAACCAACAAAATCCAAATCAAATCGATTCAACAGCAATCATACAATCCAAACCCAAGAGCAGGGTTGTTTTAATGAAACACTTAATCAAAGCAAAGATTTTTAAAGAGAAGGGCTTAACATGCCTGAAATCCCTTTTCCTGAACTCGAAGAAAGATTCGTTTGCCGCATTTTTCCTTCCACCACTGACAAAGACACAAACTCCCTACACTTCTTTCTCTTGAGCTTAGCAATGAGCCTCGAAATCTCCACGAAAAATGTCAAATGCCAAGAGCTGGTTCGACTGAACCAGGCCAAAAAACCAAATGCAGAGCAACTTTGGCCAAAACCAAATCGAAACAATGAAAAATCAAATTCCCTCATACACTTTCCAAGGTGAGTGGTCGCGAGGACCAAAATAATTAATGCAATTAAGGCTATGCTTTTTTTCCTTGCTTCCCACGCCACCGCCACTTGAGTTGGCGAGCTTTAAATTTCAAATTTCCAAGCAAAACTGAATTTGGCTCTATTTCTAAATAGATGCCTCTAATTTCTACCTGCCCCGCCAAAACTGGCGCTGTCCACGTATGGACTTTTATTAAATGCCAATGAATGCCCTTCCTTCATCCTTATCCCTTTCCTCCAAGGGTCTGCGCACCCCTTAGATTAGGATTAGTTTAGGTTGCATATAGTATTCAACCTAGGTCTTAGTTTAGCCTTAGGTTATTAGGGCTTAGGTTATTTTCCCCTTTTTTTTTTTTATAATTTAAAAATCCACTTAGGATAGTAGTGTAGGATGCATGTTAGGACTTAGGATTAGTTTAGGGTTTAATTCACACTAACCACTAACACTAACAACTTCCATCCAGCCTCCCTACTAACATTCACGTTAATGCAGAGCAGGACGTTCCGTCCTTCGGATTGCGTGCAAGGCCACCGTGTCCAGGCATTTCTTGCCTCACGAGGTCCCAAGTTCGACAGTACGGGGTTCGAGAATCGAACCCCTGTCGTTGGCATCTACGTGCTAGCTGTTCACACCTGTAATCAGGCGCTGCACGTTCATAACAATCTGGGTTCGGTTCAAGTGTGAATCGACACAGAAATCACAAGAGGACCTCAGCATACTTGGATCAATGGAATTGATTCAAGGTATGCTGTCAATCAGCAAAGAGAGTTTAGCAAGTATACGACAATTTGTCGTCACATCAGCAAACACACAAGTACAATATTTGTTGTCCCATGCAATAAATCACAGTATGCAAGAATCCAAATTAGCAACACATTCTCTTAAGATCAAAACATATCTTAACATGTTTGCTTTCATTTCAGCAGCTATAACAGTATGTAAAACATTCACCAAGTTAACATACAAAATCAGAGTGTTACATTCTTCCCTCCTTAAAGAATCATCGTCCCGATGATCAGATTAACAAATCAAGGAGTTCCTAGGACAAAGTTCAGTTATTGTCCTTTCATTCATAGGTTCATACCAAAAACAGATTCTCTCTTAAAAACAGCGTTTTAAGACAACTGTACAATAGACTAATAATTGTCTAAATTTGGTAGAATTATCAGTTCTCTGAATTTCAAATTCAATTAAACAAGTGTGGAAAAGTAGATCTCATTTCTTCGAGATTCTCCCAAGTTGCACTTTCTTCACTGAACTGGTCCCACTGGACCTTACATTGGTTCACTTCGCGATTTCTCAAGTACAACTGGCGAGTTCCCAACACTCGAATGGGCTTAACCACGATTATTCACGGGTCTTGGACTGCGAGGAATTCAATTTAGCACATGTGATAAATCATCACGTATTTCTTAAGCAAAGAAATATGAAAAACATCATGCATTTGAGACAAAGCAGGAGGTAATGCTAGACGATAAGCTACAGGGTTGATTATTTCAATAATTTCAAAAGGTCCCACGTAACGTGGCGACAACTTGGCAGCCTTGCCAAAAGTTATGGAGCTCTTTTTCGGCTTCACCCGAAGAAAGACCTTCTCAAGTTTATAATGCCTGTCAACCCGCTTCAAGTCTGCATAACTCTTTTGCCTATTGGCAGCCTCCTTTAGATGTTCTCGAATCATTTTGATTTGCTGTTCCATTTCCATAAGGATTTCTGGCCCAATTACCTCTCTGTCCTCAACGTTGTCCCGGTGTGGGGGTTCTGCATTTTCTTCCATACAATGCTTCAAAGGCGCCATTTTTAAAGAGGCATGATAGGTGTTATTGTAAGAAAATTCTACCAGCGGAAGGTATTCCTCCCATTTATACTTCTGGTCCATACAATACATCCTTAACATGTCCTCTAAAACTTGATTAACTCTCTCGGTCTGTCCATCCGTTTTGGATGATATGCAGAATCGAAGTTCAATTTAGTCCCCAAGGCCGCATTAAGCGTTTGCCAAAACCTTGATGTCATCCTCGGATCTCTGTCTGATATGATTAATTCCGGTATTCCATGCAATCTGAAGATTTCATGTACAAATCTTCTTGCTAGCACTGGTGCATCGTCCTTCAAATTACCAGCAATGAAGTGTGCCACTTTGGTCAATTTATCGACTACAACCAGGATAATGTCATGCTTATTTCTTGACATAGGCAATCCTTGAGCGAAATCCATCATTATCACTTGCCATTTTATCTTGTGGAATCTTTGTGGGGATACTGATAATCCGAGTGGGGTGCATATGTTCCGCCTTAACATGCTGACATTCAAGCGAGTGTGTTACAAATTCTACCACATCCTTTTTCATTCCCTTCGAAGTATTGTTGTTTAAGATCAGCAAGCATTTTTGTAATGCCAGGTGTCAGAAAAGGTGAATTATGGAATTGATTAACAATTTCCCTCTTAAGTCATTTGCCACGGTATATATACCCTGTTTTGAACCTTAGGACTCCTTCATTATCAAAGCGGAATCCCTTATACACGGCGTCTGTGGAGTGCAGCAAGTGCTGATTTGACTTGCTGGAAATAAGGATCTGATTCCAAGGCATCTTTCACCTCATCCTTAAACTGAGTTCTTAACGTTATAAGAGCAGAGATATGCTTCCTTCGACTCAAAGCATCTGCTACCCGATTTTCCTTGCCCTTAATGTAGCTTATATCAAAATCATACTGAGACAGAAATTCTAACCATCTTCGCTGCCTTGCATTCAGATTTGGCTGAGTGAAAATATACTTCAGCCCCAGATGGTCTGTTTTTAACTCAAAGGGCTTGCCTAAAAGGTAATGCCTCCACATTTGAAGTGCATGAACAATGGCAGCGAGCTCAAGATCGTGTGGAGCATAGTTCTGTTCATGTAACTTAAGCTTTCTGCTTTCATAAGCGATGACATGGTTATTCTGTAACAGAATACCTCCAAGGCCTTCTCCTGAGGCATCCGTTACAACCATAAAATCTCCATTTGGATCAGGTACAGTCAAAATAGGTGCTGTAGTTAACTGTTCCTTTAACTTTTTAAAGGTAGATTCACATTTGTCTGTCCAGACAAATTTCTTTTCTTTCTTTTGCAGCGAAGTGATTGGGGCAGCAATTTTTGAAAAGTCCTTAACGAACTTTCGATAATATCCAGCCAAGCCCATGAAGCTCCTCACTTCGTGCACGTTCTTAGGCGCAGGCCACTCCGTTATAGCTGTGATCTTTGAAGGGTCAACAGCTATCCCATTTTGCTTATAACGTGTCCCAAATAATGCACCTCTGCATCATAAAAGGAACATTTGGACAGTTTGCCATACAACTTCCTCTTTCTTAAGATTTCCAGCACTATCCTGAGATGTTCTTGGTGCTCTTCGACATTTTTAGAGTATATAAGAATGTCATCTAAGAATACAAGCACAAACTTGTCTAAGTATTCTTGAAAAATATTGTTCATTAGATTCATGAAGGCGGCAGGTGCATTAGTCAGCCCAAAAGGCAACACCGTGAACTCATAATGCCCGTACCTCGTTCTAAAAGTTGTTTTATGAATATCTTCTTCCTTTATTCTCAGCTGATGGTACCCTGATCGCAGATCTATTTTTGAATAAACTGATGCTCCTCGCATCTGATCAAACAGATCATCAATCCTAGGAAGTGGGTATCGATTTTTAATAGTTGCTTTGTTCAGCATTCTGTAATCAATGCACAGCCTCAAAGTGCCATCCTTTTTCTTTACGAAAATTACCGGTGCTCCCCAAGGTGAGACGCTCGGTCTGATCAGCCCCTTAGTCAGAAGTTCTTGTAACTGAGCCTTCAGCTCTACCAACTCAATGGTAGTCATTCTATAAGGTGCCTTAGATATGGGTTCCGTTCCTGGTTTGATCTCTATTGCGAAGTCAAACTCACGTTTGGGCGGAAGACCCGGCAATTCCTCCGGAAATACATCACGAAAATCCCTCAACAATGGGTATCTTTCCATGAAATCATTATCTTCTCTCTGTATTTTCTGTCACTTTTACTGCATATAAAGTGCAGCCTCTATTTTTAGCCCTCTTTAGTTGCATAGCCGTCAGTTTCCTAACTGCAACTTCCCGTTTTACACCTTGAATGACTGCTGCTTTCTGCAGGTCATCAAGGCAATAGATTTGTTTTTCATAACAGTCAACCTTTGCCTTATGTTCTTGACGATTAACTCTATAATGATATCATATGATCCTAGAGGAGTGACATACAAGTCAACTTCGGTGGAGAAACTAGGCAGATCAAGAATTGCCCCAAAAAGGCACATTTCGACTGTATGGACAGCATTATTCCCATAATGCACTGTCCATGTTTTATCCATTCTTGCAGCCTTTCTTTTTAATTTCAAGGCAAGTTTAGCAGAAATAAAACATTCTGTAGCTCCAGTATCAAAAAGTACAACTACAGGTTTACCGAATAACTTACCCGTAACTTCTATGGGCGTCACTTGCTTTTCACATGACATGCATTAGCCAGCTGCGGCATGTATCCTATCGTTGTTGTCTGCGATCATCCTTCTTCAGAGGACAGTGATTCGCATAGTGGTCCTTTCCACAGTTGAAGCATCCTCCAGCTGGCCCTTTTCTAGGCTCAAATTTATTACCAGCCTTGAAGTTATCATTCTGGCTTCCATAGGACTTCTGTCCAATGCCATTAACTTTTGTGAAGCTATTCCATACGCTATTATTTACAGGTCTATTCATCACAGGTTTCTTGTTGTTATCTACAACAATTTTGTTTTTCACACCAAACCTTTTCCAAGGTCCCCTTTTTGGTGCAAGAGACGAAGAAGGATTGGGAATCTTCTTCCTTATCTCTTCCCTGTGAGCAGATATTGCCCTCAATTTCTGTTCCTGTCTGATTGCCTTTTCGACAACTCCATCCATGGTGGTTGGGCCGTGGACATCCACTTCGCCACCAATGATGGGATTCAGTCCCATTATGAATTTCCGTATTTTGAACTTCTCGTCGGCTTGATACTGTGGCACATACTTAAGGAGTTTAGTAAACCCTTCCCAAGTATTCCGTCACCGAAGCCCTTCCTTGCGACAAGTTCGAAATTCAGTCATTTTCCTATCAAAATAGAGTTGAGGCAGCCATCGTTGCCTAAAATAACCCTTAAATTGATCCCAAGTTATATGCGATTCGACAATATTCAGCTCAACCTTTGCGGTTGTCCCACCATGATGATGCTTCATGAGAAAGCTGATATGCTCCCCATATCGCTTTAGTCTCTTGGAGAAGTTTCTTATTGCAAAGTATTTCTCCATTTCACTGAGCCAGTTCTCAGCTCCGTCCCCAAGAGTTGTTCCATCAAACTTTGGAGGACTTATTCTCTTTATATCATTTGTAAGTTCAGCTGCTAATCTTGCCCTTTTATTTTCAGGGGGATTAGGAGCAATTACATTATTATCATCAACACCCGGATTCCCTCCGTTGATGTTGTCCACAGGAGGCAGCTGATCATTTATTTCAGCTTCATTCCCCTCCTCTTCATTGCCCATTGACTGTTGTTCCAGTACAGTCAAACGATCCCTCGTATCAAGTAGGGCAGCAAGGATTTCATCCAGCTTTTGGGCAGTTGCTGCTTCTCCACCCTGTAACGGGTTATTCGCAGCATTCCCTCTTGTCCTGACCATTTTCTGTTCAATAAGAAAATGTAAACCTTATTAATATCGTGGACTCATTAGGTCCAAGAGCTGCAACCTTCAGCTCTGATACCAAGATGTAACATCCTCATTTCAAAATACCAGAACAAGGGAAAAAATTTTTTTTTTTTTTTTTTGATAACGTTCACTGTTATGAATTATAAAATTCAAACACACGTTCAAGTTTTAATAATTGTTCTCTGCCCAAACAACACAGTTTGGATCACACAATTTTTTTAAAACGAATGTTCCCTGTTCGCATATTTACAATATGGAACACACATTCAATGCCATTCAATCTTATAATGATTCTATATCTATATGCTGCTGTAAATGACTCGAGGAACTACCGATCTTCCATTTTCATGGCTCGGAGTTTCAACGATCCTTCATTTCATGACTCGGCAACAACCGATCCTTCATGTTCATGACTCGGCAACAACCGATCCTTCATGTTTGTTTATGCATAGTATATTATATATACCTGTTCTCATAACCTTCCCGGTTATCGAAGTGATCCATTTAAGAAGCCTATCGAATATCATTGCGATATTCATCGACATCTGCATCTTAAATTAAGTGATAAGGACAATGCAACCAGCAATTGCGATACTTTGGCCAAAGATTTTCACATGCTTTGCATGATCATATTCCTGGATGTGATACACATCTATGGAATACGTCCTTCACCTCACTTCACCTGTTATCTAGAATGGTCTTTCTGGTTCCTAGTCCTTTTCGTTTAAGGTCAGTTTTAAACTTTCAATTTAACCAATTAGAATATGAACGAATATAAGAAGGCACTCCTGATAACTAAAGATACGCAGACATACGGTGTCGTTACCCCACGACTCCATGTGTCTAATTATCTTTAGTATTCCGGAGTCACTCCGTATATCTGATCATACTCTATCCCCTGCTAAGAGTTACACATTCAGCCTATGTATTCTAAATGTTTTAATTCAGGAGGGCATTGCAATATGTCAGCTGCAACAGTGTGTCATCATGAAGACCCCGTCTTCATGGAGACACCTTGCTGTAGCTGGCGTATGCCAATGTCCTACGGAATTCTCCCATCGAGAATACACATCCTGCTCAAGTGCTTCGGATATGATTTTAATAATTAAAATCAACTTTCAGCATCCACGCTGATCTCTTGATCCTCGTTTCCGTTACAGTTGTATAGGGCTAAGAGGGACTAAATCCATCCATTGTCTTGCAATGCATCTTCTCCTTCGTGTCGAAGGGCTGCATTTCCTTACTTGGTTCACTTCTTAATCATTGGATTAAGCAGTCCGTTCCGACGGACGTGATAAGTTTAACCTATTAAACTTAACCAAGATTTTCTCAACTGCAACTAAATTCAGAATTTTAACTTATTAGACGTCATTTAAACGAGGTCTAATTCCCAAGAACAGTATTCATTTGTTCTCCTTAACGTTATATGGTTAAGGTCCATTAGTTACGGATATACTTATCCTATATCCATTATTCTGAATTTATCAAACGGGATCATTAATGGAGTTCGAAAGCGAAGTTCGATTACTCCGGAGTTGATTGATATTCCTTAGCTCCTAAGCTAATCATGAATACCTTCCGATTATGGAATCATATTCTTCTTAATCCTTTTTAATGTCAATTAAAAATTCATCTTTACCCAAGTATGAACTAATTGCATTTTTCAACTTAAAAGTTGCGTTTAGGTAAGAATAGATATCAGTTTCCATTTAGCATCCATCCAAGGACAAATAACAATTCCAAATCAAGAAATAACATTATATTTCCAGATTAGACAACAAAATCAAACTGATATAACTATTGAAAATATCACACTTGTAATTGTATTCAATATTTCAAGTCATAATCTGTACATTTGCCAATCCAGCTGATTGGGCATAGTTTATACAAAACATCCATACAACTCATGGACAGAAGAATATATTTTCTTCTTTTCACAATTCCTCGAAGAGGAAATAAAGCAACAATTACAATTCATCCTTTATTAATCAAGAAGCATCAGAAAACAGCCATGTCTTCATTCTAATCAAATTCCATCTGCAAAATGATTTGCACGGGTCAGTTCAATGAACTGAGCATATTAAGCACTTATCCTTAAAATAAGGTGCTTCAACTAACTGTCTCAATAAAAGAACCTGCTTTTATGAAATGACAGTTAAACATCAATCACAAAATAGGCACAAAAGAAAGATCAGCATAATAACTGAACTATCAAAATATTATCACAATCAGCAATAAGACTGCTGTTGTCTGTTTCCACATAATTTTAAACATACTGTTATCCTTTCCACGCCTTTCATTAATAATAAATGCAAAGGATGAAACTAACTGAAATGTAACTCATTACTTTCCTTCCAGTTCGTGTATTAAATTCAAAGCAATCAAGTACAGACAAGAAAGCGAACAACAATGCATATAGTTGCTCCCATCTAAGCACTATAAAAATTCATTAATCACGAATTCAGATTTCCAACTGAATGAAAGAAGAAAAGATCATTTTTCCAAGTCATTCATTCATATCTCTATTTCTTTCCACATGACTGTCCTAACAATGGAATCCAAACGAAAGACAAATCAAGATAACAGTTCAGAGTGAAACTTACAAAATCCATTCGGAATTCACTTTCCGGCAGCAAGAATAATTTCATTTATAATCCGCTTAAAATGAAAACAGGGAAGAATTCATCATCCATATCCATACTTCATTTGAATCAGACTCATATGAAAATCCGAAACAGGTTAGTACAACATTATGTTCATCCAAGATTAAACAGTACAAGGATGCAAACCATATTTTTATCATACTAAAAGAAACTATATTTCTTTCACTGTATGCTAAACAGACAAACAGTATTCCAATCATGCAGTCAATAAGTCGCATGATTACTTAATCCTATGAACGTATCCCGTTCAAACAACATATTATTCATTGCTGTTACCTACAGCAAATCCAATATTCACATTGACTATGAATTTCACCAAGTCAGAACAGCAAACAGAAGACGAATTCATTTCCCTTTAATTTCACTAAGAAACAATCATTTGTTCCGAATAAAATAAAAACACTCAAATCGTGTTTATCTTAGCATGACAGCTCAACTTATGAAGATAACAAAACATTCATTCTCATTGAAAAGCAACTCACATAGCCTGTACAGTTTCAATCCAACATGCCACAACAATGAATATCCAATTCGAATTCTATCTCGATCAACCGTTAACTCCAAAACAACATTCTCCATTTTCTTAATGAGGTACAGAACTCAAAATATAACATTCATATATCGATACCTCTATAAAGACAAACCCGTTTAGGGTGTTAATTGCGTAAGCTTGGTACAGTCAAGGCAGACTCAGAAAACAAGCTGATTCCCACACTTTCCATTTATTAAAATAGAAATCCAAGTCAAGTTCGCATTCACAAGACAATTCAAATCAGAAGGTCAAACCTCAACCACAAGACGCCATGGAATCAACTTTCCTTCACAAGAAGGAAATATAATCATTCCTTGCACAGAATACAAACCAATTTGTATTTGTGTATACAGTCCGAACAGGAAGACCGAACAACATCGTTAAAACACCATAAAACCAACCTATTCTCACAGCAAGGAGAAAACATAATCCATCAATAACTTCAGAAGGAAAAACAGTCTATTTTTTCCTATTTTCATGGATACCAAAACGTATTCGCTCATTTCTTAAACAAGAAAAGGCACAGCAATGGAAATATTGCTATTACGTCATTCAATTCGAGTTCAAATACCCAAGAAAACCCAAATGCCATTTCCATTGAAATTCAAGGCAGTAGAAGGAAGAGAATCTGTTTCCATAAAAATTTCAATAAGAGACAACTACAAGCAACTATCGTTTCCCTCATTCCCGTTTGTCAATGAAAGAACGATAGTTTCGGTAGTGAGAAGAACTCAAATAACATGTACAGACCCTTGATACACAAGACAAATTTTCCATTATTGTCAACAAACCAGCACGTCGTGGAAGTGTTTCCAACCAATCAAAATGTAAGGACAGATTAATCACAACAAAGCAAGGAAACAACTTTACCCCATCATTTCCAAAAATGACAGCAAGTATGAAGGAAATCCAAATCATAACAACATAACATGACTGTATTTCCATTTCCTCTTTACTTGCAAAGGCATTCCCCAAGCACAACAGAAAAGAAACGATTACACTATAAGGAACGATTACACAACCTGTTCCAATTCATATAGCATGTACAGAGAAGAAAATGTCTATTTTATTCCACAATACAGTCAACAATCACTACAGTAATTCACATTCTAACTCGATTCGTGCAAAAACGCATCAAGGCCGAGCAACCAGAAGCCATTTTTCTTATCATTTCCAAAGAAAGAAAGCAAGAACCAACAAAATCCAAATCAAATCGATTCAACAGCAATCATACAATCCAAACCCAAGAGCAGGGTTGTTTTAATGAAACACTTAATCAAAGCAAAGATTTTTAAAGAGAAGGGCTTAACATGCCTGAAATCCCTTTTCCTGAACTCGAAGAAGGATTCGTTTGCCGCGTTTTTCCTTCTACAGCGACAGCACAAACTCCCTACACTTCTTTCTCCTTCAGGCTTAGCAACAGCCTCGAAATCTCCACGAAAAATGTCAAATGCCAAGAGCTGGTTCGACTGAACCAGGCCAGAAAAACCAAATGCAGAGCAACTTTGGCCAAAACCAAATCGAAACAATGAAAAATCAAATTCCCTCATACACTTTCCAAGGCGAGCTGGTCGCGAGGACCAAGAATAATTAATGCAATTAAGGCTCTGCCTTTTTCCTTACTTCCCACGCCACCGCCACTTGAGTTGGCGAACTTTAAATTTCAAAATTTCCATGCAAAACTGAATTTGGCTCTATCTCCAAATAGATGCCTCTATTTCCTACCTGCCCCGCCAAAACTGGCGCTGTCCACGTATGGACTGTTTTATTAAATGCCAATGAATGCCTTCTTCCCATCCTTATCCCTTTCCTCCAAGGGTCTGCGCACCCCTTAGATTAGGATTAGTTTAGGTTGCATATAGTATTCAACCTAGGTCTTAGTTTAGCCTTAGGTTATTAGGGCTTAGGTTATTTTCCCCCTTTTTTTTTTTTTTTTTATAATTTAAAAATCCACTTAGGATAGTAGGGTAGGATGCATGTTAGGACTTAGGATTAGTTTAGGTTTAATTCATACTAACCACTAACACTAACAACTTCCATCCAGCCTCCCTACTAACATTCACGTTAATGCAGAGCAGGACGTTCCGTCCTTCAGATTACGTGCCAAGGCCACCCGTGTCCAGGCATTTCTTGCCTCACGAGGTCCCAAGTTTGACAGTACAGGGTTCAAGAATCGAACCCCTGTCGTTGGCATCTACGTGCTAGCTGTTCACACCTGCAATCAGGCGCTGCACGTTCATAACAATCTCGGGTTCGGTTCAAGTGTGAATCGACACAGAAATCACAAGAGGACCTCAGCATACTTGGATCAATGAAATTGATTCAAGGTATGCTGTCAATCAGCAAAGAGAGTTTAGCAAGTATACGACAATTTGTCGTCACATCAGCAAACACACAAGTACAATACTGCTGTCCCATGCAATAAATCACAGTATGCAAGAATCCAAATTAGCAACACATTCTCTTAAGATCAAAACATATCTTAACATGTTTGCTTTCATTTCAGTGGCTATATAAGTATGTAAAACATTTACCAAGTTTGTTGAGTATGCTCGAGAAGATGAAATTCTTCATTTTGGATAACCAATCAGCTTGATCAACATTCTCATCAGTATTTAGGAGTGTCACGTCCTCATTACTTTTTGATTCCATGTCTGTTGCAAGTTGCTGACATAAACCCTTACCTTTGACAAGTTTAGTGACTTTGATGTGCACGTCATACTCCATTACCTTCGTGATCCATCCAGCACACTTTTCATTCATTTCTTTGTTCAGCAAAAACTCCTTGACACTTGGATGAGACACCATTAGATGAATCTTGTTGTTGGACAACATGTGCTTGAATTTCTTCAAAGCTCGAATAACCGCAAAGACTTGCTTTTCAATGAATGAGTATTTGAACTCGTAGTCTTTGAGGGATTGACTAAAGAAAGTGATTGGTTGCTCCATCAGGTTGTTGTTTTTCGGGTGAGGATCCCTGAAATGCTCTCTTGACCTGCAAAAGCATAAAGGATAAAATCTTTGTCAAACCTGGGGTTCACAAGCGTGGGAGCTTGAGAAATGGCTGTTTTGATAGCTTCAAAGCTTTCTCATCCTTCCTTTGTCCATGAGAATGGCATGTTTTTCTTTAGCATGGCTGTCAGTGGTTTAGCCAATGTCGCGAATTGAGGGATGAATCTCCGCATGAAATTTATGGTTCCCAGAAAACTCTGGAGGCCCTTCTTGTGACTTGGGAGAGATAAGGACATAATTGAATGAATCATGGCTGGATCGATTGATAATCCTTCTACTGTTGAAACCACATGCCCCAACAATTTTCCCTTGTGCACTGCGAAAATACATTTCTTGGGGTTAAGTGAAACCCCAAATTCCCTACACCTTTGGAAAACTTTCCTTAGATGCGTGATGTGATCTTCTGCATGCTTAGAGTATACAGTTATATCATCAAGGTAAACTAAAATAATATCATTTATTAGTCCCTTAAATGCCATGTCCATGGCTCTTTGGAAAGTAGCCCTGGCATTGGACAATCCGAATGGCATTTATTGTAGGCATACGTGCCCCACTTGGTAGTGAAAGCCATTTTGAATTGATCGATTCTTGGACTAGGATTTGATTGTAACTCACGAATATCCATCGAGCAAAGAAAATCTTTGAGCTCCTACCACCGTTTGAAGGATCTGCTCCATCGATGGAAGAGGATAATGGTCTTTTAATGATGCACGATTCAAATCCCTGAAATCTACGCATAACCGGATCTCTCCATTCTTCTTCCTCACGGGCACCAAATTGGCTACCCATGAGGAATGCTTGATGGGAAAAATTATATAGGCCTCGATGAGCTTGGTTAGCTCCTTTCTCATTAGTGGCTCAATTTTGGGATTAATTGGTCTCTGTTTTTGACGAACTGGCTTAGCATTAGGATCCAGTTTGATGGTATGTTGTGCTAGACCTGGATCAAAACCACGCAGATCTTTATAGCTCCATGCAAAGATGTCATGATACTCTTGAAAAATTTTGATGAAAGCTTCCTTCTCCTCAGAAGTACACACTTTTCCGATCTTAAGAAATTTTTCATTTGATACTTCAACTTCCTCAAAATATTCTTCTCTGACCACCATGTTAGGGATTTGTCTTGTGGCTTGGTCATCTGAATTGAAAATGGATTCCAAAGTGACTAAACCTTTTGGTAACTTGTTGCTTTTCAATTGGATAATTTTCTCACCATATGACTCCTGCAACTTATCTTGATTCTTTGTAGCAAACTCCGCCTCTTCTTGTAGGAAGAGGACAATTTGTTTGTCACTATCAAACACTTGCCAACTACTCACATTATCAGGGACTGCTGGTCGAACCACCATTTTAACAAATTACTACCCTTCTTTCATGATATCAACTGGTATGTTGTATTGTGAACCAATTGTAGCAAACTTCCTATCTCGCATCTTGATTTTGATTTCTAGGGATTGCATGGATTCCAAAAGCTTCAAAATCTTCAATCAGGTCCTGACTCGGTTCTTATATGATCTTAAAAGATAATTTTTGGATGCACTACATGCCGAAACTTGATGAACAACTAACTCACTATCTCCAAAAATAGTCAGGCCTTGATTCCCTTCTTTTGGGCTAGCTGAATTCCTTGCACAAGGGCCTCATATTCAACAACATTGTTAGTGCAACTAAATTACAACCGGAAAGATGAGAAGTACTTATCTCCCTCTGGAGAAATTAACATAACACCAGCGCCGAGATCCATTCTTACTTCTTGAGCCATCGAATAATAATTTCCACAATCCTTTAGAATCACTTGGTGTTTTGACAAGTTGTGGTATGATCGTATCTTCTTCATGGATACAGTAAGTACCTAATCCTGTTTCTTCCAAGACCAGCAAACAGACTTTTCTTCTTCCGCCAATACATCAGTGTAGGGATCGTATTGATGATCTCTACTTACTTCATCCAGCAAAGTATCAGGAACTTCTTCAACAAGGGTGGTTGGTTCATGATCAGCATCTTCCTCTTCTAGATCACCGATGGTGTAATTTCCATTTATGGGACTAGCAGTGTAGGGTTCTACATGATTATGGCAGATTGGTTCTACCCTTATAGTTACTTTGGTTCCGTATCGAGTCTTGAGAATCATATGTGACCAATCGGCTGATAGGTAACCGCCCATCTTGGCAGTGAAATCCCGTGATAGGCAGATGGCAAAGAGAGGAGGGAGATCAATGACCGATATGTCTTGGGTGAATGACAAACTTGGGCATGCATGAATGGTAAGTTGAAGTCCTTTGATAACCCCAATAGTCTTAATAATTTGTGCCATCCAAATTTGAACAACCCTCTGCAATCTTTGGGGTGCATATTGTATGCCTAGTACATCTGTAATTTGTTTCGGCATGACAGAGCTACTGGCACCAGAATCAATCATGCAATTATGTACCAGGTGGTCACCAATGATCAGGGAAATGTAGAATGGCGGTGGTTTGTTTGTCGTAGGAATGATTTTCCCTTCCGGTTGACACAAACTTGTAGCATTTGTCACTCCATGGCTTGGTGATCTGCTGGTTGTACTAAAACTGTTCAGAGCTTCTCACAACAGGTTTCTTTGGGAAGGGATCGAGAGTGCGTCCCACATGGTAACGCTCGATTGGTTTTCTTCATTTGTTCTCTATCTTTGCCTGAAGGGAATTGCTCAAAATTTGATGACACTTTTTTGGGCATTGGGGTCCTCCTTTGGAAAATGTTTGTTAGGTACCGTGATGCCTGGAGAACCATCTTTCCCTGTGGTGTGGCTAGCCGGTGTTTCTAGTGATTTCTTTCCCGCATTTTTATCAACTACCATTTGTAACCCAGGTTGAGAAGTGGAAACTAGATCAGCTTCGAGAGGTTGAGGCTCCATTCTCTTTTCTTGGAACAAGTGTTTGTTGCCACTGATGAAGAATCTATATTCAATTTGTAAAAATCTTCTTCTTGCCAGTTTAGTAAAGTAGATTCTTCAGGTGCCTGCGGTTGATCTGCTGCTTCTTGCATAGATGAATTGTTTGTTAACTCTGAAGGGGCAGATACACTTTGAACCATAAGGGCCTGGCTAAGAACCCCATTGGGACAAAGATTTTGATTGTGAGGTTGAGAGCAAGGATAACACCATTCGTAGTCTTGAACTAGATTATTTTGAACAGGTACTATAGCTCTAGATGAGCTAGCTGCAAGAGGGTTCCGAAAGTTCAAGGGCCTGACATTTGCAACTTGACTTGTAGTTTGATTTTGAGGCTGATTGTTTCCTTGAAAAGGAGGACGGTTAGCCTGATACTGCTGATTTTGTGGCTGATACGGACGATTGTATTGAAATTGTTGCCTTTTGAGTGCAATGAGCTCATTTCCAAAATTTTGTAGTAGTGACTTGACTTCAAATAGGTCATTTGAAGAGGCAGGGGAGATTGATATGGTTGCTTGGAGTCTACTGGAATAGGAGCAATGATAGGTTGATGATTCGTAAGATCTGGAGAAAAGGGCATTGGTGGTCGTGGAGCTATCTTTCCAGCCTGAATCAAAGAATTCTCTGCACTTATGGCAACTTCGTAAGCATCAGGAAGTGTAGTCCCTCCCATGGACTAGATCATAACTGCTACATCACTATTCAAGGCTCACAAATAGTACAAGAATGCATTATGTGCAGAAGGCTTTACGAGCACTAGAATCCTATTCCAAGTTCTGTGGAATCGGAAGTTGAAATCACTCATGTATTCTTGGGAAGCTCTCTTTATGGTAGTAAGTTGTTCCAAAAGAGATAGGTGATCACTTTTGTCTTCAAATTGTTTACATATCTTTTCTCCCAACTCGTCCCAAGTGGTTATAGTGCCAAAACCTAACCCATGAAACCATTGAAGCACTTTTCCCTTGAAAGAGGTAGCAAGAAGTCTAACTGCAACGTTGTCTTTGGTGATATTATGTACTGCGCAGATGTTGGCTACATCAAAGATATGCTCAATGGAGTAACGTGAGTTTCCCCCGTGTAGAAGGGTAAACGTTTGAGTGCCGCAAGCAGTATCGGGTCACGTTGAGCCAACATAAGAAGTACTGCTTGCATTAAAAGGGGAAACACTTGGTTCCTTGCCATAGCAATGAAAGGTTGATTATTCTAGGTGGAGGAAATCTTCCGTAAGGAGGAGTTGAATGACCCCTACTAGGTAAATCTACAAGCTGGAGATGTGGAAATGTCTCTTCTACTTCTCGTTGGAGGAGATAAGGAAAGTTTGATATGTTGATACTTTCCTTTCTTTGAAGAAGCTCTTGTCTAAATTATTCACATAAGTTTTTACTTTGAGATTTGGAATCCAGAGATATAGAGTTGTCATCGGGTACATTCACTTGTGTAAGTGAGAAGAGAAGTACCAACTCTCTCGGTCCCACCGGTGTGCCAAAAGCTGTTGTCACCAAATCTTGCACCCTCCGAATGGCGGGATGTGAATAGGACGTTCGGTGTGATTGGGACACATGGGATCACCTCTCAAGCTATGGGACTTGGGCTCGAGGTGAACCTCTGGAGAAGGCCAGCTTCCTCTTCCTAAACTAAGTGTTGTACTACTCCTAGTGTAACAAAAATGATTATCTAGTCCTATGCTAACATTTTCATGGGGTTTTAGGGAAAGAGATTTACAGAAATGAAACTATACTAGGGATGGTGATGCACCAAATAAAGGGTGTCTTCAGATTCAGGAAGGGTTAATTTGAAGAGGGTGTGTGCACCATAGGTCAACTTCACCTACTGCAACTTAGAGAGGGTACAGGATACCACAAACTAAGAGACACGCGTTCCCTTTGTTAAACTTTATCAGACCAAGAAATATACTAGTTTCCCAGTGAAGAAGGATGAACTCAAGAAGGGTGAACAGACACCACAACTCAACTGCATGTAATACTTCACCACTCGATAAGCACAGAACTCCAAGAACCTATAATAGAACTTAAACTTGCACAGTGTACCTGCAAGTATGAGAAAGGCACAAAGAAGCACAGAAGGATGAAAGGACCAAGATTAGTCACAAAACACACACTTTTATTGCTTCAATAACATGCACAATGCATCATACATTCAGAAGAGGCAATAGTTGCCATTACAGTCTTGAAGAGGAGGCTTGAAAGTTCTCTCAACACACAAGAACAACTTGCGTAGAGAGAGAGGATTCTTGAAAAGTATACACTTGCTTGAGATATCTAAGCTGTCCAACTTATGCAACTATTTGGAACCCTTTGAAATGAGCTTCAACTTACATTTATAGAAGAATATGTGAGAAAGAAGAGGAAATGGTCATAATTACATTCCTAAAATGAAGGCCCATGATGTATTTATACAGTTAGTTGAACTACCGAGAAGGTTCCATCATGGGTCATTAATTGCCTGATGACCAAGTCTTCTCAATTAATTAAAAGAATATTTAAATAAAATATTTAAATAATAATAATAAATATTATTATTAAAATATTTAAATAAAAATATTAATTTAATTAACATAATGTTGGGACCCCCTGTTGACCCGTTTGACTTGAAGAGGAGGGGGGTCCATGTGGATAGAGTCTGCACAAATCTCAACTCGGTGAGCTTCGAATCCTCTAACTCGGTGTTGCAATTGATTTTGAACCCCACACCAACTCTTTCCTCGTCTTGGCAATCGGGCTCTTTTGCATTGAGTCCTTCGAATGGTGAGCTATCGAACTCGATTCTTATCATTTTCCTCTATTAACTCGAAGCCATTTATGCATTCCACATTCAAACTTCATGAAACATCACCACGAGCTCCCTGCGAAGTCACCGAGCTCTTCATCCAGCAAACAATCTTACCTTTCCTGGGCTCAAACTCACTTGAATGTCAGAGCTTAACCCAACATTTCTGAAAAGAATGGTTTTACCACAATGCTCACGGTTCTTCCTTATCATATAACACTTGCAGTAAGAATGTTTTAGCTTGGCCATAATAAGCACAATTGTACCTTCCAAACGATGAGAAAATGCCATTACCAATAAAGACCTAATGCTGCCATGATGATGACCCAGGCTCATGCCCATAACATGTCGATAGACACCCTTAAGACTGATTTTTGGCCAAAGAGCCCTTCGGTATTTTGGTAGTGCACTCGGCAATCTCGGCTCCAATCAACAATTATGCCACTATTGGGATCTTAGTATGGCATAGGTAGCTGTGAGCTACACCATATACTCATTTTTCCAGAAACTAAAAGATCCTTTATGTTACAATTTGCAACACATAAAATAAGCCCTTCAAAAAAATACGTTGAACAAACTGGGGCAACCAAAAGGACCTTGGAAAAATGTACAGGTAACAACCATATGAATTCTTCCTTAGTCGTGGATCAAAGCTGATAGAAATAAGCTAGATAAAATCAGCTTGAAATTACAGTATAATCGTCCATTGTTAAAACAAGCTTCTCTGAACCTGGTAAAAGAACACTTTTATTGTCTGATTGGACGTACATAATGGAAGGGTATAAATATTACTTCTGCCCTCAGAGTTTCTCAAAGAGACCATTTACGAGTAACAAGGATGTAGCATGCAAAACGGCCAACCAGGTATTTCAGAGTTGACCTTCACATTCAATTCATTTTTAGGAGAAGCAATGCTGAGCAATATGAATCATTTCATTCTGCACCGTAATAAACCTTCATCTCCTGGTTCAGGGAAATTTTATGAAGCCTCGAATAGCGTGACTCCAATCCATCGTACACGGTAGTGAATATTTGTTTCCTGCAGCTGTCTGCTTGAAGCGCTAAAAATGGCTTCTACTATACTGCAACATGCCTGTGCCTGTGCGTGGGATTTTCGTGGAATGATTGCCCAAATAGAGTTGGGAGAAGTATGATCAAAGGTGAACTTATCGGTCGGGCATCCGCTTGCATTGCTTTGTAAGGAAACCTGTGTCTTCTGTAAGCTGCAATTACGGTATTCCATGAGAAGGCATTTTCTTTTTTGTGAGCCTGAAACTGGATACTGTTTCCAACGTCGACCCATCTTCAACCATCTCGCCATCATCCTCCCTTATCGATCGGAAGATTACTCAACACCCAATTTGTAACTGCCACTTTAATTCTCCTGGTAACTCGCAAAAAGACTCGGACCACTCCAAGCTGCGGGGTTTTCATGACGGATAGCCATCATATTGTCTTCACTTGGCAGTTTGATCTGATTTCTCCCCAATTCCCACCAGCGCGCGAGATTTTCAGCTTGGCCTACCATTCATAAAAATCCACTTGGAAATCAAGTGAAATATTTCCCATGCATGGAAATATCGTTCTCTTGCCATGATCGTGCCTTCACTTGGCAATTTGACCCGATTTCTCCCATTCACGGAAGTTTGGTCATGGTTTGCCAAACCAATATTTCCACGCTTGGCAGTGTTTTTGAATCTCCCCATTCCATGCCCAATCCTCCTTTTTCCAAGTCAAATTGGCATGGCATTTGTATCAAGGAAGTCCGCAGGATATGTGTGGGGATCTCGGACTTATGAATCCAATTCGCCATACATTGCCTTGGCAGGTCGGTTCCCAATTTCCGCTTCTTGACTTGGTCATACCGCCCCAAAACTCCCCGCATGGAACTTCTTCTTTGGCTTGCCATCCACGAAAACCCACTTGGCATTAGGCTTCTCGGATTCCCATGATTTTTCTCCTGCCGATTATTCCTTCAACAAATTTGAGGATAACATTAAACTCTCAGTGAAAACATTTCAGTTGTAGCTTGTAAGGTGTGATAATTTCAACAAAAACCTTTATGCCTGCCAACTTAGTGACTCGTTGAAGATGCTCATATAATTGCAAAGCAAATTGTGCCTCATGAATATTCTGATATGAAACAGTTCCACCTCTATGAGAGCCGCTTCCATGAATTACATTGTAAAACAAGTAAGGTCTCGATAGAGAATCTTTGTAATAAATTTCATCAGGTCTCCGGTAACACTCTCACTGTCACTTAATCGATTTTCATAAAAATATCTTGAAGGAAAATCCCAAATTTGAGGATGCATTCGATGCTGAACAGATAAAAACATAGTTGGATGACCTGCTTGCTGGAAGTGCTCAGAAGAACTTCTACTATACTGCAACATGTCAACTGCCTGTGCATCGAACACTCGGCCGAGGAAGGTCTGAACACCATTATAATTCGCAGCTCTTTTTTTAAAATGTCGGTTTGACTCAATTTTACATTGGTATTCTATGGTGCTTATACTATCTTCCTGGGTCGATAGAAGTCCTTCCATTATGTAATTACAAACCCGAGATTCAATGATGTTGAACCTCCCATATTTGCATAATTTCATATCATTTCTGTCAAACAAGATAATTCTCCCAAGTGGTTGGTCGAGCATTGTCTTAAGGGATTAAACTTGGCATCATGTTAACTTTGACTCTCCCTAACTTGGCCTTCGGATATTTTTGCATCGATCTCCATCGAGATCCTTGTAGAGTTCTTTTCATTCGTCAATTTTCAACGAGCTATATTTTGCATTAACAAGACCATCATTGAGCTCTTATAGCCGTGAGTCTCTCTTTGAGATGATTTCCGAGATGACTATCAATTTGACACTGGATTCTCTATCAACTCGACCCCAAACTCTTCACTGAGTTGAGATAAACTGGGTGCCTTTCGATGCTAGGTGATCTCTCATATGCAATTTAAGAATTATTTTTAATTTTTTTGTATCTTGATAATAACCGGAGATGGGTTCCTGGGACTACTATTTCATTTTGAACATGATAGGACCCTCTTGTCCAATCTTTCTAGGTGTGCAAAATTGGATAACAGCTATATGAGGCACCAAATCATCACAACCCACCAATGACCTAGTTAAATTGATGTTGGAAAAGATGCTGGATACACTTTGGAGGCATCGATTTACATCTCTCATAACACTCTCACCATCACAATATTTTAATGAGCCTATTCACCCATCCATTCCTATCCATTCATACCCTATGCATTGGGAAATTCCTAAATTCAACCACTTCAATAGTAAGGAAGACCCACAACAACATTTGCGCTCATTCAAACACGGGTGTTATCTGATCGCTCATGATGATGCCCTACTTTTGAGAACTTTTCCCATGTCCCTCACTAGACCAGCATTAGATTGGTATAGTGGGTTACCCAAACACTCTATATTTTCATTCAATCAGGTAGCCCAAGATTTCTTGGATCATTTCTCTATCAATATCGCCAAGAAAGTTACCATGACCAATCTATATTCCACACGTCGGTCAAGACAAGGATGAATCGATCAACTTACCTTCAACTCGCTAAAAATGAACTCATTGAGCTCTTCACACGAGCTTGCACCTGGACATATCTCCCCAACCTTCGCAGGTCCAAACTTTCCAAACATTCGATGAGCCATTCACTATGGCATGAAATTTAGAGATTTAGGACATCTAAGAGAAGAAAATCTAATTATGAAATAAGAATTTGACATTCAAGTCGAATGAAACCTCTTCTTCTTCCAAACCACCAACCAATTATTCAAAGGCTAAGGGTACCGCTAACGCAGTGGTACTCAAGGCCTGCCTAGCTCATCCGTCCAATTAGGTTACACCCTCATCTAATCTATCACCTGTCTAGGATTTTTGATTCAAACAACAGTAGTAAAAATATACCCCAATTGTGGAACCTTACTCTTCTATCTTAGAAAATATTATCAAAGCTGGAGCCATCACCCTTCCACCCATAAAACCACACACTAGTTTTGACCCTTCTCACCCCATGCCCGCATGGTATAAAGAGCATGATTTCTATAACTATCATTGAGTGAAGGGTCATAGTGATGACAACTACATCACTTTCAAGAATATTGTCCAAGAAATGCTTGAGAAATGTGAGTTAACTGTGGATAATCCCAACACCACCCCCAACCAAAATCTACAAATATTCAAAAAACCATTTCCCAATCATGCCCCTTCATCCAATCAAATCGGTGACAAATCCACTCACGATACCCATACCCGTGAGGTTCACGCAATTTTAACGAGGTACTGTCACCTTTCAAATACCTCACATCCCTTCCATAGAGGAAATCCTAGGCCAAAACCCTCCTTCCACATTGGAACCAACCTCCATTATTCCTTCACCAACAAGAAGAACACCTTTCATCTCCTTCATCATCAATGGAGGAGTCTTCTCTTGAATTAAGACCATCTCACCCCTAGCTTCTCCACTTAGAGAATCTTTACTTATCGTACGTCCTCCACCCACGAGAGGAGCACCTAATACCTTCTCCACCCGCAGAGAAGCACTGTTACCTCCTCCACCCACAGAGGAGCACCTATTTGTTCCTCCACTTATAGAGGAACTCCCATCATCTCTTCCACCCATCATAGACCCAGTGGAGATACCTTTGCCTCTTAACAAGCACTCTCCATTGGCTACCCAAAATCCAACAGAACTACTTTCAGCTCTCTTACCCATGGAAGCCGAAGTGGCCAATTCCCCATCTCTCGGATGCATTTTACGGGAATTTCCATTAGGTACTCACCAACTCCACCCACGATGTATCGTTCTCACATTTGGCTGATCACTTAGATTATGTGGATAGGGCTTTGTTATGGGGGCACCTCTTAATCCTGTCTCAACGCAGATGCAGAGATCCCTCGATGACACCTCCACTATCTACCCAAACACATTTCCACCCATCAAACCAAATACAACCACTCATCACAACCCCTTCTACGATACATTAGCACTCACACCACACCCTTACCCATAGCCGGACCTATACCTAAACCTAAACCCATACCCACAACATTTATCTCCACTAAACCTATTACCAATTTAGGGGTCACCCGACCACCACCTTACTCATCCACCTCTTAAAGCTGGATTTAGCTACATCCTCCAATTTCAAAACCACACCTACTCCAGCACCCAAACTAAAGAAAAAAACTCATCAACCTCATAACCGATTGCACCAATCACACACGTACTTTTCCTACCCACCTTCGGACCTTAGCTTCCTAACATGGTCAAGCACCCTTCACCCATCCATAAACCAATAACACAACAACCCATTCCTTCCTCACAAACCTCTAACCTACCCAGGCACACAACATGACTCATACCCACACCTGTAGTCTCTTTACCACTAATACCTCCAATCCCTTCAGCTATTTCTTCACTACCCACTACACTTTAGTCATTTTCCCTCACACCCCAAGCACGACCCACGTCATCTACCTTCATAGCACCCTGTTATCCCCATGGGTAACTTGCCCTCTTCCTCCATCTACTTTTCCTTCTAGACCTCGTACACCCACATCACCTTTACCCAAGAAGGTGCAACCCAAAAACAAAACCCCACTACCCCACAACAAGGTAGTCAAAACAACCCCACACCCTCCTACCCATCCATCTACTATACCCCTACCCAAATGAACCCGACCGATACCTCAAACCACACCGGCACCTAAACCCATCGCTTGACCCATTCCTACTCTTCCAAAAACAATTCCTAGAAAACCAACCACACCTACACCCAAACCCACATTCACTTCCCATTGTGATCCACTAGCAAGGTCCTATGCCAAAATTTTAACCAACCTCCTCAAGACTTCTATTATCACATTACCGCCACTCGACCTTATGACCCCCTCAAACCCAAACCAAAAGGGTTTGATGATACTAAAATTTTTGCATACCATCATGTGCCAAGGCATGATGTGGAGAGCTACAAGGCCTTGAAAACCATCCTTATCCAATTGTGTCCACCGAGAAACCAACTTTGATGATGACAACCTTCTTGACGAGGATCCTACTTCACCAACACCCATTCCCACACTACCTACTCAACAACCACAACCTCCACCCTCACAACTCCTAGAACCACACACAAAATTTGAAATTAACATGGTTCACATCAGAGAACTTGCCACGCCACCACCCAAATGTCATTGTGCCCAACTAACCTCACAGGATTTTCTCCTCCAATAGGTTTTTTCCCTTCATGTCATTATACCACTTACCCTACACCTTCTCCATTTGCCAACTTCCCTCAAATCAACATGATACATGTCACTACACATGTGCAGAAGGGAAAAGAAAAGGCAGTTGACCCACCAACCAATCCTATACCCAACATACCATCTACACCCATACCTAAAATAACTATTCACGGACCCACATACCCCATTTCTAATGGCATCACACATCGCACCATGCTCAAACAACTACACCAATTTCCCCACAAAATGTCCTTATACGACATCATCCAAACCTCGAGAATCCTAGCGTCAAGCTCTCATGGAGGTTCTTCAATCCATTGATGTTTCACCCAATGACCCTACATCCATAGCCTCCATTATCACACCCCATCCCGTAGCCTCTCTCACCAAATTACCACCTTCATCCTCACCTCACCTTGTTCACCAAGTGGCCTCCTCGGCTTCTCGGAGGAGGAGATCACGTCATATCAAAATGATGACCCAGACCCAGCCCTCTTCATCTCTGTCCACATTGATGACATACGGGTACATCGTGTGATGATTGATGGAGGCACTAGCATTAACATCAATTCATCCCATGCATTTTCTCAAATGTGCATACCTAAAAATTGCATGCATAAACATCTGGTCATGTTGTGTTCATTCAATGACGCTATCACCTCCACTCTAGTCATTGTCATCCTTCACATTCATGTGGTCCCCTACACTGTTCTAGAATTGTTTTATGTTTTGGAGGGGGAATTCCAATATAACTTATTTCTTGGTAGACCCTTGATCTGTGTCATGGGTTGCGTTCCTTCCACTTTGCATCATTGTGTGAAATTTGAACATGAGGGACACACTTATACCATTCAAGGTTTGACCCATCACCTTTCAAAACATGTAACATTCTTTGCGACCCAATGATGTTCTCATACATCAAGTCATCTACCTCTGCTGACCACTATCACTTCACCTACACCTCCACCTACCAAGTATAGCCACTTATTTCACCGCACATACCTCCTCTATTCCTACCACAGCTATAACCTCCACGGTTGACCCATTAGCTTCCCAATCCATTAACTCCACCTCCGCATCGACCTCCAACACATCATCCATACCAGCTACCTCCATACCAACTACGATCCCTTGGAAGGTGTTTTCAATGCCTCACTGGGGGAGTACGCCTATATAGTGTCAACACATTCCTTACTCCACACAGGTATGGAAGCCTTCACCAGCACCCTCGCTATGACCACAATATAGGAGAATTCCTCCTTTATGATTCTCCTCATCTTCATACTAGTCTCACCTATGGGGGACTTGATACTACCACTTACATACCCGAACCACCATCACAACCCGCCCATTTTCCATTGACTTCCAATCACTTACCAATCATTGTTTTGCCCACACCTTCTGCACCATTGAGCATAGAAGGGTTTTGGCTTTGGCTTTTATGAGCAAGGCCACCATACTGTTATTCCATGTACCACCCGCAAACATAATGACCATAGTGGTATCGGCTTCCCCAAACCTCTTACCAAATAGGCCCGCATTTAACTCATTAAAGACCCTAGCCCTTCTCGCCTTCATCAACACCCTCTTCGACGGATTCGATGGATCCTGAATATATCCCTCCTAAAAAAAATCATAAACACCATTTCCTTGGGGCCTTTGACTTATCAATGCAAATGTGAGGCCCCTTCCACTCTCCCATTCCTATATCTTGAGATGATCGATGATGACACACCTGCCATTAACACCGTTCAATGTCAGGATGATGAATCCATACTTACCTACCTTGGTGCGAGAAGACTCATATATTCATCATTCGTTACCCTCTAAGACACAAACCATGTTGAATGAATCAACTATTGAGATAAAAATTCATACTCAAGATGACCCACACATCCTAAAGATTAGACAATCTTTAGATGCTACTAAACAGGAAGCCATCACTTCTTTTCTCTGAGATCATAACCACGCTTTCGCTTGGTCTTACACAAACATGCCTAGTATTGATCCCACCATAGTGGTCCACAATATCATAACCGTTCTCGATGCCAAACCTATCAAACAAAAGTGAGGAAAATGCACCCTCACATTGCTCTTCTCGTCAAAGAAGAACTTCAGCACCTTCTTTTGTTTCCTTCATCTTACCCATTGATTATCCTCATTGAATTTCTAACATTGTCCCTTTTACTAAAGCAACAGAGGGACTCTGCATTTACATGAGACTTCGTGACCTCAACCTAGCCTTCCCAAAAGATGACTTTCCCTTTCTGGTATTGATCAACTGGTTGACCTCACCGCTGGTCACGAGATGCTCTCACTCATGGATGGTTTCTCGGGTTATAACCAAATTTTTCTTTCCCGAGAAGATCAGCACAAGACTACATTCATTACCCCTTGGGGAGCCTTTTACTATCGAGTCATGCCTTTTGGCCTTAAAAACATTGATACTACATATCAAAGCATATTATGACTTACATCTTCCATGATATCATGCATCACATATTGGAATATTACGTGGATGATCTCTTAGCCAAATCTAAATGTGCACTGAGCACCTCACCGTCCTCAAAACCATCTTTGACCACCTCATTAAATATTGCATCTGCCTTGACCTAAAAATGCGTCTTCACGGTTCTCTCAGGAAAACTCCTGGGATTTATTGTTTCCCTTTGTGGTATAGAAGTTGACCTGCCAAAGTCAAGGCCATTCTAGAAATGCCTCCTCCCACTAACCTTAGAAAACTCTGTAGCCTGCAAGGTAAATTGTAATCCATTCACCATTTCATTTCATAATTATCTTATCGGTGTCAACCATTTCATCATCTGCTTAGGAAGGATGTCTCCTTTAAATGGGATGATGATTGTCACAAATATTTTGAGGCCCTAAAACAATACCTTCTCCAACCACCCGTACTCATTCCACCTAAAGACGATCAACCTTTTTACCTATACATATCAGCTACCAATCATTCCTTGGGAGCCATGCTCACTCATCACGATGAACAACATAGGGAGCAGGTGGTTTATTACATAAGCCATACTCTTTTGGACTATGAAACCCAATACAACCATCTAGAAAAGATTTTCTTAGCCTTAGTTTTCATTGCCACCAAACTCCGCCATTACCTACTCAACCACAAAACCTATGTCATGACCAACACCGATCCTTTACACTTCATGTATGCCAAACCTTATCAAAATCAGTGTGCCGCGTGATGGCTTATGATTCTAGCTGATCTTGACCTTGAATTCATTCACCAAAATTCCATTAAGGGTCAGGCTATTGCTGACCAACTGGCTGACACACTTATATCTGGGGACCAACCCTCTAATTTTGACTTTCTTGATGAATCTATTACTAAATGACACTATTCTTTGATGGTTCCAAGTGTCAGCATGGGGGTGGGGTTGGTGTTATCCTTGTTCCTTTGGATGGAGAACCCATGCCTTTGTCTTTCAAACTAGACTTTGAATGCACCAACAATATCATGAGTCTGAAGCACACATACTAGGTCTCTAAGCCACCTATGCCCTAGATGTCAAATCAATCCACATCTTTGGTGATTCACAATTGGTCATAAACCAAGTCAATGGTATGTACCAATGTCGTAACAAGATACTTCAAAAGTATAAACATCATGTCGACATACTTTTGACCACCTTTGATTGTTACACCCTTCAAACCATCCCACGTTCAACCAACAAATTTATAGATACCATGGCCTACTTAGCTTCCCAAATACCCGCTTCCCCTGCTGATTCCAAAATATTTGTCACCGTAAAACACCTCCATTCACCTTCTTATTTACCTCATGATGTTTACTCAATCAGAAATGACACCCCTGACCCGAGTGACCTTTGGTATAAACAATACTCGACTACCTTTCCCTCTCCATCTTACCTCCTGATCTCACCCATAACGGACAATGCGCCTTCCTTAAAAAGGTCTCCCATTTTGTTATCTGGGGGACTCCTCTATAAGTGTGGCTTTGATGGTATTCTCTTACGATGCCTCACAAGTTCTGAAATTCCTTATACCATTAAGGAGGTTCATGATGGCATATGTGGAGGTCACTTTAGTGGCCTTGTTGTTGCTAAGTGTATTATTCACCTAGGCTATTACTGGCTAACCCTTAACCATGATTGTTGCAACTATGTCAAACACTATGTGAAATGTCAACAACATTCCAACCTTCATCATACACCCATTCATGCCTTACAGGTCACTCGTGACCTTTGGCCCTTCTCTCAATGGGGTTTGGATCTTGTCGGAGAAATCAATCCTCATTCTTCCCATGTCATCAATGGATCATAACTACTACCGAATACTACACAAAATGGGTGGAAGCCATACCACTCATCTCCATGAAATTTGAGAAGATATGTGAGTTCATTAACCATCACATCATTTTTCACTTTGGTGTCCCTCATCACCTCATCACTAACAATGGAAAACAATTCAAAAACAAAAACACTGTAAAAACTTTGTGATGCCTTCAACATTTAGCTTAGTTTCTCATCACCTTATTACCCACAAACCAACAACCAAGCCAAATCCACTAACAAAACCCTCAAAAAATTCTCATGAAAGTGGTTGACGATACTAGAAAGGATTAGCATACGCACATTCCTTTTGCCCTATGGGCATACCGCACTAGTATTCACACTTCCAATACAGCTACACCCTTTTCATTGGTCTATGGTATAGAGGTTGTTCTACCTCTCAAAGTCCAGATCCCCTCACTCTACATTTCTCTCCATGACATGCTTATTGATGATGACTTTCGTTAAGACCGCTTAGCATAACTAGAGTTATTAGACAAACATCATCTTAATGCTCTGGATCACCTTCAAGTTTACCAACAACGTATCAAATGCACTTATGACAAATGTGTTCATGAATGAACCTTCTAAGTTGGTGACCTTGTCTTGAAAGAAAATCAACACATAACTAAAGTAGAAAAAGTAAATGGGGAAAATTCTCTCCTAATTGGCTTAGACCATACATCGTAACTCATACCTATGGATTGGGTGCCTATCGTTTGTCCTCACTTGAGGGTAAACCCAAACCTGAGCCCCTTAATGCATTACATCTTCAACCATTCTATTGTTGACTCATTATCCTACCTCACCTTTTGTCTCTCTCCACGCTCATCCCTTGAGCATTATTCCACTTCATACACTACCCTAATGATTAAATAAGAATCATGTGAGTATCCATCATTTGTTATCTTCTCTTGAATATGTGTATCATGGCATTACACATAGCATGATTCTCATGGACACTTTTGTCTACCTTTAGATGAGATCCCATGGTCATTCCACCTCACCTTTTGAAAAAGAGTCCTATCCTTCACCATGGTCTTGTCCATGATTTCAAAGACCTCAATGGGACCAAACTCCTTGAGTCAAGCTTCAAAAAAATGACTCCCTCAAAAGGTCATCTTCCTCTCGACCAAATTGCTTCTATAAATAGTTTGCTCCCTCAAAGGACAACTATGTGAATCTTTCAACAAAAAAATGAGAGAAACTAAAGCTTTCCCCATCGATCAACTTCATGAAGACCTCAAGGAGTACCATATTATTTATCCCATATAGACTTCCCGCATTGATCAATCTATCAAAATAAAAACACTTTCGTCATGGACTAGCTCATTGTGACCTCGGACCTATTTCCTAATGGACTGTTATTCCAAACATATACAATTAATTACTTTTCACCCACCTTACCACTTCCACTCTTATTTCCTAAATCACCTCAAGGGACATCTTGGAATTTCTACATTTGGTAATCATGTGACTACTTTCACTATAGAACAATTAATCATGCAATGCCTTTTGGATCTTGTGTTCATCACCCCCTTCACGGTCTAATCTACTCAATATGATCCTACCCAATCAGGTGGATTTATTGCCCCCTCTTATCTTTTAACCATCTTTATTTACATTTTGATTACCTTATATAGGACTTGGTCCTCGCCACTTACCTTTGGGGTAATCCTCCCCTTTTGCCATAATTGCCTTCACCTGCATCATTTTACCTATGATCTACCTACACCTATCAAACCTAAACCCACAACATGCCCAAACACCTACCATCTCATTGTCATATTCTTCCCTAGCTCATGGGAGAACTATATCGGCACTGAGGTCCCTTTTTTCCCGAACTATGTAGGCGGCACTCCAAGGGCATGGGGCCCTTGGAGGTTAGCTTAGCCATTCTCTACCCTAAACAATTCGCCAACCATGCCTAACTCACCATTTACCCCAAATTTCACTTAGTTCCCCTTTTTCTAACAAAATTTTAAAATAAGCCACATACATAACAAGTTGTTTACCATTTTATACATTTGTTACACCTACCATCTCTCTATCATCACTATGCATAGATTATACAACATTTCACATATGACCCATAGTATCATTCATTGCAAACAAAAATGAATCATAAACCAACCTGACTCAACCATGCCTATAACCTAACTCAATCCATGCCTAAAACCTAACTCAACCATGCCTATAACCTAACTCAATCCATGCCTAAAACTTGACTCAATCCATGCCTAAACCAACCTAACTCCATCATGCCTAACTCACCTAATTTCAAACCACATTAAAATAACAAATCCGTATCTCATTTAACACAAGCCATAAAACCAATATCTCATAAACATATTAACACATCACAAAATACCATGAATCTCATCGTATAAATCAATAAATGTGTATCTCAAAATACATGCCTATCTCATCATGGCCATCATCTCAAAAATGTCGGCACGCAGGCTGATATACAATACAAAATGTCATCGACATGCAGGCCGGTCTCATATATACACAAAGAATGAATGAATCAATACAAAAAATCTTCAGCATGCAGGCTAGTATATGCTCACAATATACAACAAAATCACTCATACATCCTCACTATCTTCAGCACGTAGGCCAGTATGTGATAAAAAATACAAAATCTTTGGCACGTAGGTGGCATATATATCAAAAATAATCACTACTATACATCAAAAATCAGGGTGGCTGCATATCAGAGATCTCACCGAGATGTCCTCCATCTTTGTGTCCCTTGCACCCTCGGCCTCCTTACCCCACGATGGTACATCACCTAGCTTTGGTCATCGAGTGCTAGTGGCCTCTCCCCGATCGAGCCTCGGAGCTTCTTTGCCCTCTGTGCTCTCCACACTATGTGTGCGGGATCTCGTCCTCTCCTTTGGACACTGTTGTTCTCGTACTCTCGTAAGAGAGGAAGTATATCCCGGCTACCATGAGCTGGTCCTGATAGTATCGCACCTCACCTAAGGCATCCCATAACCTTGATATAGGCATGGTCTGTGGTGTTCCCATAGGTCTCGGCCCTTGTACCTACCTTGCGCTAACCTGTGAACTGGGACCAGCTCCTTGTGCCTATGGTGGTGCCCCCTACCCCTGTGCTGTGGTGGTGCCCCTATCCCTATGCCTGTATCTAGGCCTGTAAGACCCCAATCTTTGCTTGTTTTGTGGCTAAATGACCCTATAATCCTATCACCTAAGCCTATAGGGCTACCTCTTGACCATCCTTGTCCCCATCTCCTCCACCCTCTCCCTCTGCCATCTGGGCCTGTAGACTGGCCACCTGTACTTGTAGCTCCACTACCTCTACCTCTGACCCCTCCAGCTATGTCTATAGTATACCTATCTAGTTGATTAGCGTTTCTTTATCCTCCCCTATAGGGCATCTCTCTGCATTGTCACGGTAGCTAAATCTGGCTGCCCTAGTCTAGGTGGTATGGCTCATAACTAAGCCGCCCACCACTTCTGTACCTATCTGTGCATCCGGCATCATCAATCTGCTGATCCACTAGCTGCTCCTCCTCTCCCTCGTAGGCACTTTGTAGACTATGGTAGAGGGAGAGACCTATCCACATCATCTGCATCGATACTATGGGAAGGGTGGAGGAATATCCTTTACAAGCCCAAATTTTTCTCGGACCCTGTCGACCAGGATCATCTCATCCTCCCTGGCACAACAATGACCCCGAATCCACCTCTCTAGGCATTTGGAGTGCAGCTAGCTCCTCATGTATGTGCCTATATGAGGGGAATCCCACATATGGTCTCTAGATAATGTCCACTCAGACATGACCCCTCCAATAACTACCTAAAAGGGGCCACATCATATGTCAGCCTATCTAACCTCCGCTCCCCTACAACCGGCACCCATCTCCTATATCCTAGCCATACAAATCTCGGTGGGAATACATCAACTCGGGGCATCCCTATCGGTCAAACACGAGACTATGTGCTTGTAGGCCCAAAGAAGTGCAATATAAATGTACAACACGGGATAAACCTACGCAGCTACCCATATGCCCTGACTCTAGAGTATAGCTGCACCAAAAATTTTGGTGCCTAGGAAAAGTGTGTCTCATGTACCATCATATCATGGAGCACCCCCATTAGTGATCGGGAAAGCATCCACCCTCTACATCAGGCAATGCATAGCAGTACACTGCCTCCATCAATAAAACTACTAGCCTCATCTCATCCGGATGGGCTAGGTACATCTCGCCATAGCTCAAACTGGCACTATAGAAGCTCAGCTCCACTACCCCTCACCAAATACGGTCTCAATCAGCTCCTCTGAGGCCTTAGAGGAGATAGAATACACCTGGTCCCCCATATGGGTAACCTCAGAATCTAGAACACGTCCTCTAGGGTGATAGTCATCTCACCTGTCGGAAGGTGGAATGTGTTGGTCGTGGAGTCCCATCTATCGATGAGCATGACCATCAAACTAGGCTATCAAACCAGCATGTTGGTAGCACCGAATACCGCTCAAGCCTCTTTGTCTTCACATGCTCCAACTCCAATGGGCTCGCTAGGTGCACAATGTCACCAATAGTGGCGGAACCCTGTCTCACATATGTAACTATGATCGACCCTACATCCAATCCAAATCACACCATTAATCTACCTTTACCATGACCATATTCATCACTTACCATTACCTACCACCCTATTTTACCTTACCCATCTCATCCCCCTAGCCTACTGATTTTTTTAAATCCTTTTGCCTAAAAACCCGACTAGTGCAGTTCCTTCTAGCCATCAGCCCAGTCACCACCCTTACACCGGCATCGGTCACCTATTTGGTGACTGATACTGGTTCAACTTGACCGACCATGGTTCCCACATAACCGGCATTGGTCACTGCAGGTGACCGATCCTTTCTACCCGACCGATGCTTGGCCAAGCTTGACTTACGTCGGTCGGTGTCACGAGAAAAATCCATAACTTCCCAAACCCCCCTTTTTGTAAACCCTCCCACCTATCCCTTTTACCCCACCTACACTAACCTACACTACCCCAAAACCCCTACCCACCCCACCTATCCAATTTCCTACCCCTCCCCCTCTTTTTTGCCCATTTTTCCCCATACCCGATTTAACTTTTTTCCCACCCACAAAATACAAAACCCTACGAGATACCAATTCTTACAACCTCTACTCTATCTAATTAACATTAAAGAGTTAGGCGCTTACCTTGTCACACTACCGCCATCTCGGTGGCATGTCAGCCACTATTTTGGTGGTCTGCCCGATCCTTCTCCCGCCTCTACCATCACTGAATATCTACCCACACCCTCCGACCAATCAAATCCCTCGCTAAGATCTCGTGGACCCGCTACTCACCCACCCAACCACCATCAACTCACACTGCCACTCACTATCCCATTTCCTCCATATGCTTTTCTCACGTTTCTCTCTTTCTTGTCTTTTCTTCACTTTGTAAATCACAAATGAATAATCCAAACGTAGATTTTTGTTTTTATACCAAACCTGACCTAACCGATGTCGGTTCCCCTCAACCGGCATCGGTCTCATGCCCTACCTAACTATCACCGATTTTCCTATACCGACATCGGTTATCCATGACCGCCATCGGTCACCCTTACCTACACATTGCCCTTACTTTTCCATTTTACCCCACCCTCTACCTTGCTCTTTACCCCATACCTTTACCCAACCCATTAGCTTACCTTTCCTGACCTCGTCACTTCCTCCCTCCATTTGTCCTCCTTTGGGGACTCATTATTTTACCCTTACCTCGGCCTTACCCATGCCCTAGATATTTAGACCTGGACCATCGCTAGTGACCTTTGACCTCATGTGTTCGCTATACCTTGTGGCACTGTTACTTGTGTTGATTGACCCTATGACCTTACCTAGCCTATTATTGTGACCGTTTATCCTGACCCTACCTTTGGTGTACCGGAACATACCTAAACATTCCTACACCTAACCTACGTTTTGTTTCTGACCTTATCATATACCTTGGATACTGGATTCACTTCAACCTTGTTTGAATAAACCTATCGACCTTAGACGATGTAGAGTTTGCCTACTCTTCAACCCGATAGCGTGCTGTAATTTATACATGTGTGTGTGTTTGACTATTACTACCTTTGACCCTGACCCATTACCTAGATCACCCAAGTAGACCTTTCACCCCTTTTTCCCTGTCCCATTTGCCTTTTCTTCACATTAACCTTTTATCAAACCACTCACCGCTTGACTACTACCTCGTAAATGGGTTCTGGTTTGATGGCGATCACCTTCACCCCCACATGGGGCAACCACATCTTATTTTTGTTAGCATCACTTCCCAATACAAGCTACATAAAAAAATGGGCAAAATATAGACACTAAAATTAGGTCATGCTCCCTTTTTGCCCCTTGACATATAAGCACCCTTTATTACATTTACCTAGCCATGACTCCCTTCACCCCACTAATATTAATTTAATTAATTTAATGCATTATCCTCACTATATTTATTATTTAAATATCTTATTTAAATAATATCTACACATATAGTTCACTTAGACACCTCACCAAGTTAACTCAACCTAATCCCTATTCTTAGCAAGTTATCATAACTAAATAAGACTTACCTAAACCCTAAAAATCAATGCCTACATTCCCTCTAACCACATTCATGCATGCTCACAAGAGGCTTTGAGTATAATCCATGGGATAATGACACGAGATCCAAGAAAATCAAGAGGATCTCCCAAAGCTTAGTAAACCTAGGAAATCCCACCTTGGTGACATCGGTTACCCCTAACCGTCACTAGTTTAGTCGGACCACCATTGATTACCCCTTTAAACCCAAAACAACCTTATTCTCAAGGTTGAAACTTGTAACTTGGAAGTTGGAAGAAAGAAGGTTCACAAGAAAAGAGCACATTTCTGAGAGATAAAACATCTTCAGAGAGCCAATTTCAGCAAAAACTCACATCCAAGGAAGGAGATTGAGCATCTTCTCTCGACACTATCCCGACCATGATCTTATCTATCCAAGCAAAGAGGAGTGTGCATGTTGTAGACACCAAAATCATGTCGTAATCACCTTGTTCCCTTAGCGCAACCCTATAATGACTTCCTCATCCTCAACACCTTACCACTTACCTCCTCTACCCCACACATTTTAATTTAATTACTTTAATTAAATTAATGTCATTTACCTCCATACATATTAATTTAATTATTTTAATTAAGTTAATTACCTTTTACACACACACATATTAATTTAATTATTCACATTAAATTAATTCACTACCCTACACACACATATTTAATATAATTTTATTTTATTAAATGCACCTCACCTAACCACCCCCATCATTTGACCCATTAACCTAAACCCTAAACTAATGTCCTAAATAAAACCTAACATTACCCCTATCCCCTCACCTCACATTCAAAAGCCTTCTATGGTCGATTTTCACACTGAGGAAAGGAAGAGACCCTTATCAAATGGAAGAACAACTTCCCAGGAAACTTTTGAACAACCTCGAGATATCTCACCTAAACCGATGTTGGTTCACCCTAAGCGATGTCGGTTCCCTAAACCAAAATCAGTTATATCGGGATGGACCGGATGGCCTATTTAGACCCATTTATAGCTTTGTAATATAGGTTGGGTTATTGTTGGAAAAGCTTCTAATCTTGAGTTTGATCTCTTTAGATGCGCTTGAGTGAGAATGAAGATTGATTTGGGTTCAAAAAGGCAACCAAATACATTAGCACAACAAAGTGAGACTTTCTTCCCAAAGATTCTCCACGTAGCAACTTCTTCATTATTCTTGAGGACACTGTACCTAATAGAAGAGTTGTTCCTCCTAGATAAAAGGAAGGTCTCACAATCACTTTGATTCAGAATTTAGATACGAATGCACACAACCTTCAACCATCTCAAACCAGGTATTCCTATTACCACACTTTACCTTATCTGTTTCATCAAGTAATTCTCAAAAAACTAAGAAATCAAGTGAAACATTTTGGCACGCCCGATGGGACCGTGGATAGTTATCTTAGGTATGGGTGCATATGGTATGTTGGGTATAGGATTGGTTGGTGGGTCAACTACCTTTTCTTTTCCCTTCTGTGCACATGTAGTGACATGTACCATGTTGATTTGAGGGAATTTGGCAAATGGAGAAGGTGTAGGGTAAGTGGTATAATGACATAAAGGATAAAAACCTACTGGAGGAGAAAAGCCTTGTGAGGTTAGTTGGGCACAACGACATTTGGGTGGTGGCGTGGTAAGTTCTCTGATGTGAACCATGTTAATTTCAAATTTTGGGGGTGGCTCTAGGAGCTGTGAGGGTGGAGGTTGTGGTATAGGTGTAGGAGGAAGATATGAAGAAGGTGACGAGGGTAAAATAGGTTCATCATCCAAGAGGTCATCGTCATCAAAATTGGGGTCAAAATTGAATGAGGGCTTCCTTTAGACCCTTACAATTCTCAACATCATGTCACGGCACACGATGGTAAGCACAAATTTTAGTATCATCAAACCCTTCGGCTTAGGTTTAAGAGGAGGGAGGGTGATAGCAGAGATTTCTAGGAGGTTAGCCAAGATGGTGGCGTATGATCCCACCAGTGGATCACAATGTGAAGTGAAAGTAGGTCTGGTTGGAAGATTGGGTAGTTTTGGTGGTAGTCGAGGTGATGCATTCTTGGATTTGGGTTGTACTTTCTTTGGTGTAGGTGCAGCAATGTGAGAAAGAGGGGTAGGTTTAACCACCTCTTTGGAAATTAACAAAAAAATTATTTTGGTGTTTTTTCTTAGGTAGAGGTGTAGGGGGAGCACGTGATGTAGATGGAAAGGTAGATGGTGGGAGAGGATGAGTGACCAAAGGGGAAAATTGAGGTGTAGCGGTAGGTGTTGGTCGAGATCGAGAGGAAGGTACATCGAGGTGGAAGAAAATGTCATGGGTAGTGAAGGAGGTATAGAATGTAATGGTTGTATAGGAGGTAATGAAGTTATAGATGGTGATGAAGGATGTAAGGTTCATCTAGATAGAGATGCAAGATATGGTAAATGGGTCAAGGAATTTTAGGTTTACCCCTAGAGAGAGTATACTTTGTTAAGGTAGAGGGGTGACGTCCCAAGATGGATGTTAAGGGTGAAGGTGATAAAGGTGTAGTTGGTGAGGTCGGTGCGTGCGGATTAGAAGGTTGGGTTTTCTGTTTAGGTTGAGGGATTGGTTCAATAGGTATATGGGAAGATGTGGTCAAGTGTATCCTGACAAGAGGATGTGCAAGGTTTGATGTGGGTGTGACCCCTAGAACACTAGTGGGTTTAGATACAAGAGATGATGTTGGAACACGTCGGCTAGTAGGTAGAGAGGCGGGTATAGATGAGGATGATGTAATAGAAGATGTATCAAGAGTTATGTTCATGTGTGGTTTGGGTTGTTGAAACTTCTTTGGATAAATGGTAGAGGTGTCAGTGGAAGATGATTGCATTTGGGTCAAGACCGGGAGTAAGAGACGCCCCAAAGTGAAGACCTATCAACATAGTCCAGGCGGTCACCAAACGTGAGAACGGAACTGTGGTAGATGAGGTAGATGTGGAGTGAGTGGTGATTCCCATAAAATATGTTTGAGAAATAGGGAATTCACTAGCTTCGGCCTCTATAGGTAAGAGAGCTGAAAGTAGGTCCATAGGATCTTGGGTAGCTAATGGAGAATGGTCACCAAGCGGTAATGGAAAATATATTGGATCCCGAATAGGTGGAGAAGATGATGGGTACTCCTCTATGGGTGGAGGAGGTATAATTGGTAGTGGCTCACCTTTGGCTAGCAAACCTAAAGGGAAATGATATTGGTGTTAACGATAGACTTCACCCAAGTGTACGGGGAGGTGAAGGGCTTTCCTCTATGGGTAGAGGAATGGATAAAGTAGGTTCCTATGTGGGTAGAGGATTTAGGATAGGATTTCCTTGATGGAGGGGATAGGAGATATTTGGGAATCAAGTGGTAAGTCAGTAAAGATAACATGTATCTCACATGTATTACTTTCTTTGTGTGAGGCATCTCCGGTTTGATCATTAGATGGGGAATGCTTAGGGAATGGTTTCTTGAATATATGAAGGTTTTGATTGGTAAGTGCATTAGGGTTATCCAGGACTAACTCGCCACTCTCGAGCATTCCCTGAACAATGTTTTTAAAGGTGATACAATTGCTATCACTGTGACTATTCACATGGTGATAATTACGGTATTCATTTTCCTTATACCAACCTAGTATGGGTGAGAGAGGGGTCAAAACTAGTATGAGGTTGGATATGAGGAAGGGTGATGGCATTAGCTTTAATAAGCTTTTCTAAAATAGATGAATATGGTTCCCAATTGAGGTGTATTTCTTTTGTTCATGTTTGAAATTGAAGGTTTAGACCGGTGACATATTGGATGAAGGTTAAGCATGGTTGGATGGATGAGTGGGGACAGCCTTAAGTACCATTGTGTTGCAGTTCCTTGGATTTAGAATAACTCATCGAGGTTTTGAGGAAGAGTAAGTATCATGTGATTTAAATGATGAGTTCTTGTTTCGTAATTATATTTTTTTCTCTTCAATGGCACGAATTTTGAGCTTATGTGCTATGGTGAAAGCCTCATCGAATGTTTGAAAGGTTTGAACCTATAAGTTAAGTGAGATATGTCTAGCACAGAGCCGTGTGAAGAACTCTATGAGTTCGAGTTTATGGTAATTGGAAAGTGAGTTGGTTGATTAGGCTACGCCAATGAGTGACAAAATCTGCAATAGATTCATCATCATATTGACGCATGGAATAAAGATCAGTCATGGTAACCTTCTTGACGATGTTAATTGAAAAATGATCCAAGAACGTTTGGGATATTTGGTTGAACAAGAAGATGGAATTTCTAGGTAATCCACTATACCATTCCAATGCTAGACCAATTAGAGACATGGGAAAGGTTCACAAAAGTAAAGCATCATCATGGTCAATTAAGTAACACCCATGTTTGAAAGATCACAAATACTATTGCGGGTCTTCTTTATTGTTAAAGCGGTTAAACTTAGGCATCTCCTAGTGTATAGGATATGGGTGAATGGGAATGGATGGGTGAATAGGCTCATTAAAAATCTCGTCATAGGTGAGAGAATTACGGATCTAGAAACAAATGCTTCTAATGTCTACATCTTGTCCATCATTAACTTGATAAAGTCATTGTTAGGTTGTGAAGATTGGGTACCCCCAGAGTGAAAGGAGGTTGTTGTTGGATATATGAAGAATATGACATTCTAGAGTATGGTGGTGTCAAATAAGTAGGCGGGAATTGAGAGACAGACATAGAGGGTATATACCCGGACTAAATGACCAATGAAATAGGAGGTGGTGGTAGTAGGTATGTGAGGGTGGGACACTCGTAGTGACCCTAGTAGAGATGGGAGGTAGAGATTGGGGAATAGAAAGGACAACATTTTGAAATGGGGTAGAGGTTACCGACACCAAGGGTGGTAGCATTGTCGATTGGTATATATGAGACAACAGGTGCGAGATGATGCTATGTTTTGGGTGGTGGATGAAGGTATGGTGGAGACTACGGGTGCAATAGAGGTGGTGGATGTGGCGGTCAAAGTTGGCATGGGACCTAGCTGTGACACAAATGGGGATAAAATGGGTGAGGTCACCATGGTAGGAGGTGGAGCCGAGGTGGAAGCGATCATTAGGGATGGAGATAAGGATACGGGCATGCCATAGATCAATTGACCTAAGGCATCTCGAGTGGAGGCATGGGTGAGGTAGTGGCTCAAAGTAGCGGGATTCTGATCTAGGAGTCATGCAAACTCCATGTCACCTGTAGGAATGGTGATAGGTTGATTGGGATCCATGGATGATGAGATGGAAGGTGGTGAAGGACTAGGTGATGAAGGGCTAGGTGGGAGTGGTAGTCGACTAGTGTGAAATACGAGGGTGTTTTCCTGACTACGGGTTAGCACCATGTGGTAGGAACTAATTTGGCAAGACTGTATTATGTTTGAATGGTACAGAACACAACAGAACTAGGAAAACAATCAATGGTGAATGAATTCGGTCAGCTGGTGAGCAGTAAAACAGCATAGGGTGATTGATTTGGTTCGAGGTAAACCAATGCCGGTCACTATGAAAAACAACAGTCTATTAAATGATGGTCCCAGGCTGACAATTTTTACATAGGATGAGACATAAGGTGATGGTGATTATAGTAACAACAATATGAAAGGTGATAAGAGCCTTTTACAACTCCAAAAGTTAAATAGGTGTCTTTTGGATAGGTATCAAGAAGACTTCAAACCGTATTTGGTTGGGTTAAGCTAATGCCGGTTAAAGATAAGCGTAGCTAGTTATAGTGAAATTGAAATAGAGAATAAGAAAAATGGTCATGATTTAATAATCGGTGTTGAATCAAACCCGGAAGTCTAAGGATGATGTAGATGTGGTCGGGAACACTCGCACGAAGTCGAATACATTGACTATGATTGGGAGTGTGCCAGAAAGACAAAAATAGTGATCAAAAGCTCTCACCTCAAAATGCAAATCAAGCATAACACTAAGAAAGAATGTTCGTAGAGTGCCTATTCTATTACGTTTGTTCAGCTTATGCTATTTGTATGGGTGATCATTATGACAGTAAAAATATAATTTCTGGTGAGGAAGGCTTCCTACAATGAAATAATTCTAAAGGGTGAGGTTTCAGGAATGTTATGGTAGGGGTGGGCTTCACTCTAAAGTATGACTCGATAGAAGAGCGAGCTAGGTGCCCACTATCCGTGATCATGTGATCACCTACAACTTCCTCCAAGTAGGATGTTGTTTAATAATGTATTTATTTTGAATTTTTTTGTGGTTTGGTAAGACTCGGAGAAAGAGAAAAGGATAGAAGTTCTTTTCTACAATTTTTTTCAACCATTAGCTGGTCATGACTTCCATTGTATAGGTTGCCCTTAATTAATGTGAGCTAATGAGTTAAATCGAATACGTGCACTTATTTTAAACCCAAATTGAAAGTATGATATTCGATGATAGCAATAGATGAACGGGAAGAGGGATGCTCTTTCACTAAAATGTTGAAAATAAGAATAAGAAGATTTTTTTTAAATACACCAAAAGAAATGTGTCTTTCGGAGCAAGTAGAAAGAAAATAATTTTACCAAGGAGAAAGTTTTAATGTGAATGCTACTTATAAGGGAAACAAACACACACAATTTTTCACCTAGGAAAGAAGAAAGATGCAAGGAACCCAAAATGGGACCACCAGGCATGCCAAAAATTTTATAACCTACTCCGACTCAACCGGCGTTAGTTAACCATTAACCAATGTCGATCGATACCCTAGCCAAGCCGCTTTGTTGGTTCCTCTCCACCGTCATCGGTCCACACTAGCCACCGTTGATTACCCTACCTCCTCATTGCCCTCACATTGACATCATTTTCCTTACCTCCTTTTTCTTTTGCCTCCCTACCCCTACCGGACCACTTTACCTTCTTCTCTAGCCCTCCATCTTTTTAACCTCACCTAGTTAGCGATTGGCACCTCCTCATTTTACCCCTACCCCGGCCTTACCCATGTTGTGACCTTTCTACCTGGACTCGAAAAACTATTTGTGACATTTGAACCAATGTGCTCACTATACCTTATGGCTTCATTACTGTGTTAATTGACCTAATGACCTAACCTTGCCTATTACCATGTCCATTTATCCTAACCCTACCTTTGGTGTGCAGAACATACCTAAAATTCATGCGCACCTGCCTACGTTGTGTTTCCTAACCATATCCTATACCTTGGATACCAGATTCACTTCAACCTTGTTTGGATAAACCTATCGACCTTAGACGATGTAGAGTTTGCAAGCTCTTCAACCTAGTACCATGTCACAGTTTATATGTGTGTGTGCGTTCAACTGCCCCTACCTTTGACCTTGGCCCGTTTACCCATTTACCTATATGCCTCGATTTTCCCTTTACCCCATTCCTCATTTCTCATCATTCTGCTTTACATCCACTTTTATCAAACCACTCGCCGATTCACCCTGTCACCTCATCAGTTCTTGGTTTAAGGGGATCACCCTCATTCCCACTTGGGGCAACCACACTCTATTTTTGTTCACGTCACTTACCAATACAAGCTACACAACAAAAAGGGGCAAAATGTAGACACCAAAATCATGTCGTAATCACCTTGGTCCCTTAGCACAACCCTATAATCACTTCCTCATCCTCAACACCTTATCACCTACCTCCTGCACCCCACACATTTTAATTTAATTACTTTAATTAAATTAATGTCATTTACCTCCATACATATTAATTTAATTATTTTAATTAAGTTAATGACCTTTTACCCACACACATATTAATTTAATTATTCACATTAAATTAATTCACTACCCTCACACACCTATTTAATATAATTTCCTTTTATTAAATGCACCTCACCTAACCACCCCCATCATTTGACCCATTAACCTAAACCATAAACCAATGTCCTAAATAAAACCTAACATTACATCTATCCCCTCACCTCACATTTAAAAGCCTCCTATGGTGAGTTTTCACAGGAGGAAAGGAAGATACCCTTATCAAATGGTGGAAAAACTTCCCCTGGAAACTTTTGAACAACTTGAGATATCTCACCCAAACCGATGTCGGTTCACACCTAAACCGATGTCAGTTCCCTAAAGCGATGCGGTTATATCGGGATGGACCAAATGGCCTATTTAGACCCATTTACACTTTGTAGTATGGGTTGGGTTATTGTTGGAAAAGATTCTGATCTTGAGTTTGATCTCTTTAGATGTGACAAGAGAATGAAGATTGATTTGGGATCAACAAAGGCAACCAAATACACTAGTACAACAGTGAGACTTTCTTCCCAGCATTCTCCAACGCAGCAACTTCTTCATTATTCTTCATACCTATACCTCATAGAAGAGTAGTTCCTCCTAGCCAAAAGGAATGTCTCACAATCACTTTGATTCAAAATTTAGATACACACGCATACAACCTTTAACCATGTCAAACCAAGTATTACTCTTACCACCCTTTACCTTATTTGTTTCACAAGTACTTCTCAAAAAACTAAGAAATCAGTGAAACACATGCAGCCTACACGAGAATATTTTTTTAGTTGGTGATCACTTGTAGCCTTCAAACCCATCATCAACACCTCCATCCTTCACACACAGACCTTCGAGAATGAAATCCAAGTAAGTATAATGTCATACTTCTCTGGTTTATTTCATTTCATCGTTATTTTATTGTTCATTGTTTACCTTTCTCCCTATTGACCTTCTCCAACAGTTTCACCTCCATAGACCCATTAAAACCTCACAAATTCCTACTCTTGTCACCCAATACCTTGTCCCACCCAACCAAAATCCTTTGTGTAATCACAAAGGAGACTAAAACCCTATTTTGTGACATTTCTAGATCTCATAAGAATCGGCATTGGTTATAGCTAACCATCGTTGGTCACCCCCGACCAACACCGGTCTCTATGTTTACCCACACTGACCCTAAAAATAAACCTACCCACCTAATTTTACCTCATGTTCACTCACTTGTGACCTACCGAGAAACCTTTATCGGACTTGCAGTAACCAGAACCAACCATTTGACCTATGGATTCTATTCTAGCTTAGCTTTGTTAGATTAGTTCTATTTTCTTATTGTGTTTTAAGTGAGATGCCTAAATAATTTTAAAATAACAATAGGATTTACTTTCTTTACAACATTAATTTGTTTAAAACATTGGACTAATAGACATCTAGGAAGTATCATACTTCTGGATCTAGCTCCCCATTAGGCAATTCACTACCCATATTTTTTAATTTCTTCTAGTGGTCTTGTTTTCATTACAAGTAGTTCCTCCTAGTCAAAAGGAATCTCTCATGGTCGAAATTTGTGGATTCGAGAAGTCATACACGTGCAAAAACTCATCAACTGACATTTGAATAAGTATTCCTCCTATGCATGTTACCCTATCTATTTCATCAACGCTTCTAAGAAACAATCTAAGAAAAAGGTGAAACAGCAACCCATGACACGGATCCAAGGTCTACCAAGCAACAAGTTATCTTTGGAATTCCCCCTCCAAAAAGTAAAACAATGCGGAATAGTGGGGGCCATGTGAATGTGAAGGATGATAGTGCCTAGTGTGGAAGTGATAGCATCATTGAATGAATGCAACATGACTGGATGTTTATGCATGCAATTGTCAAGTATGTACATTTGAGAAAATACATGGGATGAAATGATGTTAATGCTAGCGCCTCCATCAATCATCACATGGCATACCCATATGTCATCAATGTGGAAAGAGATGAAGAGGGCTAGAGTGCGGGTCATTGTTTTAGTGTGGCACGATCTCCTCCTCTAAGAAGCTAAGGAGGCCACATGGTGAACAAGGTGAGGTGAAGATGAAGGTGGTAATTTGTTGAGAGAGGCTACATGATGGGGCATGATAATGGAGGCTATGGGTGTAGGCTCATTGGGTAAAACCTCAATAGATTGAAGAACCTCCATGAGGACTTGACGATGGGATGTGTGACACCGTTAGAAATGGGGTATGTGGGGTCTCGGATAGTTATTTTTGGTATGGGTACAAATGATATGTTAGGTAAAGGATTGGTTAGTGGGTCGGTTACCTTATCTTTTCCTTCTACACACATGTAGTGACATGTATCATGTTTATTTGAGGAGGTTAGAAAATGGAGAAGGTGTAGGGTGAGTGGTATAACAAAATGAAGGCAAAAAACCTATTGGAGGAGAAAAACCCTATGAGGTCATTTGGGCACAATGACATTTGGGTGGTGGCATGGAAAGTTTTCTAATGTGAACCATGCTAATTTCAAATATTGAGGGTGGCTCTAGCGGTGTGAGGGTGGAGGTTGCTTTGTTGTTGAGTGGGCATTGTGGGAATGGGTGTTGGTGAAGTAGGATCCTCATCGTCAAAGTTTGTTTCTAGTGGACACAATTGGATAAGGATAGTGTTCAAGGCCTTGTAGTTCTCCAATTCATGCCTTGGCACATGATGGTATGTGTAAATTTTAGTATGATTAAACCCTTTTGGCTTGGGTTTGAGGGGGTCATAAGGTCGAGTGGCGGTAATGTGATAGCAAAAGACTCGAGGAGGTTGGTTAAAATTTTGGCATAGGACCTTGCTAGTGGATCACAATGGAAAGTGAATGTGGGTTTGGGTGTAGATGTGGTTGATTATCGGGAATTATTTTTGGAAGAGTAGGAATGGGTCAAGTTATGGTTTTAGGTGCCAGCGTGATTTTAGGTATTGATCACGTTTGTTTGGGTAGGGGTATTGTAGATGGATGGGTAGGAGGGTGTGTGGTTGTTTTGACTACTATATTGTGGGGTAGTAAGGTTTTATTTTTGGGTTGCACCTTCTTGGGTAAAGGTGATGTGGGTGTACGAGGTTGAGAAGGAAAATCGGATGGAGGAAGAGGGTGAGTTACCCATGGGGATAACGAGGTCTTATGTGAAGGTAGATGATGTGGGTCGTACTTGGGGTGTGAGGGATAATGAATGAAGTGTAGTGGGTAGTGAAGAAATAGCTAAAGGTATTGGAGGTATTGGTGGTAAAGAGCGCAAGTGTGGGTGTAAGTCATGTTGTTTTCCTCGGTAGGTTAAAGGTTTGTGAGGAAGGAATGAGTTGTTTTCTTATTGGTTTATGGATAGGTGAAGGGTGCTTATTTGAGGTTTTAAGGTAGATGGGACAAGTACGGGTGTGATTGGTGTCGTCGTGGTATGAGGTCAATGAGTTTTTTTCTTTAGTTTGGGAGTTGGAGTAGGTGTGGTTTTGACATTGGAGGATGTAGCTAAATCTAGTTTAAGAGGTGGATGAGTAAGGTGGTGGTCGGGTGACCCCTAAAGTGGTAATATGTTTAGTGGAAATAAATGTTGTGGGTATGGGTTTGGGTTTAGGTATAGGTCGGGTTATGGGTAAGGGTGTGGTGTGAGTGCTAATGGGTATTGTAGAAGGGGTTTTGATGCAGCGGTGGTTGTATTTGGTTTGATGGGTGGAAATGTGTTTGGGTAGATAGTGGAGGTGTCATCGAGGGATCTCTACATATGTGTTGAGACAGGGAGTAAGAGGTGACCCCATAACAAAGCCCTATCCACATAATCTAAGTGATCATCCAAACATGAGAACGACATGTCCGTGGGTGGAGTTGGTGAGGACCTAATTGTAATTCCAATAAAATGCATCTTATAGATGGGGAATTGGCTAGCTGACCTCCGTGGGTAAGAGAGTTGAAACTAGGTTTTGGATTCTAGGTAGTAGATGGAGAATGCTTACCAAGAGGCAAAGGTATCTCGGTCGGGTCATGATGGGTGGAGGAGATGATGGGAGCTCCTCTATAAGTGGAGGAATGGATAGGTGCTCTGTATGGGTGGAGGAGGTAATGGGTGCTCTCTACGGGTGGAGGAGGTAATGGGTTCTCCTCATGGGTGGAGGAGGTAATGGGAGCTCCTCTATGGGTGGAGGAGGTATGGTAGGTGAAGGTTCTCTAAGTGGAGAAGCTAGGGGTGAGATGGTATCAATGTTAGTGGAAGACCCCTCTGTAGGTGATGAAGGAGATGAAAGGTGTTCCTCTGTTGGTGAAGGAACATGGGAGGTAGGTTCCAATGTGTGAGGAGGATTTCGGGCTAGGATTTCCTCTATGGAAGGGATGTGAGGTAATTGAGAGGTGATAGGTACCTCGTTAAAGATAGTGTGAACCTCGCGGTTATGGGTATCATGAGTGGATGTCTCACTTGGTTTGATTGGATGAATGGGCATGGTTGGGAAAAGGTTTTTGAAGATTTATAGATTTTGGTTGGGGGTCGCATTGGGATTATCCAAGGTTAACTCACCTTTCTCGAGTATTTCTTGGAAAATATTCTTGAAAATGATGTAGTTTCCGTCACTATGACCTTTCACTAGGTGATAGTTACGAAATCATGCTCTTTATACCATGCGGGCATAGGGTGAGCAGGGTCAAAACCTAGTGTGGGGTTTTATGGGTGGAAGGGTGATGGCTCCAACTTTGAGAAGATTTTCTAAGACATAAGAGTAAGGTTCCCCAATTGGGGTATATTTTCATTTTTCTTGTCTAAATCAAAATCTGGATAGGTGATAGATTAGATAAGGGTGTAGCTGATTTAACAAATGATCTAGGTGGCCTTGAGTACCCGCTGCGTTAGAGGTGCCCTTAGTTTTAGAATAATTGGTTTGTGGTTTGGAAGAAGAAGAGGTTTCATTCGACTTGAATGTCAAATTCTTATTTCGTAATTGGATTTTCTTCTCTTCAATGGCCCAAATCTCTAACTTTCGTGCCATAGTGAATGCCTCATCGAATATTTGGAAGGTTTGGACCTGCAAGTTTAGGGAGATATGTCTAGCGCAAGATCGTGTGAAGAGCTCGATGAGTTCGAGTTTGTGGCGGTTTGGGAGGTAAGATGATTGATCATGTGGCACCAAGCCGAGTGACAAAATCTATGATGGATTCATCCTCATGCGGCGTGTGGAATATAGATTGGTCATGGTAACATTCTTGGCGATATTGATAGAGAAATGGTCCAAGAAATCTTGGGATACCTGATTGAATGAGAATATAGAGTGTTTAGGTAACCCACTATACCAATCTAATGTAGGTCCAGTGAGGGACATGGGAAAATTTCTCAAAAGCAAGGCATCATCATGAGTGATTAGATAACACCCATGTTTGAATGACCGCAAATGTTGTTGGGGTCTTCTTTGCTATTGAAGTGATTGAATTTAGGCATTTCCCAATGCACAGGGTATGAATGGATAGGAATGGATGGGTGAATAGGCTCATTGCAAATCTCGTCATAGGTGAGATTGCTATGGGAGCTGGAAATTGATGCTTCCAATGTCTGCATCATGTCCAACATCAATTTAATTAGGTCATTGGTGGGTTGTGATGATTGGATTCCTCCTATATCATGAGGAGGTTGGTTTTGGGCATATAATGGGGGTGGCATTCCAGTGTATGGGGCTGCCATGTAAGGTGGTGGAGAAGAAGGCAGTGAAATAGGGGGTACGTACTGGAATGAATAATAGATGAAACAGGTGGTTGTTAGTAGTATGCATATGGGGGTGGAAGGGTTGTGGTAACCCTAGTGGCAATAGGGGCTAATGATTGTGGAATGGAAAGAACCACGTTCTGAAATGGGGTAGGAGTCACTAACACTGGAGGTGGGAATGTAGCTATAGGTATGTATGAGACAATAGGTATGTATGAGATAGTAGGGGTGGATGAGGTTGTGTTTGGGGTAGTCGCCGAGGGTATGGTGGATGTGATGGGTGCCACAGAGGTAACAAACATGGCAGTCATAGTGGGTATAGAACCTAACTATGAAACAACTGGGGGTAAGGTGGATGTGGGTAGCACGGAGCCAGATGGGGCCGATGTGGAAGTGGGTGCGAGAGTTGGGGGGATAGATACGGGCATGCCGTATATCAACTGACCCGAGGCATCTCGAGTGGACAAGTGGGAAAGGTAAAACTGTAAGGCGGCAGGGTTCTGGTCAAGGAGTCATGCAAACTCCTCATCTCTCGGTAGTGATAGTGGTAGGTTGGATGGGATCCATGGCTGGTGATAAAATAGAAGGTGGTGAAGGACTAGGTGGGAGTGGTTGAAAGCGGCGTGGAATATGAGGGCACTTGCTTGTCTTGGTCAAAGCACCATGTGAGCCAAGTATTGATCGGTAGGGCTGGTTATCTTTAAATGATATAGAGAATAGCAAGAATAGGTGAATCTAATGATAAAAATGGATGAAGTAACAAACGGTGGCTGGAATGTGAAACAAGCTAACCGATGTCGGTTTAGGAAAAATTGACATCGATCAAGGGTAACTACTATTGGTCACTATAGAAAATGGACGGTGAGTAAATAGTGAGGTAGAAAGTAAAAATCGCCAGGTATGCCAAATTTGGGGATGTTTAAAATGTCTTTGGGAATAATGACATGCAGAGACATGTGAAAAGTGGAAGAAAGTGGAGTAAAATTTCCTTTTGAGTAGATTAGAAAAAGGACACAGAACCGATGTCAATTGGGTATAACCGATGGTGGTAATAGGTAACCGATGACAAGTTCTTATGAAATTGAAATAGTGATGAAAGAAAGTGGTTTTGAATTAAAATTTGATGTAGAATCGGACCGAATTCTAGGAATGATGATGATATGGCCCAAAAACACTCGAGGTGAAGCCAAAATACATTAGTTATGATGAGGAGCATTCAAGGATGAACAAGAAAAATTGATGAACGTGATCTCTCACCTCAAAATGCACACCAAGCAAAAACACTAAGAAAATGTGATCCTAGGAGTGCCTTTTCTATTATGTTTATGTAGCTTATGTTATTTAGGGACTAACACATGAATTGTGAAATAGATTTTTTTGGTGAGGATGGCTTCCTACAAAGAAGGAGATCTAAAAGGTGAGGTTTTAGGTATGTTATGGTGGGGTGGGCTTCACTCTGAAGTATGACTCGATAGAGTAGCAAGCTGGGTGCCCATTGTGTCGTGATCATGTGATCACCTACAACTTCTTCCAGGTAAGATGTTGTTTAAGAATGTATGTATTTTGAATTTTTGTGAGGTTTGGTAAGACTCAGAGAAAGAGAAAAGGATAGAAGTGCTTTTCTACAATTCGTTTGTCAACCATCAGCTGGTCATGACTTCCAACGTATAGGTTTCCCTCAATTAATGTGAGCTAATGCAATAAATCAGAATGGAATGCACTTGTTTTTAAACCCAAATTGAAAATGTGAAATTGGATGACACAATAATATGAAGAGGAAGATGGATGCTCTTTCACTACTGATGCGAGAAAACATGAAGAAATGGTTTTTTCAATTACACCAAAAGATAAAGGAGAGGTGGATTACAAAGAAGAAAATTAGTGTGCATGCTTTTTAGAAGGGGAAAAAAACATTTTTTTCCTAGGAATGAATGAAATGCAAGGAACCCCAGATGGGTCCCACCAGGCGTGCCAAAATGTTTCACCTTTTTCTTAGATTGTTTCTTAGAAGCGTTGACAAAATAGATAGGGTAACAGGCATAGGAGGAATACCTATTCAAATGTCGGTTGATGGGTTGTTTCATGTGTATGACTTTGAATCCACTGACTGATCATGATAGCTTCCTTTTGGCTAGGAGGAACTACCGTAATGAAAAAAAGACCACTAGAAAGGATTAAACAATATGGATAGTGAACTGCCTAGTATGAGCTAGATCCGGGAAGTATGATACTTCCTAGATGGTTTTCAGTCCACTATTTTAAAAAATTCAATGCTGTAAACAAAGTAAATCCTATTGTTATTTTAAAATGATTTAGGTATCTCACTTAAAAACACAATAAGAAATAGATCTAATTCTAACAGGCTAAGCTAGAATAGAATTCAAAGTTCAAATGATTGGTTCGGGTTCTATAGGTTTGGAAAGGTCTCGGGTAGGTCACGAGGTGAATGACGGTGACATAGAATTAGGTGGGTAGGTCTCTATTCGAGAGATGTGTGGGCAAACACGAGAGACCGGTGTCATTCGGGGGTGACCGATGGAGGTTAAGTATAACTAGTGTCGAGTTCTTGTGAGATCTAGAAATGTCACTGAGAATTGGTGGGGTCTCCTTTGTGATTGTACAAGAGACTTTGGTTAGTCGGGATGGTGTATTGGGTGACTGGAGTAGGATTTTTGCGTGGTTTTAATGGGTATACAGAGGTGAAAATATGGAGAAGTTCAATAGGGAACAAGATAAACAATGGATGGTAAAATGATGAAGAAATGAAATAACCAGGAAAGTATGATAATGTACTTACTTGGATTTTATTCTGAATGTCTTTGTGTGAGGAATGGAGGTGTTGATAATGAGTTTGAAGGTTGCAAGTGATCACCTGGCTGAAGAAAATATTTTCATGGGCTACATGTACACTCCTCTTTACTTTGATAGATCGAGATCATGACTTGGATGGTCATGCGGGAGAAGATGCTCAAATTCCTTCCTTGGATGTGAGTTTTCACTGGAATTGGCTCTCTGAAGATGTGTTATCTCTCTGAGATGTGTCCTTTCTTGTCAAATTTTTTCCTAATGTTTTCCAACCTTGAGAATAAGGTAGTTTAGGGGTTAAAAGGGGTAAGCGATGGCGGTTGGTTTAATCGGCGATGGTTAGGGGTAATTGACATCGATCAAGGCGGGATTTCCTAGGTTTAATAAACTAGGGAGATCCTCCTAATTTCCTTGGATCTCGTGTCATTATCTCATGGATTAGACTTGGAGCTTCTTGTGAGCATGCGGGAATGTGGTTATAGGGAATGTAGGCATTTATTTTTAGGGTTTGGGTAAGTCTTAGTTAGTTATGGTAACTTGCTAAGAATAGGTCTTAGGTTGATTTGGCTTGGTGAGGTGTCTAAGTGAACTGTATGTGTAGATATTATTTAAATAAGATATTTAAATAATAAATATAGTGAGGATAATGCATTAATTTAATTAAATTAATTAAATTAATATTAGTGGGGTGAAGGGGGTCATGGCTAGGTAAATGTAATAAAGGGTGCTTATATGTTGAGGGATAAAAGGGGAGTGTGACCTACTTTTAGTGTCTACAGGCTGATCCATATTGTCGTGCGAGGTGGTGTTAAGTCTCGATGCTTCAAGACAATGGCATCCATGATCATCTTTATCTTCTTGTATGCCTCGTGCACTCTTTCCTTCTCATCCTTTAACTCACGCCTTAACTGAGCGTTGATTAGTTCCTCTTGCTTTAGATCCTTACTTTTCTCAAGGATCTCTTCCTCCTTTTTCTCCATCTCTACCTCTAGGAACTTCACCCTATCATTTCTCCCAAACATTAAGCTTCAACTAAAGCTGAAACTTTGTTCAGTGCATTGCAAATTTTCTCATCTGATAATTGTTGAGCATTCACCAAGGGGTTTATTCCTTTTGTTTTTAGCACCTTCAACAATGCTCCTTGGCTTATTTCAAATTTGGGCTCATCAATGTGGGACTCAAATGCCCATGATAACATTTTCCTTGTCCAAGGGTATGCACCTTCCTCATCAAATGAAGCCATGGTTAAGAGTTGTTCCGTTAGCATGGTGCTCTGGAAGCACACGTGCAACACCTTGTTCAGATCATCGATGTAGCCCATTCTTTGACCTTGCACTACTTCCAGTGCTCTTCCTCCTTTTTGTGTGGCTTTTGGAAATCTCACAACCAAGTTGGGATCTCCTCCCATGTTGTCATATTCTTTTCCTATGCTTTCCTACTCAACTTCCTTCATCACCTCATCCATGTTGTGTTCTACCTCTTGTTCCACACAGTACTTAATGATTTTCACCACTTCTCTCTCTACGGCCTCATCTACCTATTCCTTTGTGAGGCTTAGAGTCCTTTAATCTTTTTTTTTCTTCCCCACCTACCCCCTTGCCTTGGTCCTTAGTTTCTTATTTGTCCTCCTTCTTCCTCATTAATCTTCCTCGAATCATGTATCTTATAGACTAGATGGTCCTCACCTCCTTCAGGTTCATCATCATCATCCTTGTCGCCAATGTAGGCATCTAGACTCTCTGTCTCTTCTGAATCTACCTCATCAATCACTTTTCGCTTCTTCCTTACTAGGGATACTAGTACATGATTTTCTTCCTTTTCCTTCTCTTTGATAGGTGATGTATCACTTGTCGATTCCTCATGGGTGAGGTGTTCTTCATGTTCGGTGCATTTTATTTTGGGGTCTTCACCTTGACGGGAGACTTGTTTCTCCACACGTAAGTACTAGGCTTAGCGTTTGCTACAGTGCACTCATTATTTGTTTCGTTTGAACACTTGGTGTCTTCTATACCTCTTCTCTTTCTCTCTTCCTAGGCACTGAACATCTTCCTTCCTATAGGGTCTTGAGGATGGAGACATCCTTCTCTAACTAAGTACCTTTTTCAAATTTTGGCCTTATGCATAGATACACCCTTTTGTAGTCCTTCCTGCAATCGCTTGCATTAAAGGCTTCATCATTTATATCTCATGGGAGACATATCTCTCCACGTACATGAACTTTTGGGTAAAAAATCTTCCGATGCAGCTCGCGTTGGTCTTTATCTACCTCACTAAGGTTGAACCTTAGTCTCTTGGCCTCCTTGAATTGATTAACTCTGGCTTGGAAGTATTACACGATGAACGAGAATGGTAGCTTGCACCATGGACTCATATTACCATCTGTTAAAGTAAATCTACCAATGCATAAGTGTTGGTATACTACAAACCTGCCTTTCTATCCATGAGATTGGGTAACTACTTTGGGATCCTCCAATCAACCCCTAATGTGTCACGCATTTTCTTATACCACTTCTCCAGGTGCGCTTTGTGAGCTGTCGTCATGGTTTCACAAGTGTATTTTGCAAACCTTTTCACGGGTGATGGATCCTCTTCTAGATACTCCCAAACAAATTCTTTTGGCCCATCGGGCACTCCAGTCTCTGAAAATACAATGGTGAGGAGGACGTTACCGAAGAGTATCTTCTCTGCCTCCCGCGCTACTTATAATCTCATCTACGTGATGAAAGTAGACAAGTTGGTAGATGGTTCCTTCACATATCTTCTGGCATACATTTAGCCATGTCTTGTTCACTTATGTCCACCATTCCTAATAATTGAGATTTCTCACCAAGTGTGTGGCCATCCTCATTACTGGTTCTAGAATCTCGACGATGTCAAAGTATCATGACCCTTTCTTGTAGTCATACGTAGCTACAGTCTCCTTGATATCCTCCTTATCACTCAGATCATCATCAATGTTATCTCCTTCACAATTGAGGCCTGTGAACTTGGATATTAGTTGTGGTGTGATGTGCATCTTACACACTGCAAAATAAAATTGATCCTCATATACGTGGGACATCAACTATTGGTAAAGGTGCTCAGGCTTTCCAAATTATGACAAGTCATATAGTTGTAATAATCCACCCTTATCTAGTTTTACCTTCTCCTCATCATTGTAAATGGGCATCCCATTTGGTGTCCTCTTATTAGTTGGTCAGACCAACTCTAGCACCATTTTCTTCTCAATTGTGCTTTTTTGATATTTATAATTTCTCACGACCATCTTTTGTAAGTGTGACTCCCACTCTTTTCCTAGCAATACCCCATCTGGGCATTGCATCTCTGCATATCGTTCTTCATTTGAGCTTGTGATGGTAGTGGTTTTCTTTCCTTTTCCCTTTCCATTTTTTTTATTTGGTGAAATGGTTGGTTTCTTCGGTGCCATGTTTTCTATTCGGGATGAACTTAAATACTCCTTCCTCTTGCTCTACTCAATTCCAAAGCTCACTCCAAAGCTTCAACTCCTAAAATGAATCCTTCTTTCTTCACGCCCTAACTACCAAATCCTAACTAGGAAATCCTTCCACAAGATGGCCCTCTTCACACAACCTTCCTCACACCCATGTACTCCTTCCTTATAGTTCATAGATCTACTCTAGATGCACACTCAAATTTCTCGAATTCTCCTTTCTTTGCACAAATTTCTCTCTGGATGCTCTAGTTCGCAACAGATTCTTTCACTTCATAATCACAAGGTAAAAAATGACTTACCCAACTTTGTATTTATAGCTTTTCCTTATTTCCAACATTAAATGTTATATCACCTACCATTGTACCTTAACATTAAATGTGACTTTTTCCACTAAGTTGACTTTAAGTGACCTTACCCACGCACCACATCCTGCACAAAAAACCTTTTACAACCTTACAGTGCATAAAAATCCAACCGATCAAGACTCTTACACATGTGTCTACGTGCCGAAGGCACTTCTTACATCCTTTACCCAATTTTTCCCTTACCTACCTCATATTGTTCCTACACTCTTCATCCTTTTTGTACATGGTTTTTGCAAAGCCTTTTTGACACCATAATCCAATATCCACCATTTCCTCACATGCTTTCTCCACCTTACGTACTTCCTTTGATTGGGCCACTCAACTTGCAATGTAGGCCTATGCTTCGCATCACTCCACCCCACACTAAAATGGATGCATGATCCTCTTCACATACACAACCCTAGAAAAATAATGTGGTTACCGGCGCACAAGGTGCAAAAATGAAACAAAAAGAAAGGAACAAGCAACGAGAAAGGGAAACACAAGAAAGAAAAAGCATAAAGGGAAATTCTAACCTAACTCACAATATCTTGCCTTATTACAAACACCAAGAAGACTTATTTATAGTAGGGATTCACCTACTCCCATTGAAGTGACACAGTAACCTTGTCCTATCCAACACTTGTGATTTGGCAAGCACTTTGAATCAAGAATGTAAGAGATGATGTAGGGTCCCAACCAATGGACTTTCAACTTCCCGAGGATGGCGCAAATGCTTGGAATCATATAACACCATCTTCTCAACCTCAAACTTCTTGTTCTTTATATGATGATCATGCCATGCCTTTTGTCTTCTTTTTCAGTCTTCTGACTCCATCTAGCAAGTGATCTCCTTTCATCTAACTACATTAAATTATCATTTTTTTCTTCTAGCACTTTCTCATCAACTAATCCTCCGTGTGTAATACGTAGTGATGGTAACATGAATTCAACTAGAAAAATAGCCTTTGCACTAAACACCAATTGAAACAGTGTGGCCTTGTTCAACCTTTTGTAGGTTTTCTTATATGCCCATAGAATGGATGATACTTTGTCATCCCAATATTATCTTCCAACATCACAGATCTTAGTCAACATGTGACTTAGTATCTTGTTAAATGCCTTAGCAGTTCCATTTGCTTGAGGGTGATAGGGGTAGTCTTGTGATGGGCCACCATAAATTCTACTAATATAATCCTGACCATTTCATTGAGAAAGTGTGTACCTCTATCACTTGTTAAACTTAAAGGACAACCATACCTGCTGATTATGTTCTCCCATAAAAATCTAGTAGTTATCAATGTGGTGCAATCCTTCATAGGCACTTCCTCTGCCCACCATGTCAAGTAATCAGTGTAGGTGATGATATCTTGTGAACCAACCCTTCACATGGCGAGCACAATTGGCCTTGCAAATTTGATTTCCCATTTTTCAAATGGTTCAGCACTAGCTATCGATCACAAGGACATTTCATCTCTCTTTCCAAGTTTTCCAAGGTGTTGGTAATGGTCACTAGCCTTGCAAAACTTAATACAATCCTTGTAGATGGTTTCCCACCAAAGCCCTATTAATAAAATCTTCCATGTGGTAGTTGTTTCATCTGATTTATTAGTTTTCTAAGTAATTGTGAAATAGATAAGGTAAAGGTGGTAAGAGGAATACGATTTGAGACGGTTGAAGGTTGTATGCACGCGTATCTGAATTTTGAATCGATGTGATTGTGAGACCTTCCTTTTGGCTAGGAGGAACTACCTGTATAAGAATCAAAACAAGACCACCAAAGAGAGTTAAATAATATATGCGGTGGAGTGCTTAGCATATGCCGAGATCGGAAGTGTGATATTTCCTATATGGTTGTCGATCCACTATTTAAAACAATTCAATGCTTTGAGATAAAGTAAATATTGTCCTATTGTAGTTTAATATGATTTAGGCATCTCATACAAAATGTAATAGGCTAGATCTAATCTAACATGCTAGGCTAGAAGGAGATCCAGAGGTCAAGTAGGTTGGTTATAGGTGAATCTGAGCTAACAGGCTAGGTTAGATACAGATCTGAAGGTCAAATAGGTGTTCAAGTAGGTATATGTCAGAAATAGGTTGTTATTCTGGTAGAGATCGGGTGAAACAGAGACCGACCATGGTTTTATGAAATCGATGATGGTCTTACTACAAGTGGTGATAGTTAGGTCGGGGAGGCTGGGGAATCACACAGTGCAGGTTTTGGAGTTTTGGGGCAAAAGTGGGGTGGATAGAGACGGGGATTGATCATAGAGGGGGTGTAGATATGTTGCAAGGGTATGAGACTACTGAGGAGGTCAAAATGGATAATTGGGCCAAGTATTAGGATGATTGGGTATGGACTGTGGCTATAACAGGAGAGAGGGAATGGACAGAGGGTAAAATACTAGGTTCCTTTACCACAAAGACTACAAATGATGAGTAGAAAATGAAATAGATGGAAGGAGGATACTTATTTTTTTACGTGAGGTGCAGTGCGAAGAATAATGAAGAAGTTGCTGAATTGGGGAATCTTTGGGAAGAAAGTTTCATTGTTGTGCCAATGTATTTGGTTTTCTTAGTTGATCCCAAATCAATCTCCATTCTGTTGTCACGTCTAAAGAGATCAAACTTGAGATCAAAAGCTTGCAAACAACAATCCAACCAACAACCAACCCGTATTACAAAGCTGTAAATGGGTCTAAATAGGCCATTTGGTTCATTCCGGTATAACCGGTGTCGTTTAGGGGAACCGACATTGGTTTAGGGTAAACCGACGTCGGTTTAGGTGAGATATTTGGGGTTGTTCAAAAGTTTCCTAGGAATTTGTTCCACCATTTGATAAGGGTCTCTTCTTTTCCTCGGGGTGAAAACCAACCTTAGGAGGTTTTTAAATGTGAGGTGAGGGGATGGGTATAATGTTAGGCTTTATTTAGGACATTGGTTTAGGGTTTAGGTTAATGGGTCAAATAATGGGGTGGTTAGGTGAGGGCATTTAATAAAAGAAATTATATTGAATAGGTGTATGAGGGTAGTGAATTAATTTAATGTAAATAATTAAATTAATATGTGTGTGGGTAAAAGGTCATTAACTTAATTAAAATAATTAAATTAATATGTATGGAGGTAAATGGAATTAATTTAATTAAAGTAATTAAATTAAAATGTGTGGAAGTGCGGGAGGTAAGTGATAATGTGTTGAGGATGAGGAAGTGATTATAGGGTTACGCTAAGGGACCAAGGTGATTACGACATGGTTTCGGTGTCTACATTTTTCCCCTTTTTGTTGTGTAGCTTGTATTGGTAAGTGACATGAACAAAAATAGAGTGTGGTTGCCCCAAGTGGGAATGAGGGTGCTCCCCCTCAAACAAGAAACTAATGAGTTGGTAGAGCACATTGGCGAGTGGTTTGATAAAAGTGGATGTGAAGAAGAATAGTGAAAAAATGGGGAAAGGAGTAAAGGGAAAATCAAGCATATAGGTAAATGGGTAAACGGGCAAGGTCAAAGGTAGTGGCAGTTGAACACACGCACACGTATAAAGCGTGATACGGTACCATATGGAAGAGCTTGCAAAATCTACATCGTCTAAGGTCGATAGGTTTATCCAAACAAGGTTGAAGTGATTCTGGTATCCAAGGTATAGGATATGGTCAAGAAACACAACGTAGGTTAGGTACAGGAATGGTTAGGTATGTTTTGGTACACCAAAGGTAGGGTAAGGATAAATGGTCATGGCAATAGGCTAGGTAAGGTCATTAGGTCAATCAACATAGGTAATAGTGCCGCAAGGTATAGCAAGCACATTGGTTCAAAGGTCACAAATAGTTTTCCAGTCCAGGTAGATAGGTCACAACACAAGAAGGCCGGGGTAGGGGTAAGATAAGGAGGCGTCAATGACTAACAAGGTAAGGTTGAGGAAGGTGGAGGGCTAGAGGGGAAGGTAAAGTGGTCCAGGTAGGTGTAGGGGAGGCAAAAGAAAGGGAAGGTAAGGAAAATGAGGTCATTTTGAGAGCAATGAGTATGCGGGAGTGGTAACCGGCGGACAGCATGAACCGATGATGGTGTAGGGAACCGACGATGGTTGGCTAGGAAGCAGACCAGCATTGTTCAAGGGTTAACCGATGTCGGTTGAGTCGGGTAGGGTATAAAAAGTGGAAAACCCACGTTTTAAAATTCATTTGTGCATTGTTAAGGAGAAGAAAAGGAAAAAAAGAGAGAAAAGAGGAAGAGGTCAAAAGAGTACGGCAGAGAGATTGGTTGGTGAGCCACATAGGTGAGATTGATTAGGTGAGAGGTGGGGCCATGAGATCGGATCAAGCGAGGTGATTAGTGGAGAGAGTTGGAGTTCATTTGAGGATGGCGGAGGTTAGAGAGGGACCGAGGAGGAGCGGCATGGAGGCCGAGAGGTTCCAGTATGACGGCGTGCAATGGGATCAGGTAGGATTTAAACCTTGGTTATTGATTTGTGAATTAATTTGGTTAAAATATAAAAAATGTGAAAAATGGGGTTGGGGGAAGAAATTTGAAAAAAAAAGGATTAAAAAGGGGAAAGGGGATAGGGAAGAGTAGGGGGTAGGTTAAAAGAGAGAGAGAGGAATAAGTAGAGGTGAAAAGAGGGATTTTGGTGGGTAGAAGGAGTAGGAGGAAAATGAGGGTTGGGAAGTGGTGGCGGCGGCAAGACAACAAAGTGACCAAAGTCGATCGACTTGTGGCCAACATCGGTGGGTAGTGACCGGTACCGATCCACAAGAATAGTGACCAGTTCGAGTCAAAGGGAGATAGTGGTGGTGGTCGAGGATAACCAGGTTGGTTGATGAGAACTTGCCTGGTTAACCTAAGGGTAAGTTGGGACCAAAAAGTAGGTGAGGTGGGGAAGGGTTAGGTGGGAGGGGAAGGGTTTAGGGTGAGAAAGTAGGGGTAAGCGAGGGAAGGGTTGAGGGTGGTTTTGGGTGAGGGTAGGGTAGATAGTTTTGGGTGGATAGGTTTGGGAAGGTTTAGGTGAGGGTTAGGTTAGATAGGTGAGGGTAGATGGGTTTGGGTAGGTTTGGGTGAGTGAAAAGGCCAATGGGATAAGGGTGGGAAAAGAGATTAGGTCAGGATGTGGGGTAAAAAGAAGGTAAGTTAGGAAGGTGTACTAATACATTGCTTTTGTGGGATGCAGGCCCGAGATGAGCTATAGATGAGGGCCCAAGTGCCACCCTTGTTATCGATGCAAGAGCGAGCACGACATAGGCGGAGTGGTAGCATGTTGCAGAGGTGGGATTGATAGGGGTGAGGTGCTACCGGCATGTAGTATGGGAGGTGAGTCTTATGGTTTCCCTCATCAATAGATGGGACTCGGTGACCAACACCTTCCATTTTCCAATGGGTGAGATGATGATCACCCTGGAGGACATCTACAGGATCCTGCGGTTGCCCATATTGGGGGCCCAGTGTATTCTATCTCTTTAGAGGCCTTTGAGGAGCTACGACACCCATATAGCGTTTAGCAGAGACTGACATTCCATAGTGCTAGCATGAGCTATGGAGTGATGTATAGAGCTCATCTAGAGGAGATGAGGTTAGTGGTACTCATGATGGAGGAGGAGTCTTTACTTTGCTTTACGTCGTATGCAAAGGGTGGGAGATTCCTGAGGTCACTGATGGGAGTCCTGCATGACATGATGATATAGCGGACACGGTTCACATGGGCACCTACATTGCTGACACAGGTGTATAGAGAGCTATGGGCCTACGGGTGACTGTGGAGGTTTAGCATCGTGCATCGTACTACTACATTGCTAGGCTTACGAGCACATTGTTTGTGTGTGACCAAAGTGGGATTACCCAGGAAGATGCATTCCCACAAAGAGTTTTGAGAGTGGGGTAAAGGTAGTGGGTACGGCTATAGGAGAGGCCTAAGGTACCAGAGCTACAAATGATGTAGCTTACTACAGGAGGTTGTTGGAGGGTTGTCGGGGTAGACATCATTTGGAGGCCATATGTGGGCTTCCCCTCATACAAACAGATGGCCACGGAGCTAGCTGGGCTACAGATACATCTGTGGATAGAGGGGAGGAGAGTGGGAGAGCATGAGTGGATACCCGTAGAGTGGGTTAGAAGCTAGTTTGGATTGGTCCAAGGTGTACCGCCTTTGTTCTAGTAGTACAAGAGAGATGATGTTGAGAGACCTATGTCTCCACCACATCCCACATGCTAACTAGAAAAGAGGAGTGGCCAGTAGATACATAGATTGATGATGTGGGGGTTGCATATTGGTATAGGTAGTGGTGGGTGGCTCGGTGATATCCGTACGTACCACCAAGGCCATGGCAACCGCAGACTTAGCCACCATCATAGTCTAGAGAGACACCCTACAGGGGCAGGTGGCTACTTTGGTGATGCACTTGGGATCATGCGGGGCGGTGATAAGTATAGATGCATAGGTTGCCACATTACAGGCCCAGATAGCGATGCTACTATAGGCTCGAGTAGGGCGAGGATAGGTACCTACACAAGCAGAGGCAGGGGGAGATGGAGATGGAGAGGAGGTAGGTGGAGATGGAGAGTAGATAGCCACCCCTATAGCACAGTGTACTAGATTTACAGAGGGTCGATTAGCCACGGCGCAGGGGTAGGTTACGGGTCTATATGGCCATCTAACGGTGAGCACATGCACCAATTACTACCCTACGAGGCCTAGATACGAGGCACAAACATAGATTCTAGAGGCGACTCAGGCATTAGTACTAGCAGCACGGGGCTCAAGTACGAGTTCGTGGATAGGGACCCAATGTATAGTACCCACACGAGTAGAGGGACCCATGGCACCTCCACGACAGTGCCTATGGCCTGATTGAGATTCCTAGGAGAGGCATGGTATTACGGAGATCATTTATTAGTTTTCGGGCCAGATTTTCCTCCCTCCTATGATGAGTACAGAGCACGTGAGCTTCCAAAGTGAGAGGACTAGATCCTGCACTCATAGTGTGGAGAGTACAGGGGGGTGGAGAGCCCAAGGATAGGGTCGGTGTGAGACCACTAGTGTACAGAGGCCAGCCCCATGTGAGGGGCCATCAGCAGGAGGTGAGGTGAGGTAGGTTTCGGCCTAGACAGCGAGTGCGGTAGAGGTGTGGGAGAGACACAGTCACAGGGAGCATTCCCTGACATTAGATGGGGAGACGATTGACCTGATTGTGGACCGGCCTACGTGCCAAGTCATTTTATATGTATTATATATGAGACTGGCCTATGTGCCGAAGATATTTTGTATTTATTATTATGTTGTACATGATACCAGCTTGCGTGCCGAAGATTTTTGTATTGATTCATTCATTCTTGTTGTATATATGAGACCGGCCTGTCTGCCGATGACATTTTGTATTGTATATCAGCCTACGTGCTGACATTTTGAGATGATGGCCATGATGAGACCAGCATGTATTTTGAGATACAGTTATTGATTTATATGATGAGATTCATGGTATTTGGTGATGTGTTAATGTGTTGATGAGATATTGGTTTATGGCTTGTGTTAGATGTTGGTTTGATATGGATGAAAATTAGGTGAGTTAGGCATGATGGAGTCGAGTCATTTTAGGCATGGATTGAGTCCAGTTAGTTAGGCGTGGTGGAGTCACGTTATTTAGGCATGGTGGAGTCAAGTTATAGGCATGGTTGAGTCGGAGTTGTTTAGGCATGGTTGAGTCGGGTTGGTTTAGGCATGGATTGAGTCGTGATTAGTTAAGGCATGGTGGAGTCGAGGTTGTTTTAGGCATGGTAGAGTTAGGTTGGTTTAGGCATGGATGTTCATTTCGCTATTTTGATAACAAATGGGAATATAAATACATGAGATAGTGTAAAATGTGGAAAATGTTGGTTATGTATGAAAATGTGAAATAATACAAGTGGTAAAATTTACATGGTATATGGTTTAGATGTCGAGGTTTTGATATGAACAAGAAATTAGGTAAAGGTGGGGGAAATGGTTAGGGTAAAGAATGGCCGAGCTAACCTTCTAGGGCCACATGCCTGGAAGTGCTGCCTACATATTCCCGATGAAAAGGGACCTCAGACCAATGTAGTTCTCCCATAAGCTAGGGAAGAATATGAGAAGATAGAAGAAGAGGTAGGTAGGTTAATAGTTAGGTTCGATTCAAGGTCATAAGTATGATGAGGTCAAGGTTGATTAGGTGAGGTGGAATATAGGTAGATAGGTATGGGTGATTTTAGGTCGATAGGTAGTGTTGATTCCAGGTCATATGTATAATTAGGTTTAGGGAATTGATGTGAGGGGTTGAGAATAGGGAGATAGGTAAAGGTGATTTTAGGTTAATTGAGGCAGGAGAAGAAAATCCCAAAATATAGGTGTCAAGGTGCTAGTCTTATTGAGGAAGATAAAAAGGTAATGAAGAAGAGAAAAGATAAGAGAGGGTAAGAAATCCACCCGATTGGTAAGGATCAAAACGTATTAAACACATCTACAAATAAGCTAGTGAACATAAGACCCTAAAGACATTGCATGATTGATTACTCTAAAGGTGAAGAATAGTGCGAGAATCACCAAATGTCATAGGTTCAACAGTCCCTTGAGGTAGTATGAGGTGAAGAAATAATGGGTAAGGAGGTGAAGGTAATTGGGTCATAAAATGGGAAGTAGAATGCCTTGGGCAATAGAGCCAAGATCACAATAGGCAAGTCCATGACAAAAAAGCTTATTTGTATTTTTTTTTCTTTTTGACTTTTAGATAGACCTGATTGATGTGGGAAGTCTATACGGGAGGGATATATGTCTCCTTAAGGTCTTCGTGAAGTTGATCGATGCGGGAAGCTTCTAAATTTTGATTCTTGAGAAAATAGTCCTCTTTTTGGAAAGACTATGTAGAGAGTTGCAAGCTTTTTATAGCTGTCCTTCGAGGAGCAGATCTACTTATATTAGAAATTGAAGGCAAAAGATTTCCTTCGAGGGATTCATCTATTATATTGGAAGTTTGACTCAAGGATTTGATCTCTTATATTGGAAGATGTCCTTTTGAGGTATTCATCTTTCTTTTTTTCTTTTTTCTTTTTCTTTTTTAAGTCATGGACGAGACTATAACGAAGCATTTGGTTCTTGTTGAGAAGGCAAGGGTGAATGACCATGGGATCTCATCTAAAGAAGATAAAAAGTATCCATGAGAATCATGCCATGTGCAGAGCCGTGGTGCACATATTTAAGATAAGGAAAAAGGGTGACAAGTAATCACATGATTCTTGTTTAGTTGTTGGAGATGAGGTGTGGAAAAGAAAAAGGTAAATGGCACTCAAGGGATGAGCATGAACTAGACAAATAGTGATGTAGGACTAGAATTCAACAGTAGAACAGTCAAAGATGCAAGGCATTAAGGGGCTCAGGTTCAGCTTACCATCTAGTGAAGACAAGTGATAAGCACATGATCCATAGTCATGGGTCACGATGTATGGTCCAAGCCAATTAGGAGTGAATTTTCCTGTTTTCTTTTTTTTGCTTTGGTTACTTGTTGATTTTCCTTGACGATGAGATCACTGACCTTGAAGGTGCATTCATAGACACATTTTTCATAGGCATGCTTGATGCATTTTTAGTAGACTTGGAGATGGTCGAGGGCATGAAGACGACGTTCGTCTAATAATTCAAGTTGTGCTAAATGGTCTTGGCAAAATTCATCATCAGTAAGCATATCTTGAACAGAGATACAGAGAGACAAGATCTGGACTTCGAGAGGCAAAACAACCATGGTATCGTAGACCAAAGAAAATGGGGTAGTAGCAGTGGAAGTATGAATACTAGTACAAGTATGCCCAAAGAGCGAAAGGAATGTGTGTATGCCAATCCTTCCCAGTATCGTTAACCACTTTCATGAGAATTTTTTCAGGGTTTTGTTGGTGGATTCAGCTTGGCCATTATTTTTGGGTAATATGGTGAGGATAATCTTATTGGATGCTAAAGGCGTCGCAAATTTTATGTAGATTTTTTTAATTTTTTTCCATTATCGGTGATAAGGAGATGTGGAACACCGAAGCAACAAATAATGTGATGATTGATGAACTCACATATTTTCTTAGCTTTAGTAGAGATGAGGGGTATGTCTTCAACCCATTTGGTGTAATATTCGGTAGTGGTGATGATCCATTGATTTCTTAGGGAAGAGTGAGGATTGATCTCTCCAACAAGATACAAACCCCATTGAGAGAAGGGCCAAAGGTCACAAGTGACCTGTAAGGCATGACTAGGTGTGTGGTGAAGATTGGCATGTTGTTGGAATTTTACACAACGCTTAACGTAGTCACAACAATCATGATTGAGGGTTAGCCAGTAATAGCCTAGGTGAAGAATGCATTTAGCAACAGCAAGGCCACTGAAGTGACCTCTGCATATGCCATCATGAACTTCTTGAATGGTATAGGGGATTTCAGAGCTGGTGAGGCATCGTAAGAGAACACTTTGTCAAAGTCTCGTTTATAGATAAGGCCACCCATGACAATATAATGAGAGGCCTTTTGAGAAAGGCACGTTGTCCATTACATGTGAGATCAGGAGGCAATATAGAAAGGGAAAGTTAGTCCTCAAGCTGCTTATACCAAAGGTCTTGTGTGTTTAGGGAGGCATTTGGATGAGGTTAACACAACAAGATTTATAAGAAGGTCTCGGTATGTGTTTTATGGTAACAAAGATGTCTGAATTGGCAAGTGAAGCAGGTATTTGGGAAGCAAGGTAGGCCATGGTATCTGTGAATTTATTGGTGGAGTGCGGAATGGTTTAAATTTTATAGCGATCAAAGGTACTCAACATGATGCCGACGTAATGTTTGTAGTCTTGAATTATTTCATTATGACATTGATAAACACCATTGACTTGGTTTACTACCAGTTGAGAATCACCAAAGATATTAATGGATTTGACATCTAAGGCATAGGCAGTCATGAGACCCAATATGAGTGCTTCATATTCGGTGATATTGTTAGTGCACTTGAAGTCGATTTTAAATGATAAGGGCATGGGTTCACCATCAAGAGGAATGAGGATAATTCTTGCACCATCCCCACACTAACATTTGGAACCGTTGAAGAATAAGCTCATTTGGTAAGGGTCATCATCCAAAGAGAGGTTAGCAATGGATTCATCGGGGAAATCAAAATTTGATTCCCGTAAAGAGGTGCATCAATGAGTTGGTCGGAAATGGCTTGGCCCTTTATATATTTTTAGTGGATGAATTCGAGGTCTAGGTCAAAGAATCATGAGCCAACGTGTGTTACATTGATTTTGGTAAGGTTTAGTATACATGAAGTGTAAGGGGTAAGTGTTGGTCACAACATAGGTTTTGTGGTTGAGTAGGTAATGGAAAATTTTGGTGGCAACAAAAACTAAGGGTAAGTAAAGTTTTCGGTGGTGAGAGTATCGGGTTTTTAGTCTAGAAGGGTACAAACTTATATAATAAACTGCATGTTCCTATGTTGTTCATCACGATGAGCGAGAATAGCCCCTAGGAGTGAGTGTCGTAGAGACGTCTAGATACAAGGGTTGGTCATCTTTAGGTGGAATGAAGTACGGGTGATTGGAGAAGGTATTTTTAAGGCCTCGAAAGCATTGTGGCGATCTTCATCCCATTTGAAAGAGACATCCTTTTTGAGAAGGTGATGAAATGGTTAACACCAATCAGATAATTGTGAAATGAAATGGAAAATGGACTGTAATTTACCTTGCAGGCTACGAATTTGTTTAAGGTTAGTGGGCAGAGGCATTTCCAAAATGGCCTTGACTTTAGCATGGTCAACTTCTATACCACAGAGAGAAACAATAAATCCCAGGAGCTTTCCTAAGAGAACTGCAAAGATGCACTTTTTAGGTTGAAGGCGGATGTAATATTTAATGAGGTGGTCAAAGATGGTTTCCAAGTACGGAGAGGTGCTCGGCACGACATTTAGATTTGGCCAAGAGATCATCCACATAATCTTCTAATATGCGATGCATGATATCATGGAAGATGTAGGTCATAGCCCGCTGATAGGTGGTACTAGCATTTTTAAGGCCGAAAGGCATGACTCGATAACAGAAGGTTCAACAAGGGGTAATTAATGTGTTTTGTGTTGATCTTTGGGAGAGAGCAAGATTTGGTTATAACCCGAGAAACCATCCATAAGTGATAGCATCTCATGGCTAGCGGTAAGGTCAACCAACTGGTCAATACCAGGTAGAGGAAAATCATCTTTAGGGCAAGAAAGGTTAAGATCATGGAAATTGGTGCAGATGCAAAGTCCCCCTATCACCTTAGTGATAGGGATGATGTTATAAATCCATTGGGGGTAGTCGATGGGTTAGATGAAGGAAAATAAGAGAAGGCATTGAAGTTCTTCTATGACAAGAAGAGCAATGCGAGGTGCATTTTCCTCAACTTTTGTTTTACGGGTTTGGCATTGAGAATGGTTACAATATTATGGACCATGATAGTGGCATCAATTCCAAGCATGTCAGCATAGGACAAAGTGAAAGCATGGCTATGATTTTTAAGAAAAGAAGTGAGGGCTTCTGTTCAATAACATCTAGAGACTCTGGCTTAATCTTGAGAATGTGGGGGTCATCCTGAGTGTGGATGTTGACTTTGATAGTCGATCATTCAACATTATTTGTGTCTCAGAAGGTAATGACTAGTGGATATAAGAGTCTTTAGCACCAAGGTAGGTGAGTATGGACTCATCATCCTGACATTGAACAACATTAATAGAAGTATCATCCCCTATCATGTCAGGATACAAGAAAGGAAGAGAGGAAGGAGCCTCACCATCGTGGTGATAGGTCAAAGGCCCCAAGGAAATGGTATTTATGGAAAAAAAAATGTAGGAGGGATAGATTCAGGATCCATCAACTCGTTGGTGAAGGTGGGGTAGGTGAAGAAGGTGGAGAGGGTCAATGTCTTCAATGAGTTCAATATGGGGATTTTGGCGTGTAGCCTGGGTAAAACCGATTCCACTACGATCATTGTGTTTAAGCGTGGTACATGAAATAATAGTGTGATGACCTTGCTCGTAGAGGCTAAAGCCGAAACCCTTCCAGGCACATCGGTGTAGGAAAGTGTGAGCAAAGCGGCGATTGGTAAGAGATGGAAGGTCAGCCAAAAAAGGTCAGGTTTGTGACGGTGGTTTAGGTGTGTAAGTTGAAATGTCAAGTCTCCCATAGGTAAGATGGGTATGGAGGTGGGGAGGACCATAAAGGAGATGCTTTCCTATGTGGTGATCATAGTGAGGATGTTGGTAAAGGTTTCCATAAGGAATGTATTGACATTGTACAGGCGATACTCCCCCATAGTGAGGCATTGAAAAACACCTTCCAAGGGATCATTGGTTGATATATTGGTGGTTGGAATGGAGGAAGTGTTAGAAGTTAGATCGGCAGAGGTGTCGATTAGTTGGGAAGCTGATGTGTGACTGGTAGAAGCGACAGTAGTGGTGGGAATAGAAGATTTGGGTGAAGGTGAGGTTGCAACAACACTGGTGGATGGGGTCATGTGTGAAGAAGATGTAGGCAGGGAGGTAGATGCCTTAATAGGTACAAGGACATCATTGGGCGGTAAAGCATGTTGCAGGTTTTGAAAGGTGATGGGTCAGCTAGAATGGTATAGGAACGTCCTTCATGTTCAAACTTTACACATCAGTGCAAAGTAGAAGGAACACAACCCATGGCATGAATCCAGGGTCTAGCCGAGCAACAAATTGTATTGAAACTCCCCTTCCAAAATGTAGAACAACTCGGGAATAGTACGGGGACCCACATGAATGTGGAGGATGATAGTGCCGAGTGTAGAGGTGATAGCATCATTGAATGAACACAACATGACTGGATGTTTATGCATGCAGTTGTTGGGTATGCACATTTTTTCAAATGCATGAGAGGAGATGATGTTAATGCTAGTTCCCCCATCAATAATAACATGTCATACGCATATATTATCGATATGGATGGAGATGAAAAGTACAGGATTTGGGTCATCGGTTTGGTGGGGGGCAATTTCATCATCCGAGAAATGAAGGATAGCAACTTGGTGAACAGGTGGAGGTGTTGAGGTAGAAGGAAATTTGGTAAGAGAAATGACATGATGAGGTGTGATAATAGATGCTACGGTGTGTGGGATCATTAGGTAAAACCTCAATAGATTCAAGGACCTTCATGAGGGCTTGACGATGTGACTCGAGGTTTGGATGAGATCGTATAAGGACATTTTTAGGGAGATTGGTGTAGTTGTTTGAGCATGGTGTGATGTGTGATGCCATTAGAAATGGGGTATGCAAGGCTGCGAGATAGTTATCTTAGGTATGGGTGCGAGATGGTATGTGGGGTATATGATTGGTTGGTGGGTAGTTGCCTTTTCTTTGCCCTACTGCGTACATTTAGTGATGTGTACCATGTTGATTTGAGGGGAGTTGGCAAATGGAGAAGGTGTAGGGTGAGTAGTATAACAACATGATGGGAAAAAACCTACTAGAGGAGAAAATCCTTGTGAGGTTAGTTGGGTGCAATGACATTTGGGTGGTGGCGTGGAAAGTTCTCTAATGTGAACCATGTTAATTTTAAATTTTAGGGGTGGCTCTAGGAGCTGTGAGGGTGGAGGTTGTGGTATAGGTGTAGGAGGAAGATATGAAGAAGGTGGGGAGGGTGAAATAGGTTCATCATCCAGGAGGTCATCGTCATCAAAATTGGGGTCAGAAGGACATAATTGAATGAGGGAAACCTTTATACCCTTAGTTCTAAACATCATGTCCCTGGAACATGATGGTAAGCATAAATTTTAGTATCATCAAACCCTTCTAGCTTAGGTTTAAGAGGGTCATAAGGTCTAAGAGGAGGGAGAGTGATAGCATAGCTTTCCAGGATGTTAGCCAAGATGGTGGCGTATGATCCCATCATTAGATCACAATGTGAAGTAAAAGTAGGTTTGGTTAGAAATTTGGTAGTTGTGGTGGTAGTCAAGGTGATGTAGTATTAAGTTTGGGTTGTACTTTCTTTAGTGTAGGTCTAGTAATGAGAAAGAGGGGTAGGTTTAACCATCTCTTTAGAAATTAACGTTTTTTTGATTCTTGGTTTCTTTTCTTAGGTATAGGTGTAGGGGAGCACGTGATGTAGATGGCAAAGCGCAGATGGTGGGAGAGGATGAGTGGCTAAGTGGACAACCGAGGTCCAGTGGTAGGTGTTGGTCGAGATTGAGAGGGAGGTATAGGTGAGGTGGAAGAAAATGGCATAGGTAGTGAAGGAAGTATAGAAGGTAATGGTGGTATAGGAGGCAAAGAAGTTATAAGATGGTGATGAAGGACGCAAGGTTCACCTAGGTAGAGCTATAGGCTGTAGTAAAGGGGTCAAGGGAATTTTAGGTTTACCCTAGAGAGGGTAGATTTTGTTAAGGTAGAGGGGTGAGATCCCAAGATGGATGGTAATGGTGAAGGTGATAAAGGTGTAGTTGGTGAAATCGGTGCATGCGGATTAGAAGGTTGGGTTTTTGTTTAGGTTGAGGGATTGGTTCCATAGGTATATGAGAAGATGAAGTCAAGTGTATCCCGACAAGAGGATGTGCAAGTTTTGATGTGGGTGTGACCCCTAGAACACTAGTGGGTTTAGATACAAGAGATGATGTTGGAACACGTTGGCTAGTAGGTAGAGAGGTGGGTATAGATGAGGATGATGCAGTAGAAGATGTATCGAGAGTTATGTTCATGTGTGGTTTGGGTTGTTGAAACTTCTTCAGATAAATGGTAGAGGTGTCAGTGGAAGATGATTGCATTTGGGTTGAGACCGGGAGTAAGAGACGCCCCCAAAGTGAAGCCCTATCAACATAGTCCAAGTGCTTGGCCAAATGTGAGAATGGCCTTTGTGTTAGGTGAGGTAAGTGTGGAGCGGCGGCTTTGGCCTCTATAGGTAAGAGAGCTAAAAGTAGGTCCGCATGATCCTGGCTAGCTGGCTAGCTAATGGAGTGGTCACCGAGCGGTGCAACGAAAAATCTATTGGATCTGAAAAGGTGGAGAAGACGATGGGTACTCCTCGTGGGTGGAGGAGGTATAATTGGTAACAATTCACTAGGTAGGGAAGCTAAAGGGGAAATGATATCGATGCTAATGAGAGACTTCTCCGAAAGTGTACGAGGAGGTGAAGTGCTTTCCTCTATGGGTAGAGTAACAGATAAAGTAGCTTCTGTGTGGGAAGAGGATTTCCTCGATGGAGGGGATAAGAGATATTTGGGAATCAAGTGGTAAGTCAGTAAAGATAACATGTACCTCATGTGTATTACTTTTTGTGTGAGGTATCACCATTTTGATCATTAGATGGGAATGGTTAGGGAATGGTTTCTTGAATATATGAAGGTCTTGATTGGCAGGTGCATTAGGGTTATCAGGACTAACTCGCCACTCTCAAGCATTCCCTGAACAATGTTTTTAAAGGTGATACAATTGCTATCACTATGACCATTTACCTAGTGATAGTTACAATAGTCATTTTCCTTATACCAACCTAGTATGGGGTGAGAGAGATCAAAACCAGTATGTGGTTTGATAAGAGGAAGGGTGATGGCATTAGCTTTAATAAGATTTTCTAAAACAGATAAATATGGTTCTCCAATTGAGGTATATTTCTTTTGTTAGCCTCTAAATTTTAAGGTTTGGGTGGTGACATATTAGATGAAGGTTTAGTGTGATTGGATGGATGGGCAGGGTGAGCCTTAATTACCACCTTTGCATTCGTAGTTCCCTTGCATTTGGAATAACTCGTATGAGGTTTCAAGGAGGAGGAGGTATCGTGTGATTTAAATGAGGAATTCTTGTTCCGTAATTGTATCTTCTTCTCTTCGATGGAGCGAATTTCAAGCTTACGTGCCATGGTGAAAGCCTCATTGAATATCCAAAAGGTTTGCACTGTAAGGTAGGGGAGATATGTCTAGCACAGGCTCGTGTGAAGAGCTCTATGAGTTCTATTTGTGCTAATTGGAAAGTGAGTTGGTTAATTAGGCTACGCCAACAAGCGACAAAATCTGTGATATACATTCTTCATCATATTGACAAATGGAGTAAAGATCAATCATGGTAACCTTCTTGACGACGTTAATCAAAAAATGATCCAAGAAGGCTTGGGCTATTTGGTTGAATGAGAAGATCGAATGTCTAGGTAATCCACTATACCAATCAAATGTTGGACCCATTAGAGATATGGGAAAGGTTCTCAAAAGCAAAGCATCATCATGGGCAATTAAATAACACCTATGTTTAAAAGATCACAAATGTTACTGCAGGTCTTCCAAACTATTAAAGCGGTTAAACTTAGGCATCTCCTAGTGTATCACGGGATATGGGAAAATGGGAATGGATGGGTGAATAGAATCATTAAAAATCTCGTCATAGGTGAGAACATTGTGGGAGCTGAAATAGATGCTTCTAATGCCTACATCTTGTCCATCATTAACTTGATAAAGTCATTGTTAGGTTGTGAAGAGATGGGTACCCCGGAGTGAAAGTAGGTTGTTATTGGATATATAAATAATAATATTACATCCTGAAGTATGGTGGTGTCAAATAAGGAGGTGGGAATTAAGAGGATACATCAACGGTATATACCGGACTAAATGACCGATTGAATAGGAGGTAGGTGGTAATAGGTATGAGAGGGTGGGACACTCGTAGTGACCTTGGTAGAGTTAGGAGGTAGAGATTGGGGAATAGAAAGGAAAACATTTTGAAATGGGGTAGAGGTTAACAACACCAAGGGTGGTAGCTTCAGACTGGTATATATGAGACAACAGGTGTGGAGGATGCTATGTTTTGGGTGGTGGATGAAGGTATGGTGGAGACTACGGGTGCAATAGAGGTGGCAGATGTGGTAGTCAAAGCTAGCATGGGACCTTAGCTCGACACAACTGGGGATAAAAGAGGTGAGGTCACCATGGTAGGAGGTGCGGTGAGGTGGGAGTGATCATTAGAGATGGAGATAAGGATACGGGCATGTAATATATCAATTGACCTGAGGCATCTAGAGTGGAGGCATGGGTGAGGTAGTGGCTCAAAGCAATGGGATTCTAATCTAGGAGTCGTGCAAACTCCATGTCACCTATAGGAATGGTGATAGGTTGATTAGGATCCATGGATGATGAGATGGAAGGTGGTGAAGGACTAGGTGATGAAGGGCTAGGTGGGAGTGGTAGTCGACTAGTGTGAAGTATGAGGGTTCTTTCCTAACTACGGGTCAACACCAAGAAAACTTTAGACCAATGCGGTTGGGTTAAATTGATGCCGATTAAGGATAATCATGTAGCGCCATTCTTTGTGAAATTAAAGCAGAGAATAAGAAAGATGGTTTTGATTTTAAAATTTGGTGTTGAATCAAACCTAGAAGTATGAGAATGATGTAGATGTGGTCAGTGCACACTCACACGAACTTAGAATACACTAACTATGATTGAGAGTGTGCAAGGAAAGACAAAAATGATGATCAAAAGCTCTCACCTCAAAATGCAAATCAAGCAAAACACTAAGAAATAATGTTCCTAGAGTGCTGCCTATTCTATTACGTTTGTTGAAAACTTATGCTATTTGTATGGACTCGATTATTATGAACGAGAATAATAGAACTTCTTGGTGAGGAAGGATTCCTATGAAGAAATAATTCTAAAGGGTGAGGTTTCAGGAATGTTATGGTGAGGGTGGGATTCTCTTTGAAGTATGACTCAATAGAGCAGTGAGTTGGGTGCCCACTGTACCATGATTGTGTGATCACCTATAGCTTCTTCCAGGTAGGATGTTGTTTAAGAATGTATGTATGTTTAATTTTTGTGTGGTTTGGTAAGACTCAAAGAAAGAGAAAAGGATAGAAGTGCTTTTCTACAATTTGTTTGTCAACCATTAGCTGGTCATGACCTCCAGTGTATAGGTTGCCCTCAATTAATGTGAACTAATGAGTTAAATCAGAATGCAGTGCACTTGTTTTAAACCCAAATTGAAAGTATGATATTTGATGACAGCAATAGATGAACAGGAAGAGGGATGCTCTTTCACTAAAATGAAGAAAACAATAATAAGAAGGTTTTTTTTAAATACACTAAAAGAAATGTGTCTTTCGGAGCAAATAGAAAGAAGAGAATGTTACCAAGGAGAAGGTATTAATGTGAATGTTATTATAAGGAAACAAACACACATAACTTTTCACCTAGGAATGAAGAAAGATGCAAAGAACCCCGAATGGGTCCCATAAGCGTGCCAAAATGTTTCACCCGATTTCTTAATTTTATGAGAAGTACTTGATGAAACAAATAAGGTAAAGGTGGTAAGAGGAATACCTGGTTTGAGATGGTTGAAGTTTGTATGTGCGCGTATCTGAATTTTAAATCAAAGTGATTGTGAGACCTTCCTTTTGGCTAGGAGGAACTACCTATATAAGAATCAAAACAATACCACCAAAGAGAGTTAAATGATATATGCAGTGGACTGCCTAGCATATGCCGATCCTAGAAGTGCTATACTTCCTAGATGGTCATCGAGTCCATTATTTAAAACAATTTAATGCTAAGATAAAGTAAATATTGTCCCTCGTAGTTTAATATGATTTAGGCATCTCATACAAAATGTAATAGGCTAGATCTAATCTAACAGGCTAGGCTAGAAGGAGATCCAGAGGTCAAATAGGTTGGTTATAGGTGAATCTGAGCTAACAAGCTAGGTTAGATACAGATCTGAAGGTCAAATAGGTGTTCAGGTAGGTATATGTCAGAAACAGGTTGTTATTCTGGTAAAGATCAGGTGACACAGAGACCGACCATGGTTTTATGAAACTGATGATGGTTTTACTATAATCGGTGATAATCGGATATAACCGATGATGGTTAGGTTAGGGTGAGGAATCACACAGTCTAGGTTTTTGGAGTTTTGGGACAAAAGTGGAGTGGATAGAAGATGAGGATTGATTGCAGAGGGGTGTAGATATGCTACGAAGGTCCGAGACTACGAGGAGGTCAAAATGGGTAATTGGGCCAAGTATTAGGATGATTGGGTATGGAAGGTGGCTACAACTGGAGAGAGGGAATGGACAGAGGGTAAAAGACTAGGTTCCTTTACCTCAAAAACTACAAATGATGAGTAAAAATGAAATAGATGGAAGGAGGATACTTACTCTTCTTTGAGGTACAAGTCTGAAGAATAATGAAGAAGTTGCTGCATTGGGGAATGCTGGGAAGAAATTTTCACTGTTGTGCCAATGTATTTGGTTTTCTTAGTTGATCCCAAATCAATCTTCGTTCTGTTGTCATGTCTAAAGAGATCAAACTCAAGATCAGAAGCTTGCAAACAACAATCAAACCAACAACCAACCCGTATTACAGAGCTGTAAATGGGTCTAAATAGGCCATTTGGTCCATTCCGGTATAACCGGCGTCGGTTTAGGGGAACCGACATCGATTTAGAGTAAACCGATGTCGATTTGGGAAAGATATCTCGAGTTGTTCAAACATTGCCTAGAATTTGCTCCGTCATTTGATAAGGGTCTCTTTTTCCTCGGGGTAAAAACCGACCTTAGGAGGTTTTTAAATGCGAGTGAGGGATGCATATAATGTTAGGCTTTATTTAGGACATTGGTTTAGGGTTTAGGTTAATGGTTCAAATGATGGGGGTGGTTAGGTGAGGGGCATTTAATAAAGGCAATTATATTGAATAGTTGTATGAGGGTAGTGAATTAATTTAATGTAAATAATTAAATTAATATGTGTGTGGGTAAAAGGTCATTAACTTAATTAAAATAATTAAATTAATATGTAAAGAGGTAAACGGAATTAATTTAATTAAAGTAATTAAATTAAAATGTGTGGGGTGGAGGAGGTAAGTGACAAGGTGTTGAAGATGAGGAAGTGATTATAGGGTTGCGCTTAAGGATCAAGGTAATTACGACACAATTTCAAAGTGTCTACTGATAGCATTTCCTACATAGTATCCTCCTACAATCCCACCATGTTCTTCCTCCACAATTGGCATGCGCTCATGCTCCAATACGCATTGTCAGAGAACCTCTTCATGGCCTAACTTATATAGGTCTCCACTAATCAACATGTAAGGTGTGGCACGATCGCTAACTGCTTTCTCTCTAGAGTATTCATCCCTTCTAGTGCCACACTTGTTTTTAAGAACACTGTGATATTTTCCAAGTCCGAGGGCGAGCGCTACAATCTAAACAATTGTGTGTCCGGCATGGTATCCTCAATGATTTGTGCATCCTCCCCTAAATTAATCCTTGATAAGTGGTCAGGTCCTAAATTGCTTTTTCCTGGTTTTACGACCACTGTGAACTCAAATTCTTGAAATAATAGGACCCAACGACATATGCGCCCTTGCAACACGGGCTTGTTGACTAAGTATTTAAATTTCATGTAGTCAGTGTATAATATGAATGGTTTTCCCAATAGATACTACCTGAACTTGTGCAACATGTAGATCATAGACAATGCTTCGTACATAGTAGTTGTGTAATTCTATTCTACTGGTGTCAACTTTCTACTTGTAAAACACAAGGGATGATCAACAATTCCCTCACCATGTTGTGCTAGTACTACTCCCATAGTTGTACCTAAGGCATCAACATGCACATGGAAATTCTTATCCCAAGAAGGAAAATGTAGTATGGGCATTGTGACAAGCCTATCCTTCAAAGTGTCAAATGCCCTATGTTGCGCCTCTCCCCAATGAAAGGCACTCTTTTTTAGCAATTCCTCTAAGGGCACGGCGATCTTGGAATATCCCTTGATGAATTTCCTGTAGTACCCCATATTCCCAAGGAATGCACTATACTTTGACTAGTAGGCTCCCTAATCCCACAATAACTATAACTTTGGTGGGATCCACTAGTAAGCCTTCTTTGTATATAATATGTCCTAACATGGTTCTAGATGGAGTAATAAAGACACATTTATTAATGTTGAGGGATATCCTTAATTTCCGACATCTGTTAAATATCAACCTTAAATTGTCACAATGATCTTTCACCAATCCATTTTCCATACATAGTCCATTCATCTAGGTAAACTTGAAGAAACTTATGGATGAAGTCCTAAAATACTTGTACCATGATGTGTGAGAACACAGTAGGCACATTCTTCAATCTAAAAGGCATTATTGTGTAGTCAAAAGCTCCTCATTGAATGGATAATTTTTTTCTTTCTCTCGGTCTTCCTTTGCAATCCCGACTTGGTGATACCCGAGAACCCTTCCATGAAAGAGTAGAATTCATGCCTCGGCTACTCCCTCCAAAATTTCTTCACTAAAGGGGGTTGGAAAAGGATTGATAACACATACTCCATTCAAATCCTTGTAGTCAACAAATATTTTTATCCTGCCATCCTTCTTGATACCGATAACAATTGGGCTTATCCATTTTGATTCTTCCACCGCCTCAATGATACCAAATGCTATCATCTTATATATTTCTTCCTTGACCTCGTATGTGCAAATTTGGATTCATCCAATAAGGCCTCTTTCGAAGCCTCGGTTATTTTACATTATGTTAGGATATTTGACCTCCTTAGACATGTATGGAGATTTGGGGTGTATAGTGCCAATTTGGCTTGATTACTATGTTGACACCTTATCTTATGATGTTATGAGATACTAACCGATATGATGTTGTTTAGACCGTATTTATATTGATGGATACTCAGTTTAGTTGCATGTTTGGATTTTATGGATGTATGTCACTTTATCATTATGTCTAACTCATGGTGAATTGTGTATAATTATGCATGTTGTCACATTTTTATTCCAGAATGATGATATGCTAGCATAGAATTCATTTATTTCTTATTGAGTAGTTGATTCACATTTTATCGGATAGTGTGTTTAATGTGTGTAATGAGTGTGTAGGTGACATGTCACAGGAGAACGTGGGATTCAGGGCAGCTACACAATTTTGCACAAGCAGCCCATAGGGCTAAGTCCTAACCATGTTTATTGTATGAGGCCTTAGTATTAGATTTCATTATTTTGGGCACCATGAGTGACCCTCATTTGTAATGTAGTATGTCATGTAATATTAATCTTGTTTAGGATGTTTAGTTTGCTTTGTAAACTTGATTTGGGGACTTAATGGTCCCCACTTGCATTAAGTTTTGTGTTTGGGTAATGGTGTATTTAATTAGAGGGGATTAGGGTCACATGTGAACCCTTGGGTGGGCCCACATCCTCTACACTTGTGCCCAAATGTGCCAAACCCGAAATTTGGCTATTTTTAGGCATTTTAAGTGACCCCTTTTAAGTTTGGGAGTTCACTTAGCATGAAAATAGGCCCTTGGACCCTACCTAATAGGTAGGGGGCTTAATTCCAAGGCATAGAGGGATTTTCCCTCCCATTTTCCTCCTTTGGTCACATCCATGTAAGGTGGATGGGTATGTGTGTTTTGTTAAAAGTTGCACAAGTTTGTTTTGTTTTTCATTTTGGGTAATTTGGGAGAAGAGTGTTAAAAGCTATTTTATCTTTTCTCTCTTTTATTTTGAGAATCTTTGACCTTGAGGGAAGAGAGGGGTGACACATGTCACCCCTCATTTGTGAGGATATTTGTTGGCTTCTCTTCAAATTCTCCCTCATGGGGGAAGAAGAGAATTTTTTTTTGGAGCTTTTGCTTGAGGCTTGGTGATTTTGGAGCTAGAGCTTGCTTGGATAAGGAAGAGGAAAAGCTAGAGTGTTGGAGAGATTTTGGAGGTAGGCTCCTTGAGCTCATTTTATGTTTTATATTATGTTAGATCTTAGTCTTGTTTTGTTTAAAATGTGTGTGTTGTTTCTTGTGTGTGCTATTTGTTGAGTATGCTTTTTGTTTTATTTTTTCTCCATCCATCATATGGCATGATGGATTTTGGAGTTTATGGGGGAAGAGAGGGATTTTCCCTCTCAAACCTCATGGCTTGATGGGAAAGCCATGTAGGATTTTTTTACCCCTCAAATGGTTTGAGGTGGGGAAGGTGGTTCATATGGTTTGAACCCCCTTCCCCATTCTTGGAGAGGAAACCCATTGGGTTTGAAAATCCTCCCAAGAAGGATTTTGGTGAATGGGTGGAGAAATAAGGAGGGTTTGATGACTTTGGAGGAATAAGGAGGTTGTGGAGATTATTGTTTATGTGCATCCAATGTTGGCTACACTTTTGGCACTTGGAGATCTCTTCTTCTCTTCCCCATTTTGGAGGTAGAATATGGTTTCTCCTCCTTTCCTTCTTTGTAAAATTTGGTGTTTTTCTTAGTATTTGTCTTGTCTTATATGTGAAAATAATGTTGGATTGTCTCCCTTAATCTTGTGCAAAGTTTGTGGAAGCTAGTCCTCTCTCCCATGGGCTTGGGGGAGGCTAGCATGTCTTCCAACCTTGGAAAGGCATGTAATGATGCCTAAAGGTTGGGTGGTTAAACAAGCCTTTTCTCCTTGTGTTGGTTCTTTGAAAGCATTTAAAGTTGGAGCTCAAGTGGAAGATAGTTGAGATTCTTGTCATCTTGGCTTCTCATTGTCTTCTTCATCTTTTGTGGACATCTTTCTCATTGTATCTTTAAGAATATGGCTATGTGGAAAGCTTTCATTATCTTGTAAAATTCCTTTTTGTATTTGGTATTACTTGTAAACTTGAGTCATGTTTGCTTGAGAAATCTCTCTTCAATCTTGCAAAGAAGCTTGTAATGGGTTTTTTTGAGTAGTTATGTATTTTGGAAATATATTGTATTGTGAGCTTAAGCTCCTTGGAAATGAAATCTTGTAATAGATGTTTCCTTTAATAAGAACTTTGTAACTCTTATATTGAAAAGAAATTTAAGTTCATTGGAAAAGAAATGTTGTGAAATGAATGGATCCTTTGAAATAAATTTTTGAGGCTTCATTTGAAAATCCATTTTTAAAGATTGGGAATATGGTTTATTTTTTCAACATTTAAATAAAAATACATATGTATTTTTGTTGGACATTCTACTTGGGTAAAAAATCTGAAAATATTTATTTTGTTATAGCATTAGAAATGAAATCTATTAAAGCATTTGAAATTTAATTTAGGACTATCATTAAATGGAAATACTCTCCTTCTTGCAATATATCTCTTCTAGTTTCAGTAATTGTTTGGTAATAGTAATAAATGAAATGAAATTTTATTTTCTTTTTCCTTATTCATGAGTAAGTTTAATAATTTATTTTATTAAATACATCTAAATGTGGAGTTAAAGCAAATTTCAAAAATTTAAAACGTTATTTAAACTATTTTATTATGTTCTTTCTTTTAACCTTAATGAGTATAATCATATAATATAACCATATTTTTTTTTAAAATGATTTCTTACTTCTCATAAATATACATTAAAAAATAAAGGATAGATAAAATGTTATTTTTATAAATGGCAATAATTTATCCCATATATACAATTATAATTATATATAATTTATATATATATTTATATATAATATATATATAAATATATTATAATATATATAATAATTATTTAATATATATTATTATTTTAGTTATACACTTTATTCGTAATGTTCTAAAATTATAAAATTATTATATATATATTATATATTAGTATTATATATATATATAAATATAATAATAATAATATATATATAATATCATATATATAATATAATATATATTAATATAATATAAAACAAAAAAAAAACAAAAAGAAAAAAAATGAAAAAAAGTAAAAAAAAGGTACGGTGGCATGTTATATTTTAAACATAAAAAAAAAAAACAAATAACATGAAGAATAAAGAATGTGGGGAGGGTCTAACCCTTCCCAAAAACATGTGACCCATCAGGAGCTCTCCTCCCCCTCCCACCCCCCCCACTCCACCCACCCTCCCCCACTTCCCTCACCCCCCACCCAACTCCCCCCACCTCCCCACCAGCCCCCCACCCTTCCCAAAACCCCCTTTCCTTCTTGTAAATAAAAAAAAAAAAAAAAAGAAATTGTGATTTTCTTTTAAAATATGGAATTTTTGCAAATTAGTTTTTTTTTTTAATATATATTTTATAGAAATATAACATATATATATATATATAAAAAAGTTTTTTATTTTAAAAATAAAAAGTAAATAAAATGTATTTGACATACCTAATAACCCGAGAATTCCGGGTAAGAAAATGTAAAAGAATAAATAAATAAATATACATAGTAAAATAGGAGATTAATTTCATCAAAAACTCCATGAAAAAACAAACCTCCAAGCTCCTCAACCCGCACTCCTGCAAATAAAAAAACAAAACAAAATGAGAAGAAGAAAGAAAAGAAAAAAAACATAGAGATGTTTAGGGAAACTTTAGGGTAAAATTTGAAATCAATGGTCAAGATTTGATCTATCCTAGGGCTCTCATTCAACCCTACACTCTTTAAGTCATGCACTTTTTATGGGAATGAAAAATAAAATGAATAGGGGTGTGTGAGCAAACTAATAAAAAAGGGGGGAAACTAATTAAGTTATAAAGGGGTGTAGACTTTTATTTGTGACCCTAGTGAACTTAATAGAATAAAATAATTAAATTATCATTGGGCTAGTGTTTATTTAATTTTGGGTAAATTAAATTAAGATAAATTAATTATTAATGGGAAATGGTGAAGCAAACATTAGTATTAATTTAGTTTCACTTTTAAAAAAAAAATTACCCAAATTTTTAGTGACACTTTGGTATGGTTTCGGTGTCCGAGGTGGGGCATTACATTTGGTATCAGAGCATGAGGTTCACACACGCGAGACACTCTGGGTAATTAATTAACTAGTCAACAATATTTTAATAACATTTAAATAAATAAAAAAATAATAATTAAAACTTTTTCCGCAATCGTTATAATTTAATAATCCATTTTTCTTACCTCATTCACAGGATGGCACCCATGAGGACGACGATCGGTTAGGGGTTTGGGACATAGTTCACCTACGCCCGAACCGCAGCACCCAAATTAGGGCCTCAAATCTTAGAGGCTCTTCAGCAGTTGATCGGTGTTGTGCAACAATGCCTTCCACCACCACAGGAGGTGAGAGAGGAGGACATCTGTTAGGAGATGAGGAGCCGATAGGTGAAGGACACACACTCAGAGCCACCAGAGCACGATACCCCTAGGTGGGAGAGGTCACGTAGCCCTTCCATTCATCATGAGAGGGTGGCCTCGTACCGTCGAGCCACTCACACAGCTTTGAGGGACCATTTGGAGATAGATGACCCCTTTCACCCTGTTGGACCACAGTGTCAGATCGAGACATAGGCAAAGTGTGATTAGGGATCTTCTTCACTTGCAGCCTCCTACATACACCGGCTCTATAGATGGCTTTGGGGCTGAGTCATGGCTCCTTAGCCTTGATAGCTTTTTGGCTTGCACTCTTATGAGAGAAATGTCAAAGCTAGGTTTTCCATACACCTCCCGAGACACAGACAGTGTTTGGTGGAGGAATGAGGAGTGGAAGCTCCATTTGACTCGAGAGACAGTGACTTGGGAGTTGTTTGAGGAGTGATTTTAGGGCTCGTTATATGTCAGAGCATTTCATGTAGAAGAGGATTGATGAGTTTCATGACTTACGATAGGGCTCTAAGACAAGTGGCACAATATGAGAGTAGGTTCTGGATCTTCTACAATATGTGGACTACCTGCAAGATGAAAAATTATAGGTAAATAGGTTTATTCGAGGCCTGAATGCAGATATAGTAGGAGCAATTAGGATGTTATCTCCTCCCACACTTGAGAAGGTTGTTGAGAAGGCCTACTTAGCTGAGGAGAATAGGACCAAGGCACAAGAGCACCGAGATAGGAACAAGAGCAAGTTTCAGGATAGGATATAGCCTTTTAGAGTCAGAGGTCATGGGGGACAACACCACCCCTAGAGGAGGATTCTAGCCTCCACCAATAGCTATGAGGGCTCCACCGCATCCACAAGTAGCAGACACAACATCATGGCCACCACCAGCAGCAAGAGGGCTAGATAGACCCAGAGCTTATAGAGAGGTGGCACTAGAGGAGGTTTTGGTGGAGCCAGGGATAGGAGACAAGGTACTCAATAGGTACAACTAGCTCACACAGCACTCTGCTAGGGTTGGGGCAGTAGGATCAGTTCACCAGAGTAGTATGAGAGGGACCCCATCTCAGAGGGGTACAGGAGGATGTTTTATTTGTGGGTCCCCGATCATTATGTGTATATGTGTCCGCACAAACCCACTACCATGGATATGTAGAGAGCTCCTAGATCCGAGAAGATGGTGGGTGATGTAGGACATGCCCATCATGTATATGCAATAGGTGGTTGACAAACCACCAGCCGAGCATCATGCCACAATTATTGAGATGACAGTACTATCAGGGGTATTTCTATCTCAGTACTTTTTGATTCAGGTGCTTCAGATTCTTTTATATCTCCTTCTATAGTGGACCAGTGTGGGCTAGTGGTGGCTAGGCAACTAGATAGTTAAGTTGAGTTGGCCTCTGGGGCCAAACTCATCATGGACTCGTATGTGGAGAGTTGTGTACTTGATTTGGGAGTCTTCTCCACTACACTTGACCTCCGAGTTATTCCTCTAGGATCCTATCAGTAGTTTTGGGTATGGATTGGCTCGAGGCTCATCGAGCTAAGGTAGATTGTAGAAATAAGGTCATTGAGTGTCAGGATGATCTTGGGAGTGTAGTTGTGATATCAGTGGATGTAGAGGCCTATCTCTTTGCATATGATCTCTAAGCAACTCAAGCGGAGCATGCGTAAAGGTTATCAGTTGTTTTCTATCACCATCAGTGATCGATCAGAGAGCACCCTAGAGCATTCACCCTTAGATGATCATGTAGTTTTGAGGGAGTATGCAGATGTGTTTCCAAGTGAGCTTCCAGGGTTACCACCCCGCAGAGAGGTGGATTTCACCATTGATTTAGTGTCAGGATCACACCAATTTCTAGGGCACCCTATCGATGATGACTCCAGAGCTTCATGAGCTCAAGATTTAGTTAGAGGAGTTGTTGGAGAAGGGTCTCATTCATCCTAGTGTATCTCCTTGGGGAGTGCCTGTCATATTTGTGAAGAAGAAGGATGGTTCTCTAAGACTTTGTGTAGACTTAGCAGCTCAACAAAGTCACAATAAAGAACCGTTATCCACTCCTAGGATTGATGACTTGTTTGATCAGATGCGGGGAGCTAGAGTGTTCTCCAAAATCGATCTCAAGTCAGGGTATCATCAGTTGTGCATTTCAGATGCATACATTCATAAGACAACTTTTCGCACACGTTATGGGCATTATGAGTTCACCGTTGTTCCATTTGGTTTGACTAATGCCCCAGCTATCTTCATGAGCCTCATGAATGGAGTATTCAGGACCTTTCTGGATCGATTTGTCTTAGTGTTCCTAGATGATATATTGATATATTCTCATTTCGAGGAGGAACATGAGGAGCATTTGAGATAGGTACTATAGGTTTTGAGAGAGCAGAAGTTGTATGGGAACTTGGAAAATGTAGCTTCTTTCAGACAGAGATTCAGTACTTGGGTCACATCATATCAGGAGAGGGTATCTCAGTAGATCCCTCTAAGATACATGCTATCATGGATTGGCCAACACCCACATCAGTCACTGAGGTGAGGAGTTTTATGGGTTTAGCAAGGTTACTACCATAGGTTTTTTAGATTTCTCAGATTTGCTCACCCTATTACTTCTCTTTTAGAGAAAAGGGAAGAAGTTTGATTGGTCAGAAAAGTGTGAGTAGGCCTTTTAGTTGCTTAAGGAAAGGTTAACCACGGTGCCCATCTTAGTAGTTCCAGACCCGACAGAGGATTTTTTGTTTGTATTGATGCATCACTAGAGGGTTTGGGAGCCATTCTTATGTAGGAGCATCGGAGTGATTTCCTTTGAGTCACGTAAGCTCAAAGACTACGAGCTTAACTATCCTACCCATGATTTAGAGCTTGCAGTAGTTGTTCATGCACTTGTGCGTTGGCATCATTTATTTTGGGTAGACCTTTCATTTTGAGGACTACCACCATAGTTTACAAACATATCTTCTCATAGCCAAACCTCAACGCTCGACAAGTGGTTGGATGGAGTTCCTATGTGAGTATGACATGGAGGTGTAGTATATCAAAGGAAAGGAAAATGTTGTTGCAGATGCACTTAGTAGATGATGACATGTGCTCATTTATTGACACTCAGCAATCAAGATTTGAGAGGCAAGATTCTTGAGCATCTTCCAGAGGATAGGTTTTATGAGGGTGCTAGATAGATGTTGGAGTCACAGGGTTCATTAGAGGGTAGATATTTAGGTGCATTTTAGAGAAAGATGGTTTACTTTGGTTCCATAGGCACATCTATGTGCCTAAGTCAAGTGATCTACGTAGCTTCATCCTCACAGAGGCTCATCGAGCTCCATATGCAGCACATCCAGGAGTGAAGAAAATGCACGCTGATCTGAGGGAGTTATATTATTGGCCAGGTCTTTGATGAGACATAGTAGATTTTTTGCACGATGCCTTGAGTGTTAGAGGGTCAAGGAAGAGCATTCTCATCCCACAGACTCTTACATCCTCATGATATTCCTAAGTGGAAATGGGATGTGATCTCCATGGATTTCATAGTAGGACTCCCTATGTCTTCTTATCATCATGATGCCATTATGGTCACCATGGATAAGTTGACCAAGGTTGCGCATTTCTCGCCAACCAAAGTCACCTATAATGCACAAGCCATCGCCAAAGTATTTATGGAGGACATTGTTAGATTGCATGGGATTCTAAAGACCATCATCAATGATAGGGATACCATTTACACTTCAGTTTTCTAGACTTCCTTTCAGGCCGCTCTGGGTACTCAGATTAATTTCAGCTCAAGCATATCATCCAGAGATAGATGGATAGACAGAGAGGGTTAATCAGGTATTGGAGGACATGTTGAGGATGTATGTGATGGACCAAGAAGAAGTGGGAAGATTATCTTCATTTAGTTGAGTTTGCATACAACAATAGCTATCACAGTTCCATTGGTATGCTCCCTACCAAGATTTGTATGGATGACCTTGCAGACACCTCTGAGTTGGGACAGACTAGATGATAGGATTATTCTTGGACCAGCTTACCTATAGGACTTAGAGCAAGTAGGTTGTTCTGATTAGACAAGTGTCTTGAGTAGGCTAGAGCACGCCAGAAGGTGTATGCAGACACCAAGAGGATTGATCGTCACTTCTCAATGGGTGACAAAGTCTTCTTGAGAGTTCATCCTCATAAGAGCCCAATCCGCTATGGAAAGGGTTCTAAGCTATCACCTTGTTTTGTGGGGCCTTTTGATATTTTAGAGGTCATCGGTCCAATTTCCTATCACCTAGCTTTCCACCATGCCTTGCATGGGCCCATGATGTATTTCATGTTTTATGTACTACGTAGATATGTACCTGATGTTTCTCATGTTTTGGATTGGTCGGCATTATAGGTAGAGGATGGAGGGAAGTGGAGACTAGAGCCCATACGCATACTAGAGCACCGAGGTTGGCCCTTTGGGGTCGAGACTTGGACCAAGTTAGAGTGCAAGTGGGACAGATATGATGAGACAACAACTACCTGGGAGGATGCTACACCATTGAGGGCCAGATATCCCTATCTCTTTCAAGTGACTTCAGGAGGAAGTCTAATTTTAGGAGAGGGGGATGTAGTGCCCACATTTTTATAGCCTCAATTATTTGTTGTTCTCTTTACTCATAGACATGTTTTGACAGGGATTTGATATATTTTGGACATTATGTTAGGATATTTGACCTCCTTAGACATGTATGGAGATTTGGGCGTATAGCGCCAATTTGACTTGATTACTATGTTGACACCTTATCTTATGATGTCATGGATACTAACTGATATGATGTTGTTTGGACCTTATTTATATATGATGGATACTTAGTTTAGTTGCATGTTTGGATTTTATGGATGTATGTCACTTTATCGTTATGGCTAACTCATGGTGAATTGTGTATAATTATGCATGTTGTCACATTTTGATTTAGAATGATGATATGCTAGCATAGAATTCATTGATTTCTTATTGAGTAGTTGATTTACATTTTATCGACATGTGTGTTTAATGTGTGTAATGAGTGTGCAGGTGACAGGTCACAGGAGAACGTGGGATTCAAGGGGTAGCTACACAATTTTGCACACAAGTAAGCCCATGGGGCTAAGTCCTAACCATGTTTATTGTATGAGGCCTTAGTATTAGATTTCATTATTTTGGGCACCATGAGTGACCCTCATTTGTAATGTAGTATGTCATGTAATATTAATCTTGTTTAAGATGTTTAGTTTGCTTTGTAAACTTGATTTGGGGACTTAATGGTCCCCACTTGCATTAAGTTTTGTGTTTGGGTAATGTGTATTTAATTAGAGGGGATTAGGGTCACATGTGAACCCTTGGGTGGGCCCCACATCCTCTACACTTGTGCCCAAATGTGCCAAACCTGAAATTTGGCTATTTTAGGCATTTTAAGTGACCCCTTTTAAGTTTGGGAGTTCACTTAGCATGAAAATAGGCCCTTGGACCCTACCTAATAGGTAGGGGGCTTAATTTCAAGGCATAGAGGGAGTTTCCCTCCCATTTTTCCTCCCTTTGGTCACATCCATGTAAGGTGGATGGGTATGTGTGTTTTGTAAAAAGTTGCACAAGTTTGTTTTGTTTTTCATTTTGGGTAATTTGGGAGAAGAGTGTTAAAAGCTATTTTATCTTTTCTCTCTTTTATTTTGAGAATATTTGACCTTGAGGGAAGAGAGGGGTGACACATGTCACCCCTCATTTGTGAGGATTTTTTTGGCTTCTCTTCAAATTCTCCCTCATGGGGAAAGAAGAGAACTTTTTTTTTGGGAGCTTTTTCTTGGAGGCTTGTGGATTTTGGGAGCTAGAGCTTGCTTGGATAAAGAAGAGGAAAAGTTAGAGTGTTGGAGATTTTGGAGGTAGGCTCCTTGAGCTCATTTTATGTTTTATATTATGTTAGATCTTAGTCTTGTTTTGTTTAAAATGTGTGTTTTTTTTGTGTGTTGCTATTTGTTGAGTATGCTTGTTGTTTTATTTTTTTTCTCCATCCATCATATGGCATGATGGATTTTGGAGTTTGTGGGGAAGAGAGAGGGATTTTCCCTCTCAAACCTCATGGCTTGATGGGCAAGCCATGTAGGATTTTTTTTACTCCCCTCAAATGGTTTGAGGTGGGGAAGGTGGTTCATATGGTTTGAACCCCCTTCCCCATTCTTGGAGAGGAAACCCATTGGGTTTGAAAATCCTCCCAAGAAGGATTTTGGTGAATGGGTGGAGAAATAAGGAGGGTTTGATGACTTTGGAGGAATAAGGAGGTTGGAGATTATTGTTTATGTGCATCCAATGTTGGCTACACTTTTGGCACTTGGAGATCTCTTCTTCTCTTCCCCATTTTGGAGGTAGAATATGGTTTCTCCTCCTTTCCTTCTTTGCAAAATTTGGTGTTTTCTTAGTATTTGTCTTGTCTTATATGTGAAAATAATGTTGGATTGTCTCCCTTAATCTTGTGCAAAGTTTGTGGAAGCTAGTCCTCTCTCCCATGGGCTTGGGGGAGGCTAGCATGTCTTCCAACCTTGGAAAGGCATGTAATGATGCCTAAAGGTTGGGTGGTTAAACAAGCCTTTTCTCCTTGTGTTGGTTCTTTGAAAGCATTCAAAGTTGGAGCTCAAGTGGAAGATAGTTGGAGATCCTTTGTCATCTTGGCTTCTCATTGTCTTCTTCATCTTGTTGTGGACATCTTTCTTATTGTATCTTTAAGAATATGGCTATGTGAAAGCTTTCATCATCTTGTAAAATTACCTTTTTGTATTTGATATTATTTGTAAACTTGAGTCATGTTTGCTTGAGAAATCTCTCTTCAACATTGCAAAGAAGCTTGTAATGGGAGTTCTTGAGTAGTTATGTATTTTGGAAATAATATAAGAACTTGATGTAACTCTTATCTTTTGAAGGAAAGTTAAGTTCATTGGAAAAGAAATGTTGTGAAATGAATGGATCCTTTGATATAAATTTGTTGAGAATTCATTTGAAAAGAAGGTTAAAGATTGGGAATATGTTTGTTTTTTTTTCAAAAATAAATAAATAATACATATGTATTTCTTGTTGGACATTCTACTTGGGTAAAAATCTGAAATATGTTATTTTGTTAGAGCATTAGAAATGAAATCTATTCTTAGCATTGAATCTTAGGACTATCATTAAATGGAAATACTCTCGTTCTTGCAATATATCTCTTCTTGTAATTGTTGGTAATATTAATAAATGAAATGAAAGTTAGTTTTTGGTTTCCTTTCCATGAGTAGTTTAAGAATTTATTTTATTAAGTACATCTAAATGTGGAGTTAAAGCAAATTTCAAAACTCTTCCCTATTTCAACTATTTTATTACATTCTTCTTTTACCACCTTAATGAGTAAATCATTCTAATATAACCATATTTAAAAACATTGAGTTTCTTACTTCTCATGAATACCACAAAAAAAGAAAGGGATAAATAATAATCCGTTATTTTTATAAATGGCAATAATTATCTCCCATATGATACAAATATAATTAGATATAATTTATATAGTTATATTTTCAAATATAACTATACAATGTTATAAAGATAATAATTATTTAATATATATTATTTTAGTTATACACTTTATTCGTAATGTTCTAAAAATTATTATACCTATTATTTTATTTTATATATATATAATAGATCATTAATAATAAATAGTATATAATATCATATATTATATAAAATATTATATATATATATATATATATATATATATATTAATAAATATAAAAACAAAAAAAAAGACAAAAAAAAATGAAACAAAAGTAATAAAGGTATGATGGCATGTTATGTTTTAAACATAATAAAAAAACAAATAACATGAAGAATAAAGAATGTGGGAGGGGTCTAACCCTTCCCAAAAACCCGCACACCCATTAGAAGCATTCCCCCACGTCACTTCCACACATCCACCATTCCACGCAGCCCTCACTCCATGCGGTCACCCCACCTCCCCACGCAGGCCACCGCCCTTCCAAACTCCAAAACCCCTTTCCTCTATAATTAAAAAAGAAACTATGATTTTCTTTTAAAATATGGAAGTCTTGCAAATTATTTTCAATTTTTCTTTTGGTTTTTACACCAAATCCCACTACGAACCTCGTGCACTTATTTTGCATACAGCTTCTCCAATTGCTTGGCCATTGCATCAATTTGAGCCTCCAGAAAAGGACTAACACTAGTATCAATGCTCCCAATAGCTTCGGCACATAGGGTAGCTTCCAATGCCTCACGTGGGTCTATGAAAATATTGTGCGATAGAGCCCTTCTAAATGGTGTTATCAATCCTCTAAAAAAACATTGAGCATGTTGAGAAGGATGAATGTCATAGGATAGTTTTGACAAGAGAGTCTTGAAACAGTGTCATACTCCCACACACTCTATGTCATTCCTTGTTGGATCTCCTTCAGAGTGTTGATGCTCTTCTGCTCAAAATTAGGGATATGGAACTGCTAGGAAGGCATTCTTCAATGTGGTGTAGTCTACCACCATCTAATGGGATTCATACTTCTTATACCAACTATGCGCGCACCCTTGCAACATTTTTGTAAATTGGTTTACCTTCCACTCTAGGGTAGTGATCCCTTTCACGCTCCATAGTAATTCACACTTGTGCACATGCTCTGCAAAGATCTTTAATACCCCTATAGTCCGGTAAGTGTAAATACATCTCAAAAATACTTGGGGAGGTGTCTAGGGTCCTTATCCTCCCGACCCATATCCTTTGTTTCCTCGGTGTTTCATCCTCCACTAGATCTATTGGATCCACCAAGTCCTATTCCTCCTAATCCACCAGATCCACCTCTTGTAATCGAAAAGGACTAGAAGTGGTTGCGCCTATTATTCCCAATGTCCCACTAAATCGTGCACCGATGGTTTGTGATATTGTCCCACTTCCGGTTGTACGTCTCGTGTCACTCCCAAAAACAATACCAAAACCTTGCATACTTGCACCTTGTCCAAAGATTCCTCCAAATACGAAATGGTTCACGCAGCCATGGATATTCCAAATGAGAAATTATATCTTCCATGCACAAATCAGTTAACAATACTTCTCCCTTGATCTAGAAAACCAAGTGGCAAGGGTTATTCGCCAAGTGTGTTCGGATGCACGCCAATGGCTCTCCTTTCTCCATGTGACGAACTCTCATTAGAAGTTGAAGGGACTTCTCTCCGCACTTTCCAAGATGGGTAGCATAGACTTCTCGGGCTCTACGTCCTCTCTGTGAACCCCAAATCTTTCTCGCAATGTCTACCTCCATAGATCCTTTGTGAACACTTGCAATCTCATGTTTTCGAGTCATCTTCCTTTCATGAGCTTTGTTATATTTGAATCATCTCTCCTCCCTTTCCTTCTCAGTCGCAATGTCTGACATCTTCCTCCACCCTAGCTTCCTCTCCCAGTGCTCAAAGAAGCTTAGCCGGCCATGGGAAATTCTTCTAAACTCAAAGTAATGACCAAGAGCTTCATAGCCAAAGGAATATCATGTAAAAATGATCCTCTAGGCTCCCTTAGAAACTCAAACTCTATGACTTCTAGGAAAGTATACGTAGAAATGGCATATTCAAGAGTATAACTGGTTAGCACTCTCTTCCACCAGTGATCAACAACATGCGTCCAAGTCAAATCTATAGCATGTAGCCTCTCGATAATCATCTTAGGTCCACACATGTGATCTATAGTACCAGCTCAATCTAAATGTGTATACTAAAATCCATTCATATAGTTCTATTGGGAAGTAGTAAAAGAATGTCTCATACAACTCATGGTATAGGTTATTTTTACCCATCTATGTGCGTCAAACTCGGGTCCAATTCTAAATGTCCGAGAAAACCTATCCTCCACACTCTTGAACCATCCTTCAACAATTTCCAAGGTAAAATTCTATGTCACCACGTATTTCAAGGACAAATATACATGTCATTTCTCAAAACAACTTGAGTAAAGAGGTCCTGTAATGTAACCAAGATGTAGTCATATTTCATACCCTTCGAACTCAAACTCGTGACTTACGGGAAAGAATACGTAGAAATGGCATATTCAAGAGTATAACTCGGTCAAGCACTCTCTTCCACTAATGATCAACAACATGCGTCCAAGTCATATCTATAGCATGTAGCCTCCGATAATCATCTTGGGTCCACACATGTGATCTATAGTACCACTCAATCGAATGTGTATACTAAAATCCATTCATATAGTTCTATTGGGAAGCAAGTAAAAGATGTCTCATACAACTCATAGTATAGGTTATTTTTTACCCATCTACGTGCATTGAACTCAGGTCCAATTCTAAATGTCTAAGAAAACCTATCCTCTCTGCACTCTTGAACCATCCTTCAACAATTTCCAAGGTCAAATTCTATGTCACCACGTATTTCAGTGGACAAATATACATGTCATTTCTCAAAACAACTTTAGAAAGAGGTCCCGATAACAAAACCAAGATGTAGTCATATTTCATACCCTTAGACCATTAGTCTAATCCCATGTGTGTCGGCCTATCACCCAACGGGCACTAGGCACTCACCCAAGGTGCACGCGGGTGTTGAGCCTCTCCTTTATGTGATTCTTGTGAGAATGCATCATATTATAATAGATATTCTAGAAGGATAAATAACAAGCAACATAAGGAAATGGTTCATACATAAAGGAATTACATAAGTATTACACTCCTAAACACACATATGATTTATAATGAGCCTTATATTCATCTTAATAGGTTCAATAATCCACATTACAATCCCTTGAGGTCATAACAAATCCTCATATAACTATGTAGAGCCAAGTCATGCATCAGAGCTATATTATGCTCATCATATTACAAAAACAAAAAGAATGTAGACCCATCCCCTAAATGTGCCATTACCTACAGAGTTATCCTAATCCCTAACCCATAACATCCTCCATTATGTTTCTATAGGGATTCACCTCTCTTTTCTCTCCTCGCACTCTCCACACTCTATCTACTCTTCTTTCCTCTTCTTTTCTTCCATCGGGTGCTTGTATTTATAACCTTAGCACCCACCGCCATGCCTTTTAGAAATTACAGATCGGTTTCCAAGTGTTGAGGTGGTCCTCCATGGAAGCATGCCTTCTCATATCCGAGCTCTCCACTCCTTGCAATGATGTCTTCTAGAACCTTCCATCGCATGCCTGGAATATTCCCTTTTGATCCCCAGTCACCATGTTGGTACCTTATCCACAAGTATCATGCTTTTCTTGTGTGCTACCCAGGATATCGAATATGGCTAAGTATAAAACCTATTTTTCCTTCCGCATGTTTTGTGTGTTTTATAACCTTCTATTAGAACCCTTACCTACGTGCCTTCAACCTACGCACCCATTTTCAACTAAGTCCCATGCACCCACGTGCTCTCTTGTACTTAGCTGATATTTTGGGGCCTAACAGGTGTTTATCCAAATGAGTGCGATACACTAGAAAATTTCTAGTCATCGGCTTTACTTTACCCCCATGATTAACAAAGATGTATTTTTCTCTACTTGACCAATCAAACCAACGCTATCACTATGGATAACATTGGCTCTAAATATCATAGGTGTACTAATCAAGTAGGTGGGGGTTCCCATTTTATTGGCTAGTTCCCTCAAGGTGCCAACTACTTTGGGGTTCCTGTGGTACTCCTCACAATGAGTTTATGGACCTTTTCCATGCACTTCCCATAGTTAAAGTGGATGGGAATAAACCCTTATCCGAACTCTGCAATGTAAGTTTATAAAATTTATTAAAATAAATTTTGTTTAGTTTTCTCAATCAAGGCAACCTATAGTTAGAAGTTTGGTTGAATTTTCAAGGTAATCTTCATAAGATGTGGTCATGTAATTAGAAAATTATTATTTTTCCTACAACAAGATCATGATATAAAACAAATAAGGAAAACTTCATCATTTCTTATTTTCAAGATCACCCAAAAGGGTGCAAGAAAATAACATATGTGGTTGGTTTGACTAGATTATATTAAATGAAAATTAAACACTTAGACTAATTATTTATAAAAATCTGTAAGAAAAGGGTTAAAAATAATTCTAAAAGAGATATTAGAAAATATTTAACACACTTTAAAATGAATAAAATAGTAAAAATACAGACATTGAATGATAGTGTGTGTAATTAGGTGCGCTAGTGTAACAAGCTATGGTAGTATTTGCAATTAGGTGTGCTAGCGTGATAGGCTATGGTAGCACATGCAAGTAAACACATTTACGTAACAAAAAAAATCAATTTTAGGACAAGTTATGGAAGCACATGCAAGAGTATAGAGTAGAAATATAGTTTAATGATAGTGCATATAGTGCTACACTAGCACATGTAAGAAGGATTTGAATGCTAAAATGGGCAAAGTGTTATGCTAGCACATACAAAGGGACAGAGAGAAGAATAGTGATTAACACTAGTGTGTGTAGTGATGCACTAGTGCATGTAAAGGGGTAGAGAAGAAAAATGTTTGAATGCTAGCGTGTGCGGCTATGCTAATGCATGTCATGAGTGATGCTAGCGTGTGCATTGATACGCTAACATAGGGATCCCGTAGGTTCTCAAAAAGTTATGAAAAATATGGAAAATTCACTATATGTTTATGGTTTTATCTTATTTCACTCCACCAAACACTTTGATATTTTGATAGTAGGTGTGAAACAAAACAAGTAACACACAAATAAAGTTATTTTAGCAATAAATAAGCTAAGAAAGATTAAAAATTTGTGTGGGGCTCCCACTAGGCATGTAAGAATGTAAACAAGGAAAACTGAAAACAATGAAGAGATAAGTAAATAAACAAATGCAAACCTTCCTTTGAGCCTTCTTACAACCTCAGATGATATAGTTGAAGTGTTACTACACTTATTGGATATATTTAGATGGTTTGATTGTGGATGCTCCAATCTTGTCTTCAAATGGAAGAAGAATGCTACGAGTAAATGAGTGATCACGTGGATAGCATTTTGGTATGAAAATTCAAATGGAAAATGAGAATAGTTTTATTGTAAATGCTTAAAGCTTCCAAGGATGAATTTTGAAGGATAGAGCCTCATATTTATAGTTGAAGGAGAGGCCATGGATTATGGATCAAGATTTGAATGAGTTGTAGGATCATGAATGCATTTCCTTGAATTAGCAAGATGATTTTGTTTATGTAGTGGATGATTTGAATATTCATTTAAGGGGCAATGAATATTTGGTTGGATTTTGATTTTATTCAAGAAGGTGGTTTTATGTGAATATTGTTGCTTCCACCTTTGTAGGGTTCTAGAACTTGAGTGGAGTGAGCTAGTTCAACTTGAGTGAGTTGGATAGTGAAGTGGAGATAAGTGGAGGGTGAGTGGATAATTAGCTATTTATTTATTTAAATATCTAATTAAATTAGCCAAGGGATATAAGTGTATGGTTTAAGCATGATAGAATTAATTAAATTAATTCTAAAGGGATGTGGGTGAATTCTAATGGAATATGAAAGGGTAATGATCTAGAATGCATTCTAGAATTGATTTGGCATATTATGCAAAGGATATGGATAATTAGGAATGACTAGAAATAGGTATGTATTTTTAGGGTGTCTACAAGGGTAAATGCTCATATGTAGCTCTAGGGCCTCTATGCAACTAAAGTGGGATAGGAAAGCATATTTAAGCTCTATAAAATTACTTAGAGACCCAAAAGGAAGATGAATAAACCAATATATAGCATCTCCTATAAGACTCTTACGAAAATATTTTAAAACTAATCTATCGTTTTCATGTCATCCTATTTTCTAGAGGATCACTCAAGGGTTGTACCTTGCCATTGGTAGACATAGGAACACTACTAGGTTTAGAATAAATATGGGGTGATGTATCATTTGAAACCATATTAGGTATAAATTTGGGTGTTATGGGTTTGGCTTCACAATTAAGATCTAAAGACATAATACTATTATCCACAAGTAAACCATTCACACTAGAAGATGAAATTAGACTATGTGTATCACATGCTACTAAAGGAGGATTGAAGCATGAGCATATTTTTATGAGAGAGAGTTTCTTAGGATTTCATATGGATCAGAGTGATATTTAGTTGTTTTCCTCCACTTTTTCCATTTTCAATTCAAATTTGTGTGTAAGTGTAATTGTGAAAGTGAAAAAGTCATGTAATAAGTTGTAAATGGTCAAATTGACTAAGTAAAATAGGTTAGAAGGTTTAAATGAGTTGTTAAGTTTTATAAGGTCATAAAATGAGGATTATAAACTAATTTCATCATATTTCCTCGAGTTAAGGATGTGGTTGAGCTTTAGGAGGGTAGTCTAAGTCAATTTAGCAGTTGTTGAGCTTCTCTAGGGTTAGTTGAGTGACTTTAGGAGAGGATTTTGATGAGATAAACATAGGAAAACAACATTTTCTTCATAATTTCATGATAATTATGCATTTATAGGGATTTGTGTCAATAATAATTCAATGGTATGAAGTTTCAAATGAATTCATAAAGTATGTTGCAAGTTTTTGTAAAAATTATACATGTTGTTTAAGGAGAACAAGATAGGGCAACACACCTGAAAAGTGAAAGTCACACTAACACAATCCATTTCACTTTTTTGGTAAAAAAGAGACGGAGAAGGTGATCAAAACTCAAAAAAATATTTGAGCTCTTGAAAGTCATTTTTAAGGATTTTATTGCATTTTTAGTCTTCTAGAGCCAAAACTAGGGCATCGAAATTATGGAGATTTAACAAGCCAAATTTTCTCAAATTTGTATGATATTTTTTTACTAGATATAATAAAAAGTCTACAAAATTTTATATTTGGATCACACGTGTGGAGGAAGATACAACTGACAGAAATTTTACAGATCTGGGAGCATGCACAATTGACAATTTATAAAAGGTAAGAAGAGTATACAATATAGTTAAGGTCTAAAATTTTGTAGGAAGTATGATGGAAGTTATTATAAGGGTTCAACATTGGTTTGGATACAAAACACATTTAATTTACCCATGATGTTCATATTTGTCTTATTCTTAGAGACCTAATTGGTGTGTCTAATGAAGGAACTTGTAATCCGTACAAAGTGACCATATCTGATTTTTACATATGTTAATGAAGGCCATAATGGGTATCTAGATCAGCCTTTATATTTTCTATATCAGGTGTATAGATGAAGTTATGGAACAAAAAGCTCTTTGGCTACAAGGATTAGGCCTATTCAATGAACAAAATATGGTTTGTAAGCTTGGTAGAACAATGCTAATTGATTCATGAGCTTGGTTTGGGTGTGAATAACATGTTGAGGTGATAGATAAATTTATACAACTGATTTTCATAGATTAGATGTTCTAAGCCTATGGTTAGCACTCTAGATCTTATACATGCAAGTGACAAATGAGATAGAATCATAACATATTTGTTTATGTCTTCATTTTAACAAAGGATAGACCTTGAGGAGTGTGTATATGAGCAAGAAATGAGAGTGTATCTAAGAAATAAAATTTGGAAGGATAGATATTTTATTGATTGTCTTATGTGGTACATGTATGCATCTAGGATGAACTAGTAAAGGGTGAGAAGCTAGCTAGATGGGCATCAAGGATCAATATACTAATTTTTGCTAAGAGAAATAGAAACAATGTCATCATTATGCACATTATCATTTACAAGTTGTGAATAATTAATAATAGAATAATTTCATTTTCTTTCAAGAGGGAGGTAAAAACACAAGTTAGAGAAATCATAGTATGTGCAATAGGAATAGAATCATTTGTATCATTGTTGCATTCAAGAGTATTAATAGAAACATTAATGGTGCAAGTAATATCATTTCTTTCACATTCAATGGGAATAATAGAAACACAATTAGAATCATGTACAAGTGAAATAGAGATGTTACAATCAATGTCATTATCTTTTCATTCAAGAGAAATGGGAGATAAATAATTGTGTTCATTCAAATCATGTGCAAGGAAAGAAGAATCACCCTCTATGTCATCACTAGGGCATTCACTATGAATGGATTCTAAATCATTAACAGAAGCATAAGGAACACCAATCAATGTATGATTGAAAGGAATATCATCCTTGTGCAAGATAAACACTTTCATGATCACTAGAGTATATAGGATTTATGACATTAGGAGGGCATCTATGGGTGGAGGGGAAGGTTGTTTTTCACCATCACTTTCTCAAGCATCTACATTACCCTCAAGGCTAGGAGAAATATTACCAATGGTAGTGAGTGTGGGGAATACAAGTGCTAGGATATCTTCTATAGTTTGGATTTGTACAATAGGTGGAGTAGGAGGAAGTTCCTTAGGTGTAGTAGTAAAACGAGGTGGTTTGTCTTGAAACATAATAGGATTATCCTCTTGATCATAAATTAATATTATATCATCTCTAGCAGGATATAATGAAGGAATAACATTAGGAGTAACCTTCAAGTTTAGGATGGCCTCATGACCAAAACTATTATTTGTAAACCAAGCAATATAACCAAATGCTAGAGTATGATGAAAAATAATAAGAATAAGATGAAGAAGATCTTACTCAAACAAACAAGAAATTCATTGAACCACCTCCAAGGAAGAATGTGTTTAGGACTACATGTAAGAGAAAAGGAAAGTGTTGCAAATTCATCATAGATAGTGGGAGTACATACAATCTTGTCTCAACAGAGATGGTGGAGAAACTAGGCTTGGAAAAGGTAATGCATCCTACTCCCTATAAAGTATCATGGTTACAAAAAGGACATTGACTCTTGGTTAATGAACAATGCAAGGTGGATTTTCAAATAGGAACTTACAAAGATCAAATAATGTGTGATGTTATGCCTATGGATGTTTGCCACATTCTACTTGGGAGACCATGGCAATATGACAAAAGGCAATGCATGATGGATGGCATAATACCTATAATTTTGAGAAAGATGGAAAGAAACATGTTCTTACACCATTACAAGGAGATAATTTTGATGTTGAAACAATTTCTATAGTGTTTCTAATGAGTGGTAAAAAGTTATTACATCAAACAAAAAAAGGAAGAGGTAAATTTTTCTTTAGTAGGTAAGCCTAAAAGTTTTTCCACTAATACAAAGTTGACTAATTTACCTCAGGAAGTCCAAGAAATGTTGAATGAATATGTAGATATTTTGTAAAGGAAACTTCATTCTCGCACGAGTGAAAGTTGATACTAGAATCCACCAAGTAACTTTGAATGATGGAGGGCTTAGGACCTCAAATATAGATGTGGATCTATGGGCGCAAAGAAGATAGATGTGTGATATAAAGGGGATAGATCTACAAAAATTGAATAGATAGGATTAGATAACAATATGCGGGGTTTTGACAAAGCGGTGCGATTCAAGAGGATTTTAACTCCCTTGGAGGATGTCAACCCCCATGTCCAGAAAGATAACGATAAAATACAAGATAAATAGATAACATGCAAGCTGATGAACAAAGGAACCTAATGTTGTGGGTATGTAGATGATGCTCTTGATATGATCCAAACACAACGTGCAACAAGAACCACGCTACGTGAACTAACAAATCATGAGCAGAGTATTGTGGGGATTATAGTGTCGTTACAAGGACATCATGAGGATATAAATGATAAACAAGAAGCTTAGAATTCAAAACAGCATTTTCCCAAATTTTCTCACTTTTTGTAGCTCCACGAAATATGGGGAAACCCATATTTATATCTTGGAGGTGAGGTTAGATTGGGGTTAACAAGTAACTGGGGTTGGGTGGAGTAACCCGAGTTAAGAGGTATGATGTGATCACATGGGGACTACGGTTTGACTTATTAGATGGAGTGGGGAGCATGATTGACATGGTAGGTGAGATGATAGATTCCATTTGAAATTTAGAAAGGGTGTCGGATGGGTATATTAATACCCATGAATTGAATAATTTGTGACATGGGAGATAATGCAAAATTTGAATTATCAAATGGGTCCACATGGAGCCCATTTGATAATTAATTAAATAAAGTGAGTAAATGGATGGGATTTTATTTAAATTTAAGAAAAGAGAAAGGTGAGAGGGGAAATTGAATGAATGTGAGATGACGGAGGGGCACTATACCAAAAATTGGTGTCTACATTTTCCCCTTTTTGTTGAGTGGTTTGCGATAGCAAGCCACGAGACAAAAACAAAAAGGGTTAGATGAAATATGTGTCTGAGGATGGATGAAGACATGACCAAAGGAAAGATGCCCAGGAAAAAAAGGATCGCAATAACAATGAAAAAAGTATGGTGGTGACTCAATATCACATCGATAGAGGAAAATTTTGGTCTCAACGGAGACAAACACAATTTTCTACAGACCAATGAGTGGGTGAAGACCACTGTAGTATGGATGTAAACCAAGATGACCAATGGGTCATAGGAAAACATCAAAATATGTGCAATTGAATGTGAAAGATGCGTGCAATTTTTTTCTTTAAGGAATCATGTGAAAAATCATGTGTCTAAAAATGGATGAGAATGAAGATAATGATGCCCCAACACGAGGCATGAGGAGAACAAAAAGGTGAGTTATATGCATCAACAAGTACAAGGATGAAAAGGTGCCCCAACATAGGACATAGATGGATGTTGAAATAAGATATCCCAAGGGGAATAATCATAAATGTGGACATGATGAGCAGATAGGATAGAAGGGTGAGATAAAATTCCCTAAAAGGGTGATAAATATGATGGCAATCATGTTTCATAGGAAAGATGCATAAGTGTTAGTAAATCAAAAAGAAAAATCAGTCCTACTCATTTGATAAGTAGGATAAGAATTCAAGATACTTTCGTGACAAAACAAAAGCGAGAGAAATTATTCATGGAAGAGAACAATATCAGATAAGTGATGGTCGTTATGGTATCTTCCAAAACAAAAATGTCAAAGGAAGATGGGAATAGATTATTAGAAATGGATATGATGATGTCCCTACGAGAGGTGGTGAAGATAAAAGATGTGATGTGGTTCTCAAAAATAGAAGAGGTCAATGCTATAGAGAGAAGAATGAGATGGGATGAAATGGATTGACCGTGGTACATAAACAAAGAAAAATCAGCATTGACTATGAATGCTAGGTGTGAGGGATGTTGAGAAATAGAAAATGGAAAGACACGAGGATTAATTTATTATGAGAAGAGTAAGAAAGGCCGAATGTGAAGGTGACAAGGGTATGGAATAGAGGGACGGAGATGGAGGAGGAGAAAATAAGGAATGAAAGGGGAGGAAGAAGATAACAAAGAAGGATTATAGAGAAAGGGGGAAATGAAGAAGGAAAAGAAAAGAGAAGACAAGAAAATAATAGAGTAGAGGGTGAAATTATGAAAAGAGAGAGATTTATTTAAAATGAAAGGTGTGAAGGAGGATGAAGTAGAGGAAGGTAGAGAAGTAATGGAAAATGAAAGAGATGATAGAGCAAGGAAAATTGAAGGAAGCAAATCATAGTGAGGAAATCTAAGGCAAAGAATATAGAACCGACAACATGGAAATGGATGTGGATGGTGGGATGATTAAAAAGATGGGACAACGTTGAAGATTCGGGTTATCGACAGGGGAAGTAAGAAGGAAGTGTGAGGTAAAATGGGGAGGAGGACGATAAAGAGGAAGTGAAATAAGATGAGGATAAGAAAGGAGGAGAAGACAATAGAGAAAATTATGCAGAAGGAAGGGAACCAAGAATGGATATATTTGATAAAGAGTGAGAAGTATAAGGAATGTAAAGAGAAGATTGAAGGGAGGAATGACATAGATTGGAAAAGAAGCAGAGATGCATGAGATGAGGATAAGTTGATGATGAGAAAATAGAGAGAGGGTGCATGATGAAGATAGTGAAGAAATTGGCAAGGAAGAATGGAAGATGGAGAGATGGCGAGGAAAAAGAGAGGAAGGGATAGGAGAGGTAATGCCAGCGAATGGATGTTAGGATAAATCCATCAATAATGATCGTGAGGAAAAGATGAGACAAAAGATGAGATGAGGCAGAAAGTAAATGAAGAATGGAAGGGGTAACACCCATGAAGGGATGTTAGGAGAAGTCCCTCGATAATGATCAGAGGACACAGAGGAAGGAAGGAATGAAGATAGAATGGAGGAGGTCCAAGAAAAAGATCCATGTTGTGTAGAATGGGGATGAGTGATTTTTAGGAGAAGTCCAGCAATAATTATTAGCATGGAAATAGAAGATGATGATGAAATAATGTTAGGGGATGACCAATGACAATGATGAGGTAAGTGTGGGGATAGATATGTGGGAGAACTCTAGAAGATGGAGTGGAAAGAGTAAAGAAAGGAGGGATAACAAAGTGTAGGAAGATGAATTCAAGGAGAGGATGCGGTGGATGAGAATGAATGAGAGAAAAATAAAGAAACAAGACACAAAATGAATGGAGAAATAACGCCGGTAAAGTAAGATTACCAGGCGGATGATGGAGATGAAAAATAGACCATCAAAGAGGAAGTGGTGTTTGTGAGAATGAAAGAGGAGGTGAGAGGATGTGATGATGGGGAATGATGAGAAAATGTAGATGGAGAGAATGTGGGGTAGTGGGTGAGTGCAAGATGGTGGTCATTCTTAATAGGGACTTTTAAGTAAGATCACCATGCCACAAGAAGAGTTAAGTAAGATCACCAAACCGGCAAAGTGACGATATGGAAGGAGAAAGACAACATTGTATTGGATACAGGTGTGGAATGGTTGGTTAGAGTGGACAATTATGATGAGAGGCGGGAGACAAAAGATGAGGAAGATATGATGGGAGATGGAAGGGTAAGATGGAAAACCATTCTTAAGAGGAACTCTTAAGTAATATTTCCCTACGACGAGGATGGTTAAGTAGGATTGCCAAGCTGAAGAAGAAGAAGAAGAATGATGAAAATACTAATTGGTGTATACCAAAATTGAATAAGAGATGAAAGGAGGTGATATGAAGGTGATAAAAGGAAATAAAGGAGTGTGACATGATTGGATGAAGGAATATATGCAAGTGCGAGATGGAGAGTGTAAGGGAAATTCTTAATTGGTATGCCCATGTGGTGGGATTGAGTTGAAAAGGAGCAGAAAGACATTTGTGGTGGTGATTGTTGTCTGTTGAAAGAGGAAATGGTGGAGAAGCTTCTATAGTGGGAGGATCCAAGGAAGAAGATATACCTTAACTAAGATTCTCTGGCTGTATGAATGGTTAAGTAAGATTGTCAAACTGAAATTGGAAGAGTGAAAAGGAAACTCAAGAGGAAAGGCAAGTAAGATATATGATGTGGTGCAAGGGGACAAAAAGTGAGAAGGATGATGTGGAGAAAAATGGGGATGAGTGGAAATGGGGAGTGAAGAGCAATGGATCAAAGATATTGTTGAACATGTTGGGAGATAAGGAGCTGCAAGATAATGAACTTGCCTTGAGAAGGATCCTCAAGTAGGATTCGCAAACTACAATGATGATCAAGTAGAATTCACAAACCAAAAAGTGTATTTGTGAGCGCATTCATGGATATTATGGATAGATAGTGTGAAATTTGATATGATGTTGATAAAATATTACCTTGATGAGATGAATGGAACATAGTTGTAGTAAGGGCATATAAAGAAACTATGCTTCAAACTGGATTGGAGATAAACAAGAAAAGTTACCACTCAAGGCATTGCACTTGCATCCAATAACAGGTGTTAATACGTAACCAATGATAGTTAGTTATACCAAAAGACCGTGAGGGAAATATGGATGAAAGATGCTCATAATCCTAATGTTGACATGAAAAAGGGATTGGAGATGTGACTTGTACTTGGGAAGAAGGTTCTCCAAAGGTGGTGTTCCTTAAGTCTATGCCCCAACTCTGGGAAAGGGGAAGAACAAGAATAGAGAAAATTGATCTATGTGGGAAGCTTTCTAAGAATGTTGATAAAAGGAAGGTTGATCAATGCGGGAAACCTTCCAAATGCCATAATAACAGAGTAGCCATCCTTCGAGGGTATGGTCTATGATATACATAATATGGATGGAAATAATAATATAATAGTCATCCTTCAAGGGATCGGTCTATTTCTTTTTATTTTGCTTTGATTTTGATTTGTATGCTTTTCTTTTTATTTTTCTTTTTTTTGCATGAACAACTGTCCTTCGAGGGATCAATCTATTTTTGATAACTTTGATTTTTCCTTTTACATACATGAATTTTAGCTTTTACATGGGGAGAGCTTGGAATAGTGAAGTGGACCACTTAGGAGTGGTTAGTGAATGTAAAAGAGACACTTTGGAACCCTTTGCATGGTTGCAATAGGAGAATAAGAAGGTGATGAATGTAATGGTTATGGGGTCATATCAAAGTAGTGAAGGTAGACCGCATAATTCATATTATTATCATGAAAAATGGAAGGGATAAGGATGAAGAAATGATCTAAGGATGTAATTAAATGCTCATTGGTAGATATGCTAATAGTAGATTGGTCGTAATTGTAATGCCTTAAGAGGTTCCATCTCTGGTTTACCACCACGAGAGGGAAGACAGTGAAGTTTCCATAAGATGAGATGATATACAAGAAGGAAATAAAACTATGTCCTGAAGGAAATAAACATATGACCATAATGGTGGACTTAGATGGAAATAAATGATGCCCCAAGAGAGACACAAATATGGCCACAATGGTGGACTTCAATAAAAAGGTCCCTTAACGGAAAGAGTTAAAGGATGTCAAAATATTTTAGATGAGATTGGTTTGGATTTGGATGGGATAAATGAAACAATGTCAAGGGGCGAAGTTCCCTAGTGACAAGGGAGTTGTACGGATGATGTGCTCAAGGGTGAGGGAAGGTCACTCCCCAATAGGTTAAATGTGAAGGAGTTAAAGGATGTTGAAATATTTGATATGAGATTGTTTTAGATTTGGATGGGATAAACGATTGGAGACCACAAGTGTGTTTGGCAAGACAAGCGGTATTGATGAATAATGGAGGACCTTCTTTACGAGGAATTTCTTGTGCAAGAGGAATGTTAAGGGATGATGTGGATAGAAGAATCATGGGAGATCTCGTCAGATGGGATATGAATTGGATTCAAGGTATATGGAGAAGGAACTTTCCCCTGAATTAAGAAATCATCTTTCTCAATAAGATTGTGGACAATTGCGAAATGCCTTACAATGTTCGATGCCATAGCCGGGGTATGATGATAAGTACAGCTGCAATTAGGATTGAACCATGATGGCTTGGGACTATAGGGATTAAAATCTTTAATGGGAGGAAGTGTGATGGTAGATATTCAAGTTAAATGTCAAAGGATATCTGCATAAGACCCCATTGAAGTGTCATGGGGAAGGTAACTCTTGTGGGTTTTGATAGGATATTTCAGCTTGGAGTTAGGATAAAAAGTGGATATAGATTGGATGGGTGAATTTTGTATTTTAGAGGACAAATCAAATTTGGCTTAAGGATTTTATTTTTTGGATGTGGATTGATTGTGGTAAGATGTTGTAGATGGAGAGATTGATCCTAAAATAGATGTTGTGGCATTGGATTGTTGAGAAGAGTGAGAATCTGAATGTTTTCAAGGATGCGTAGGGGACTGTCGGGGATGTTTTTCTGAGCCTTAAACTTCAACCAGGAAGATTTAACTCTAGTAGGGATGATAATAATTTCAACCGAAGGATCTGATAGTGGTGGTGTGGCTAGTAATGGAGAAAATGTCCTAAAACAAGACAAGGATGTTAATGGAGAGATAGGTGTTTATATGATGCGATTAATGATATCTATGTGAGATGTGGAGTGTTTAGGTTTTGGCATGGGAAGGGTTGATTTTGTAGAGGGAGAATGTAAACCATATTTATTTGATTTAGGTAGATGTGTTGGTTCAGTAGATGTTTCAAAGGGTATCTTAGATAGGGTTGTAGATTGAGAGGATTTGGTTGTTGGGATAAACAAATTAGGTAAAGAGTATTGGGGTAGACCGGGTGATGTGTCCATGGGAAAGGATATAGGTAAAGATGTCAAGGTAGGGATAGGTGTATTTGTTGGTATGATATATAGGGGTAGTTGGCATAGATAAAGATGTAGGCATTTTTGGGATATTTGGAGATGTGGGTGATGTGATAACCGATGGAGTAGACATTATGGGTGATGTAGAAAATGCAAGAACATTTTTGGGTGTAGAAGTAGATGGGACTAGTTGTTCCATAAATTTTTCAAGGGTAAGAATGATATGTTTGCTAAAGGGGTTGATGTCAAAGGTGGGGTTGTAAGGGTGCATGTAGTAGAACAGAGTTTAGTTGGGATGGTTGTGGAGATAAGTGATGTAGGTGTAGTAATAGGTGTGTTTGATGAAGATGTGGGTGAAGGAATAGATGTGAGAGTTGTAGGGATGTGTGTGGATATCATTAGGGATGAAATTGGTGATAAGGATGGATTTAATGTGGTAGATGGAGGTATGACCGTAGTGGATTAAGTGGATGATATATTCAAATTTGATGTAGATGTGATTATAGTAGAAGAAATTGTAGGTTGGGACTAGTAGTAAAAGTTGGCATAGATGTGTTAGGTTTTCAATAAGGAGTGGGAATAATTTCCACCTTTGTAGGAATATGAAGAGTTGGTGATAAGATGGGATCTTGATTGATAGTGTTAACAGTGTAAGAATTTAGAAGTTGATATGTAAAGAGCATGGCTTGATTGGTTAGTGGTTGATTAGTTTGTGTCGTGGAAATATCGATTTGGATATCCCCTGATTTACGAGTTGTTGGACACAATATTTGAAGGAATGAAATTTCTCATTTCGTGACCTTTGACTTGATGATATTTACAATAATGGGTTTTTGATACCAAATAGGCTTGTCTTGTGAGTTGTCCACAGTCGTATGGGAGGAATTTGGATGGAGTTTGAGTCATCAATTTATCGAATACAAAAGCGCATGATTCTCCTAAGGGAGTGCAGTTGGTTGTTGATTGAGGGGATCATTGTTGAGACCATGTCTTTGGACATAGATGGGGATGAGGGTTGAATGATCACAGTGTTGGCTACACCCTTAAACTTGTTGTTATGTGTGAATGGTTTTAGATTCAAATTTAGGTTTAGATGGGTTTGATATGACCCCGCTCAATGGCACGGGTTTCAAGTTTACGAACCATCGTGAAAGCTTCATCAAAGGTTGAAATGATTGGATCTGAAAAGTAGAAGATATATGTTTTACACACGAATGCGAGAATAATTCAATGAGTTTGGTTTATGGGAGAGAGAAGGATAATTGGTTTATAACACCATGCCATCATGTGATGAAGTCGGTGATGGGCTCATCTTCAAATTGTCAAATGGTATATAGATCAGCGATAGTGGTTTTATGTGTGATATTGATAGAAAAGTGTTCTAATAATAACTGTGTAAGTTGGGTGAAGGAGAATATGGAATTTCATGGGATATTGTTGTACCAGTCCAACCCGGGACTGGACAAAGATATGGGGAAAGTGTGAAGAAGTAGATCATGATCATGTGTAATAAGAAAACATACGTGTTTAAATGTGAGGATATGTTGTTGGGGATCTTCCTTGTTGTTGAACTTATTAAACACAGGAAGTTTCCAATGAGGAGGGTAGGGTTTGATTGGAACCGATGGATGAATGGGTTCATTACAGATGTGTTCATAGGATAAGGTGTTCTTAGGTGCCAAGGTAATGGTTTCTAAATTAGCTAACCGATTCATTAAGGCATGAATCGGATCACTCAATGTGTTGTTAGATTGAGATTTGATTGGTTGTGTGGTTTGAAAAGTAGTTTGATAAGGCAAATGATGCGTTTGTGGAGGTATGGGTATTTGATAAGGTGGTTGATAAGTTTTGGATATGATGTTTACGGAAAGATAGTTGATTAATTTACGTATATGTAGGTGTGTGGGGAACTGTTTGGTAAGGATTAACATGTGTCATGGGTTGAGATTGTTGCATAGGCTAACTTTGAATAATAGGGACATGATGTGTTTTTGAATTTGGGTAGGTTGTTGTGGTAAATGATAAGTGAGGATATGGGTGTTAAGAGATTTATATGGTTAAAGCATATGATGGGAAGGAATGTAAGTGTAAAGAGGTGAGATGGTGGACATGACTATTAATAGTGGATGAAATAGAATTTTCAAAATGGGATGTGGGTGGAATGTGATCTACCAATTTAGGAGATTGGGAGGATTGATATATTTTAGGATATTTTATTAGTAAAAAGTCATAAATGGGGTTAGGAGGAGGCCCAAGTGTCTCAGCAGAGGAGTGGGAGATGGTGATGCGATCGGTTTAGGAAGACCGGCTTGATAAGGGATATGAGGGTTAGTTTTAGGATAGGGATAATTGTGCATGACATGGTTCTCGGAAGCGAGGCCATGGAGACTGGAGATTGGGTGATCAAGACGTGGTTTTGGGTTTATAATCTTGTTAGGTGAGATCATTAGGGGAAGTAAATTTATTGGGTGGAGGACATTGTTGTTTTGTTTCGATTTGAGAGAGAGTGACAATAGGTGTGAAATATAGAAACATTTTTTATGTATTCTATTGACAAACAAATAAAGTAGCATATCTTATATCATCATGATTAATTACCAGATGTGAAAAGAAAATTAAGATGGATAATGAAGGTGCTTAAAGAAGGGAATTCTAAGGCTGGTTTGGTAGTTTTGGCTAGGGTGATGTCTAAGATGGTTGTTTTTGGGTGTTTAAATCTCAATCGATAACTAGGTGAGAGGAGTGTTTTGATGTGTTGATTGTGTTTGTGACATCTTAGGTTGTGTGTGATAATGTGTGATGTAGATAATTAGACCCCTTATTTAGAGTATGTGATCAGGAAGGATGTAGAAAAGAAAGATTCTTTTTAAGCCAAAATGAAATCTGATATTCGATGCAGACAATCACTCAAAAAAGGGAAATTTCAATGTAAAAAGGGAAATTATGTGCCAACAATGACTAATTATCATAAGGTCCCTTATACATACAATAATAAGGAATCAAATTTTTGGTGATCACATCAAAATACGTCAATCATGACCAAACCTTGATTGGTTCTTCATGTTAGAGAACCCATCCGGGTAACTCATTCCCCACCTTCATCTCATAGTCAGTGGTATGATTTGGACACTTCTGATCCAAATTATTATTTGATTTTCCCCCACTCTTCTTCTAATTCTAATCCAAACATTTCCTCTTTTTCTGAGGATTCCAATCCAAAAATTTCCTTTGACTCTTCTTCTAATTCTAATCCAAAAATTTCCTCTTCTTCTAAGGATTCCAATCCAAATATTTCCTCTGACTCTTCTGATGATTCAAATCCAAACTACTATTCGGATCCAAACTACTATTCAGATTCATCTAATTTGACTCCTAAGTCATCTAATGTGACTCCTATGTCATGGTCCTCCCTATCTTTGTAGGAACCTCTTCATCATACATTTAATATGACTCCTACATCACAGTCCTCCCTTTCTTTGCAGGACCCCTTTTATCAGTTGCCTCAACAACATATTCTTCCTTTGAAGATACATGCGACTCCAAATCCCTCCAATCAAACATCTAATACAATTCTTGAATTTCGGTCCTCTCTTTCTTTGCAAGACCCTTGTTATTATTCACCCAATGAGATTCTTGAATCACGGTCCTCCCCTTCTGCGCAGGACCTTCTTCATTAATCACCCCCACTAATTCTTCCTTCTTTGAAGATTCGTGTGACTCAAAGTCCCTCGATTCAAATATCTGAATTGACCCATGCATCACAATCTATAGACTTTGGACTTAATCCTACTAGTTTACAAATGATATACCATCATACAAGTAGGTCCACACCACCTTCTTCTACTTCGAGACATCTAGCTACACATCTTCTTCGTCACCCACATCATCTTCTTCTATCAATCATCATCAAACATCTTCTAAGTCTTCCACACCAAGTGAACCTCTTTCTTCCAAACAGCCCCTAGTGGTCAACCAACAACTCATACCAATTGATCTCTTTCATAATGAAGAAACAATCATGGTTTTTATAGGGGCACATGAAGATATTCCTTTCAAAGATTACGAGAAAGGATTCTCTTTAGACTTCGATGCACCCGCATATTTTGAGGAAAAGGTTGATTCATTTTATCAAGAAACAAAGGAAGATCCTCGAGATCATACAACTTGATCCTCCTCTTATTCTTTCATCTTCACATTATTCATTACGTGAGCAAACTCCGGGTCTTACATTGATCCATGGCCTATCTTCTCATCACCCAATCACTCTTTTTCTATCATAATTCCTTAATCACAATCTCTTATGGGGTCAATGCAAGTATCCCTTCATCTTTGCCTAGGTGTGGGTCACCTTCCAAAGTATCCCTCCCTCTACTATTTGTGGGACATTTTCGAGTAGTCCATCATCTTCTATTCTTGGGCCACATCCTAGTAGTCCATCATCTTACATCTATGGGTCACGTCCTAGTAGCCCTTCTTCTTCTATTCTTGGGCCACATCCTAGTAGCCCTTCATCTTCTATCTATGGGTCACATCCTAGTAGCCCTTCTTCTTCTATTCTTGGGCCACATCCTATTATCCTTTCATCTTATATATGGTGCACCTCCTAGTAGCCCATATTCTTCAATCCTTGGACCATATCCTTTTCATCCATCACATTATTCTTCTACCAAATATTGTGGCAAGCCCACTTCCATTCCTCTCATCAATTCTAAACATCCATGTTCTTCTCTCACTTCTCGAGATCAGACAAGTCAAGCATTAGCTTATAAGAAACCCAGATAGGTTCTTTATCAAGCCAAGATACAAAATCTGAAGAGATCCAAAGCTACCAACAACTCCAATGATCATAAAATCCAAAATCAAACGTGATTCTAGAATGCACACCAACATACCCATCAAGTATGGCATAAAGTGTAGAAACCTATGGATAGGGAACTCAAACTCCCACATACGAAACCCATGTTTCAAAACAAATCACATTCATTTGTTGAGTGTGAACTCACCATGATCATCAAGATCGGGGATCATATCACTCTTGATAAACAAACGCACTTAGTCTCCCTTATCAAGGAATTCACACACATCGTTGTTGGATCCTATCATGCAGAGTGACATTATTGGTCCTAACTTCCAAAAAAAATCTAAAAATCATAAAAATCATAAAACAGTTCAAAAATACAAAAAAATGAGAAAACATTAAAACATTACAAAAAAATCAAAGGTACAAAGATCAAACATTGTAATCGGTATTGTGTACACATGGATGTTATTTCTTCCCTTTCTTTCATATTCATCTACAGGTCATCTACCATTTTCATCCCTTCGATGTTATTTTGGTTAGCTTATTCATACACATTCTGCAACATTTATCTCTATGGTATCCATTTGACCCTGGTCTTTTTTTAACCTTGGTAAATTAAAGAATGAGTGACTCTTAGAGATCCTATCACATTCAACATCTAATAAAATTGTTGCAAAGAACTTTTTGACATATTTGTTGACACTAGCCATTGTCATCATCGTAATCACTTCCACATCCTTCCATAGATCCATCAAGTGGTTCTTAACCCTTGTCAAACAAGAGAGCTGAAATAAGTTTTGTAAAGCAAAATAATCAAAATCAATCAATCGTAAAGCAAAAGCTAAAAGCAAAAGCAAATTGATATATAACTATCTCTTGGGGTATTTCCAATAATATCTACCGGGGCTATGGACGTCTGATCGGCAGTAGAGAGAAATGTTATTATTAGAATCAAATGCATCTCTTTTGGGGCTATGGACATCTGGCGGCGGTGAGCAATGTAGGACTCTCCTTCCACAATCCATTCAAAAATCACCTATCAAACTAAATCATTCCTACACATTGGCTAGGGTGTCCTCACTTGCTTGTCTATTAAATATTCCCTTCAAGAGGTAATAAATTTCACATGCACACACCGGATCTCTATGATTTGGCAGATTAGTATGTAACCAAGTGTATTCTCTTGGAGTTTTGAGACTCTTACTTTAGTCCATATCTCGTCTCACATTTTTTTCCTTAAGCTAATCACTTCTTCATTGTAGGGCTTCTAAGTTGCCTTCACATTCTTTGTTCTTCTACTTCGTTCAGAACATCCATGCGTATTGTATTGTATTTTTTCCATGTTTGCGGACACCTTTGTCCCCTTTCACTAAAATAATCTTCTCCTTCCTTTCTATCATGTACTTTTACGCCAAATTACATTGGGGGCATCCTTGCTTCTTCCCAACACTTCATTAGTTTACGTTCATAATCATGTTGAACCTATCCATAATGGCCTTGGGTCCCGCTTCTACCCGTGAAGAGTTTTCCTTTGAATACTCCCACCTAATCATTGGGGCATTTTTGCATCTTCACCTTTCTCGTATGCACATGGCCTTATGCCCTTGTACATCCCATCTATCACTAGGGGCATCCACACTTCCTCGTCTTCCCGTATACGTTTCAAAAACATAAAAATCACAAAAACATTCAAATATGTTTCTAAAAATCAAAAACAATATAAATCATCCTACAAAACATCACTCTTTGGTTCTTGCCTGAGCTTGTGTGCGACTCATGGATCATCTTGATCTACCTCCATCAACAAAGTTGGTTTGCTTACTATGTCTTTACTTTGGGGCACAATGAGTTGTTTGGTATTGTTTCATAGTACATGATTGCTTTTCATAGGACCCAAATGTCCTCTGTTATTCCCCTTGCATGTATCCTTTCTTAGGGCACCATCTTTTAACCCTTGTCATTAATTCACATAGGTTAGAATCAAAGCTTGATAACAAAAACATTACATTATGTTTCTCTGTTAGGTTAGCTTTTTTACTTTCTCATATTACATTGTATTATGTATGTCAAAGGAGCTAGGCATCTTCTACTTTCTCATATTGAATTACATTTTGTATGTCGTATGGAGTTGGTATTTTCAGCAATGGAAAATTGTTCATAGCATGGCTTTTTCATGTCATTCTAATTTTTTGTTTGCTTATATTTTTAATAAGGACCAATGATGTAGATCTTTTGGCAATATGATGACACTGAAGTTGTTCCAATACAAAGGCTAGAGGCTAGTTCTTCTCTCCACTTCTCCATATTTCTTCTACATCACTTTCCTCTCACCCCTAATCTTCTGTTTCACCTGGGCATTACGCCCGGGCCATTCTTCTATCTATTTCTCACCTTTTTCGATCATCGATCGTCTTCCTTCATCACCCCATCAACACTCGAGGGGGCATCTCTCACTTCTACTAATTTTTCTTCTATCCCTTCAAAATTTCATTCATCTACTATCTTTGAAGTGGCGTCACTTATGCCACCCTAAAGAGGGGCAAATGTAGACACCTATAATTACACCCGAGCAATTTAAATACTTAAATTGCGCTAATTATCTTCTTTTTGCAAATTGGCGACATATCGTCAAAAGTGCTCATCTTCTCTCCTATCATTGTTAATTAATTACACTATGCTAATTAATTAAGTCGCATATCCAACAAATACCCTAATTAACGACCTTTCGTTAATAAATCCTTCCTTCTATCTAGACTAATTAATTATTATTAATTAATTAGCTTCCCCTTTCATTAAACCAATAAATCAATATTTAATTGATTTAATCCCCTTCTATAGTCTAAATCATGCTAATATTCCTCTAAAAATATTTTATAAGCTTGCACATCTATTAATTAATCATCTTGATCAATTAATAAACCCCCTTTATCCACATGAGTCACTAAAGGACAAGCTAAACTCTCCTAAAGTTAACTCAACCCTATCTAAACCCCCCTTATCCACAACTAACTCAACATCTCTATTATCCCACATGCAAAGGGATGTAGTGATTCCTTTATCCATTGGGCTATATAAAGAGCCCTCCTCCTACCTTTACACTTACACCTAATTCCTTGAGAAGACAAAAGCAAAGCATATAGCAATTACACTATAAGCCTTTTGTTATTCTTGAGAAATTCACCATTTGAAGAGCTAAGCCTCATTTCTTGCATTTTCTAGCCAAGTGCTTGGGTCATATGGGAATAGTCAAAGTGGTCTTGTAGCCATGCTTTGATAAGCTCCCATTCCTAAGTTCTTGAAGATCAAAACAATCAATTTGATTTCCATGGAGTCTACATAGGTCCATTTTATTTTGTTGGTAATCTAGAGAAGTAGAGGTTTTGAATACTTTAGCATGTTAGTTTGATCTTAGTTCAAAGTTAATGCATTATGCTTAGTATTGATCTTGTTTAGCTCTCATCTTGATGGTGCCTAGATTTTGACTTAGCTTTGTTATAGAACTATTTAGGTGGTAGTTTTCATTTATCTAACTTAGCTTAAGCAAAAATACATGCACGCATTGAGAACACTTTTCCTTGTTATGTGATAACACGTGTTTAGAGGTAATAATTACTAACCTAGAACGCTCTGGGTACCCTAAAATGGCACCATTTATAATTGGGGATGAGGTCGGTGAAAGTTTTTGTATAGTGTGTTTGATTTAAATATTGGTCTTTGACAGCGTTATTATTTTTGGTTGCCACATTGTAGATTTAACCCGAAAAGAAAAGAAATGTAATTAGTAAAGGTGGTTAAGAACAATGATGTAGATGTCATAAGTATTTTGTTCAAAAAAAGTGCCTTTGTAGAAATTAAAAATAATTAATCTAATGAATTAAAAAAATTGTAGGACAACATCTTATTTGATTAGTGTAAAGAAGAGACAAAAATTAAGTGATAGCTTTAAAATAATATAAAGAAAGCAAATGCATGAAATAATAAACGATTAATCATAATGAAGGGATCAACTATATAAATTACATAAACGAAAGATGAATATAGATAAATGGAATGAGTTAGATGGAGTCAAACAAATATAAATGTCAAATTAGTATAGACTAAAAATGATAGGTTGTATAGATATTAGACGAAGAAAATGACATAACCATACAAACGTTAAATTAATGAAATGATATGAAGTGATATAACTATCCAAAGGTTAAACTAATGCAATGACATAAGTATACAAAATTTGAACTAATGAGACGATATGACTAGAAACTATAGTTTGTGTATATAGAAACCTTCAAAAATTAAAGCAAAAATGAACAAATTGTTTGAGAAGACTGATCATGTGATTAGGGTAAAGATGCCAAGTGGCTTGGCTGAGTGATCATGAGTGTGATGGGCATTGAGGAGTTTAGGGAGCTTAGTCAAAAGAAATCTACCGTGGCCCAAGCCATAGATTTGTATGGTCTGTCAAGCAATAAAAAGGTCTTCTACACATATGGGACAAAGAACTAGACCTCCCACTAAATTAAGGATGAGATCTCGTGGGATATGGACGGTGCTTCAGACAAAGAAAGTGGTCCCCTTCACGTGGGTTGGTCCAAAACAAGAGAGGAACATAACTACAGATCGTGGAAGTCGTGGGTGAGGATAGAGTTGGTTGGGAGGTGAGTGGAGATGGCTCGGCCAAGGCCAAGACTCGTAGGAAGTGAGTAGAGGAATTTGATTGGGAGGTGAAGAGGATGTGTTTGGTGGTCAACGTGGGAGAGATCGGTGTGTGGGGATGGTAGCTCGGTGGAGAGTGATGTGGGAGGTGTGAAGATAGGGAATAGAGAGGACATGTGAAAGCCGAGAGATATGCGGGAGTCGGAGTGGAGCTCGTGGGGAGAAGGAGACAGGAAGTAGAAGGGACGTGTGAGAGAGTGAAGCGTCGGCATGGGAGTTGGGAATGAAGGGTGTGATATCATCTTTGATAGGACTATCTCATGGGAGCCATTTTGTAAATTAAAAATCACAATGGTGCGTGAAGTTCACCGTAGACGTTATAGGATGGGTACAGGATATCAAGTAGATAACAATGGTCATGTGCATGAAAAGTATTTGGAACTAGTTAAGGAATATGATTTTGTTCCTGAAGCAGAGAGTCTTAAACAACGCACAACAGAAAGTTCCTTTTTAGAAGAAGATATCATCTCCAAAGAAAAATTGTTGGAAAGTACGCAATCGAGGAAGCCTTTTAGAATAAAACTTATTGGAATTATCGGTGAGGAATAAGAAGAGAAATACTCACACAACAAGAATTTTGTATCGTGCTCGGTTGTTGCCCCACAAAATGTTTCACGATGATTATCACAAACTTGTTGATCAAGTTAAGTTATACAAGAGAAATAAAATTGATGGTCAAGCAGAGTCAATAGGAGTGGTGACTCTGGGTAGATGGGAGTTGGGAACACGGTAGTTCAAAGTGAAAGAGAGATGGAGTAACTCGGGTTGGGAGGATGGGAATTTGGTGAGTCATGGAGTGAAGCAAGGTTTGTGGGAAGAGATGTGGGAGGTGTAGAGACGGTGAGTCGAGTGGCCGTGTGTGTTGGAAGGGTGGAGACATGGGCTCAAAGGAGAACTCGGTGTGTGGGGATGGTAGCTCAGTGGAGTGGAAAGGAGATGGGAGCTCAGGTAGAGGAGAAATCAAATGGGAGCTCGTGGAGTTGGGAGGAAATACGTGTGATTCAGGATATGAGCTCGGTGTCGGATGGAGTTGAGTAGAAAGGAAATGGATGGAACGGAGTTGGTGGGTAGATAGGTAGGTGGCCAAGTGAAGTAATGGGATAACTCGGCTGAGGGGAGGGAGATAGCTTGGTGTAGGGAAAAAGGGAGATGGGGAGATGGGTAAGGATAGATGGGGGGGTAGCGTAGGATGCTAACAATTATTATTAATTCTTTTTTTGTAATTTAATTTAGTTGAATTGAATAATAATTACACATTTTTTATTTTTTATTTTTAAATTTTCCTTATAATGAAGGTTAGTATTATTATATAAAATAATACAAATGAGATGGTATATTAACGATCATCCAAATAAAACCAATGATAGTATCATAAGCCAGACAGATGGAATGAACTACAAAATTAATCAATATTAAACCAGATATAAACTTTTATCCTCCAAATACTAATCTTTTGATGACGATTAATTGTGATATTTACGATATGTATCAAAAATCTAATGCAAAACCAAGTTCGAAAACAAACATCAAGTCATAAGGTCAATTTCTGGATTCATTTCCCATGTGGGTAAAACTCAACAGAAAACAAGAAGAGCACGTACCTCTGAGGTGACTTAAATGATGGATTGTGTTAAACTGAGATCAACGAATATTAAGACCATGCAAACAAGAAAGTTAGACAAGATGAGTAAAATAATTTTAAAATGACCAGATCTAAAGTCCGGTCCCACCAAAGTGAAAAGCGTGCCAAATGTTATACAGGAAACTTTGTTCTCACGTGGGTGAAATCCGATACTGAAGCCACCAACAACTTCGAATGATGGAGGGCTTAGGACCTTAGATGCAGATGTGGATCTATAGGTGCAAAGAAGATAGATGTGTGATATAAAGAGGATAGATCTATAAAACTGAAACAAATAGGATTAGATAAAAATATGCGGGGGTTGCCAGAACAGTGCTGGCCCAAGAGTATTTTAACTCCCTTGGAGGATTTCAACCCCCGTGTCCAGAAAGATAATGATAAAATACAAGATAAATAGATAACATGTAAGTTAATGAACAAAGGAACATGTCACTACGGGTATGTAGATGATGCTCTTGATATGATCTAAACACAACGTGTAACAAGAACCACGCTACGTGAACTAACGAACCATGGGAAAATTATTGTGGGGATTATAGTGTCATTACAAGGACATCATGAGGATATAAATAATAAAAGAAGCTTAGAATTCAAAACAACATTTTCCCAAATTTTCTCACTTTTTGCGGCTCCTCTGAAATATGGGGGAAAACCCATATTTATAGCTTGGAGGTGAGGTTAGATTGGGGTTAACAAGTAAACTGTGGTTAGTGGAGTAACCCGAGTTAAGAGGTATTATGTGATCTCATGGGGACCACGATTTGACTTATTAGATGGAGTGGGGATCATGATTGACATGGTAGGTGAGATGATAAATTCCATTTGAAATTTAGAAAGGGGTGTCAAATGGGTATATTAATACCAATGAATTGAATAATTTGTGATATGGGAGATAATGCCAAAATTTGAATTATCAAATGGGTCCACATGGATCTCATTTGATAATTAATTAAATAAGGTGAGTAAATGGATGGGATTTTATTTAAATTTAAGAAAAGAGAAAGGCAATAGCGAAGTAGCATGAATGTGAGATGATGGAGGGGCACTATACCAAAAATTGGTGTCTACGAAATCATAGTGGGTGATCTTATTGATGAATTACCTCCATTTAGAAGCATCAACCATCATATAGATTTGATTCTAGGTGTCAACCTTCCAAACAAGGTTGCTTACATGATGACTCCAAAGGAAAATGAAGAGATCAAGAAGCAGGTACAAGAATTGTTGGAGAAAGGGATGATAAGGGAGAGTTTAATTCTTGTGTTGTTCCTACAATTTTGAGTCCTAAGAAGGATGGAGGATGGAGAATGTGCACAAATTCTAGAGCAATCAACAAAATCACTATCAGGTATAGATTCCCATTGCCAAGAATTGATGATTTGTTGGATTGTTTGAGTGGAGCCAAGTATTTTTCTAAGATAGATTTGAAAAGTGGCTATCATCAGATTAGGATTAGAGAGGGTGATGAATGGAAAACAACTTTTAAGACAAATGATGGGCTTTATGAATGGTTGGTTATGCCATTTGGCTTAACAAATCATCTAGCACTTTCATGAGACTTATGAATGAAGTGCTTAAGGATTTCATAGGTAAATTTGTTATAGTCTATTTGGATGACATTTTGGTATATAGTCAGTCAAAAGAAGAGCATCTTAAGCATTTAAGATTGGTTCTTGAGAAGTTGTATGAAGAGAAACTACTAATCAATCTTAAAAAGTGTACTTTCTTGAAGATAGGGCTGATCTACTTAGGGTTTTGATCTCACAAGAAGGATTGAAAATGGATAAGGAGAAGATAAAGGCAATCATTGAGTGGCCTACTCCTAAAAGTGTCTTTGAGGTAAGAAGCTTTCATGGTTTGGCTAGCTTCTATAGAAAATTTATAAGAAATTTTAGTGGGATTTGTGCTCCAATAGTGGATATAATTAGAGGAGATAAGAAAGAATTTCAATGGACTTGAGGCTGCTGATAAGAGTTTTTAGTTGCTTAAGAAGAAGATAACAGAAGAACCAATCTTATCCTTGCCTGATTTCACTAAGCTTTTTCAAGTTGAATGTGATGCTATTGGGAATGTTATTGGTGTTGTTTTAAGCCAAAAAGGAAATCATATTACTTACTTTAGTGAAAAATTAATGATGCAAAGAAAAGGTATTCCACATATGACCAATAATTCTATGCTATCATATATGCCTTGAAGAAATGGAGACATTATCTCATGCCCAAAGAGTTTGTTTTGTTTACTGATAATCATGCTTTGCAATTTGTAACTAGTCAACATAAGTTAAGTCAAAGGCATGTCAAATGGATTGAATTTTTACAAATTTTTACTTTTTTTATCAAGCATAAGAGTGGTAAGTCTAAAAAAGTTGTAGATGCTTTGAGTAGAAGGAGCTTGATCATGCAGAATCTCAAGTGAGCATATTGGGATTTGATGATTTAAAAGAAATGTACAAAGAAGATGTTGATTTCAAAGAGGCCTATGAAGCATGCATGGATCCTCTTAGCAAGGATAGAAGTCCTTGGATGGATTTCATGGTACAAGAAGGTTTATTAGTTATGCATTCCAAGAAGCTCAATGAGAGAGAACTTGCTAAAAGAAAAACATAGTGGCAGTTTAGTAGGGCATTTTGGACAAAACAAGACACTAGCTCAACTAAGTGCTCATTACTATTGGCCAAGTATGAGTAATGATGTTAAGAATTTTGTAGAGAGGTGTAAAGTATGTCAACATGCCAAAGGAAGCAGTCAAAATGCAGGTTTGTATCAGCCATTGCCAATTCCCAATAGGCCATGGGATTCAGTAAGTATGGACTTTGTACTTGGTTTTCCAAGAACTCAAAAAGGGCATGATTCAATTTTTGGTAGTTGATAGGTTCTCTAAGATGGCTCATTTCATTCCATGTACTAAGACAAGTGATGCTACTAACATTGAAAATCTCTTCTTTAAGGAGATAGTCATATTGCATGGACTTCCTTGGGGCATTGTTTCGACAGGGACACAAAACTTGTTGGTCACTTTTGGAGGAATCTGTGGAAGAAATTGGGCACCAATTTAAGCTTCAGTTCATCTTACCATCCCGTGATGATGGTGTTGGGCCCCAGAATTTGGCTAAGTACAAGAAGGCACGTGGGTGCGCATGACCTATTTCAAGAAGGGTGTGTGGGTTGAAGGTGTGTAGGGAAGGGTCCTAACAAGATCTTACAGAACACAAGGTGCACGCACAAGGTAAGACAAGTTTTGTGACTTATCCATATTCGGTGTTCTAGGCAGAACACGAGAAAATTCTGACCCATGTAGCATGTGGAGTGGATAAGGTGTCACTTGTAACTTGTAGGATCAAAAGGGAACATTCCACATATGCGATGGAAGGTTCTAGAAGAACATCATTGCATAGAGTGGAGAGCTTAGATCAAAGGAGGAATGCTCCCTTAGAGGACCACTTGGAAACTTGGAAATGCTGCTCGATACCTCAAGAGGCATGGCGGTAAAGGCAGAAAAGCTCTATATAGAGGTGCACTGACAATGAGAAAGACACACAAGATAGAGGAGTGATTAGTGTGGTAGACATGTGCAAGAGAGGAAAAGCTCAGGAGAAATATGATGGAGAATTCTATGGGCTAGGATTAGAGAAAATATAGGAGTGATGGTATATTTAGAGGGATGGGTCGGTATCCATCTTTATAATGTGAAGCACATAAGTGTAGTTCCGATGCATGAATTTTCTCTATAGTATTATATGGGTCTGTTATGACCTCAAAGGATGTAATATGGTTACTAGAGTCATCAATATGAATATAACACTCTGCTCTAAATCATATCTCGCATTCATGAGTATGATCTTTGTGCATTTCCTTTATGTATGAACCATTTCTATATGTTGTTGGTTATTTCTCTTCTATGGATGCATTGATGTGATAACTTGTCCTAGGTTCTCTAGAATGTTGCACGGTTCTTTTCTATTATTTTGCACTTGATTATCTATCATAAGATGATGTATTCTCATAAGACTCGTATAAAAGAGAGACTCAATGCCTTTGCATGCCTCGTGTGAGCGCCCCACACCCATTGGGTGATAGGTTGGAGCACATGGGATTTTACTGTTAATCTAAGGGTATAAAAATGACTACATCTTGGTTCCATTTTTGGGACCTCTTTTCAAAGTTGTTATGAGAAATGGCATGCATATTGGTCCCTGTGATGCATGATGATAGAGCATCCGACCTTGGAAAGTGTTAAAGCATAGTTCAAGAGCACATATGATGATTTTTCTAGAAGATTCAACATTGGATCTGAGTTCAATGCACGTAGATGGGTAGAAGATAGCTTGTACCTTGAGTGTATGAGACATTCTTCTGTTGTTTCCTAGTAGAACTACACAAATGGCTATCAAGATATGCATCCATATCGATCCGGTGCTATAGATCACATGTGTAGACCCAAGATGATTATCGAGGCTAAAGGATTCATATCGACTTGGATGCATGTTGTTGATCATTGGTGGAAAAGAGTGTTAACCGATCATACTCTAGAATATGCTCTTTCTATGTATTCTTTCCCAAAAGTTGAGTTTAAGTTCCAGAGGGATCCCAGAGGATCGTTTTTGTGTGTTATTCCTTTGGCTATGAAGATCTTGATCATTACCTTGAGTTTAGAGGCATTTCCCATGGTCAGCTAAGCTTCTTTGAGTGTTGGGAGAGGAAGCTAGGGTAGAGGAAGATGGCAGACATTACATCTGAAAAGGAAAGGGAGGAGAGACGACTCAAGTATATCAAAGCTTTTGAAAGGGAGATGATGACACAACATGAGGTTACAAGTGTGATGGATCTATGGAGGCGCGGTGTGGGAAGGAGTTGAGGTTCACGTAGATAATGTGGAACCCGAGAATTATGTGCTACCCCATCTTGGTAAGCATGGGAGAGAAGCCCCTTCAACTTCTAATGATATTTTGTTGCATGGAGAAAGGAGATTCATTCAGCGCGCATCTCGAACCCACATAGCGACCAACCCCGGCGCTTGGTTTTCCATATCAAGGGAGAAGTATTATTAACCCATTTGGTATCGGTAGGAGTAAACGATTTGTGCCTGGAGATATAATTTCTTGTTTGGAGCATCCATGGCTATGCAATCCATTATGGTATTTAGAGGAATTTTTAGATAAGGTATCTTGTTATCCAAAATTCACCCCCTAGGGTAATTTTGATAACATGCATCGATTATTCGGTCCTAAGTAAGTAAGATTGATTCGAGGCCCAAAATCATGTTTTTTGGGTCCCCTCGGCCTTTTCTATTTCCCCACCAAGAAGAAATCCCAACAGTTGAGAAAATGGAAGAAATGCAAAAATAAGGTTGCAGGAGGTGTATTAAGGCATTTCGGGTTGAAGGGTTCGGTCGTGCGAGGTTCGTTGTACCAAGCTTGGGGCTGAAAAAATGAAGAAAATAGCTAAGTCTGGTCCAGGCGGTTGGGGACGTCGGGGACGCGTGGGACGCGAAAATTTGAATCGGCCGAACAAGGAGGAAAAAAATTGCCTAAGTCTTTTGTTTCGCTCGGTTTGGGATAGTTGGGAAAAAGTACGCACGGACGTAGATCAGCGGTTTGGGTGCAAGTCAGTCCATTTGGGTGGTTCGAGATATTTTTCCCAAGCATCAGGACAGTTGGGACAAAAAAAAGTACGCGGAGGACGCGAACCGGCCGATTTGGCCAAAACAGGAGACTTTCATCTGAGATAGTTTGGGACATCCGGGCCAAAAGTACGTGGAGGATGTGAAAAGCCGAAAGAGCCAAGAGCGAATGGAATCTCGCCACGTGTCTTCACCGCAAATAGGAACAAGGAAGCCCGAATCGGCCGAAGCAGGAGATTTTCGTTCGGGACATCTAGGCCAAAGGTACGCGAGGGATGCGTGGGACGCAAAAAGGTGAGAGGGCCGTAAATAGAGACAAGGAGGCCGCGGACGAATCAGAGCATGCCACGTGTCAGAAGAGGAAAAGTTGGAAATTTGGCTAAGTGTTTGGCGCAAGGTAAAAATGCGCCCCTCAGGCCCGAGCCAATAAAATAGTGCCACGTGTCCAAGTGGCAAGAAATTAAGGAAGGGTACAAAAGAAATTTTCAAAGGATGAGCCCATGGAAAAATCAGAGCCCGACACATGTCATCCAAGTGGTAGAGTGTGGAAAAATTCAAATATTTTACCCTCGATCCGTTTTGGCCTTTTTTTTGTCCTAAATCTTCAGATCGCCATAACTTTCGATCCAGAGCTTGGATTTTCGCGCATTCTTTATATCAATGGAAATATGGTGAAATTATCTACATGATTCTAAGGTCAATCTTATATTTTGGTTTAGTTTGGGGAGAGAAAATCAAGAAACATCTCTAGTGCGTGGTAATGGCCAGAACTGACATTTCAACAACCAGTTTTAATGCGAAATGGGTCGCATTCTTCTCCAGCACGGCCAAAAATGTCAGGGCATGGGTCTGTAAGGATGCCCATGCTATTTTAATGCATCTACATTCAATGAGGAATGGCTCCCACATTTTTTCATGTTTTCTCTCTCCTAGGCTCGACCCATGCATTGTAAAAAGCCAGATTTGGCTCATTTTTCAGGGTTGTTCATCTTTTCAGCTCTGCCTCCCTTCTTTTCTTCTCCAGGGTTGAAAATGGAGTTCAAACCTCCTCCCCTTCTCTGTAATGGCATTTTTTCCTTTTACCATTAAAATGATGTTCTGTGCAAACTTCTGAAGCAACAAAAACGTGTTTCATGATGCATCTGTCCATCCTTGCTCGTTCTTTGCTTGTCTTTCTTCTTGCCTCTCTTCATTGAAAGTATTTGTGCATGTTTTAATACTCATTATAGGTTTGGAGCTATGTTCATGGAGTTTTGGGACATTTTCTGTGTGAAATCTATCCTTGGGCCTGTGATGCATCTGTCCATCCTTCCCATTGCTCACCTCTCCTTGTTCCATGGCAAGTTTTGATAGATGTTCAACATTTTCCTTCTCTGGTGTATCACCGTTTTAGTGTAGGCTCTATTTTTCCCTTTTCTCTCTCTCTCTGTCTCCTTGGCATGGTTAGATTAGGATTAGATTAGCTTGCCTACACTGGAATAGCTTGTGGCAGGTAGTTTAGGAATAGGAACCAACCTTCTCTGGAGATTCCTTTCTCATTTTTACAAGTCCCACACTTGGAGAAAGGATTCAATGTTGTGCAATCACACTAGATGCTAGAGTGATCAACCTAGAAATCTGATCAACATCCAGGGGTGTTGTGATTCTACGCTAACAATTTTTGGCACACCCGGTGGGACCTTAGAGGTCTTCCACTTCATCTTTTGTAGGTTGGTGTGTTCCTGTGAAGATTTCAACCTTTGGAGGCACTTGCAAACACATCTGGCGACTCCATCTGATCAGCAACCCATTTCTGAAGTTGTAGACCCGTTTTCCATCCATTTCCATCCATATTTCTTTCCATCTCTTTCATTCTTTTCCATTCCATGAAGTTGTGCAATCATGACTTCATTTCCATCATGGAATTCACATTTTCAACAACAGCAGCAATGTTTCCCACCTCCAACATGTTTTTTAAATCCTCCAAATCAGCATTTTGAACAAATTCAAAATCAGCATGCATACCCATATGAGCAGCAATGCCAAAATCAGTTTGGCTATGGAGCTTTCCAAGAGCAAGAGTATGCATATAATGAAGACAATCAGATGCAAGATGCTGGTCTGTTGGAGAAAATCCAAAAGATGGAGGTAAAGATGGTGTAGTCCAGAGCAACAGCTCAAATGAGAGCTTTCAGAATTGGTTGCAGGACTCCTTGTCCATGGGGAGGCCCTTTTCCAAGACACTTCAGCCCTCGGGGAGAAGCTGGACTTCATGATGAAGATGTTGCCCAACTTGCGCAATGGACAACGAAATAGAGGCATATACACTTGTTGTTGAACAACCTTGTCAATGGGTAAGTTCTACACCATCATCTGGTTTTTCTCTTCCCATTACTCAAGCAGCACCATCTCATTTGGAATTGCAAATTCTAAACTCCCCATCTCTGCTGTCCCAAATGTTGATCCCATGTCTCCACCTCTCGGTCTTCCACCGCACCTCAATTCTTCTTTCCTTTTTCCTTCCAAACAGTCATCCCCTCCACAAGAGCTAAAATAAATACGCTCTCCCCCACTCTAACACCACAAAAATTGCCAAATCAATTGAGTTACAACCCATCCCTCCTCTTGCATTCCCAATTCCATGTGGGGAAGAAGAAATTGCAAAAATCGGCCATGAAGGAAGTAAGAAGAGAGCCCACAGAAAAAGAAATGACAGACAACTTGAGGGTTTGGGCTGCCAAATTTGGGATGACAAAGATCCCCTTGATGGTTAAACCTATAGAAGAGGCTAAGGTTGAACAAATGGTGGTTAAGACTGATTTTGTGGCAGCAAAAGAAGAGAAAAAAGAAGAAGCAGATCAGCAGTCAGTTTGCTCAGAAAGTAGTGTCCATGTTAGCACTCTATTTGAAGGGAATGCTGATTCAATTCAAGTTACACAATCAGCCATAAAGGAAGAAAGCTCAGAAGAAGATCTTGCAGTCCCAACTTGTCCTCTAGAGCAGCAGATTGAAGAGTTTGACTTGAAAAACTTCGTGCTAGAGGAAGAGTTCTATCAAGAGCAAGATTGTCTTCAAGTAGTAGAGAAAGGAGAAGCTGCTCCAGATCCAAAAGAAGAGGAGCACATTCTAGTTGTGGAGGAGAAAATTAAAGATCTAAGGGCTTTGAGCACAAGAAGGCTACTGGGAGAACCGGTTCTTCTTTCTACTTCACCTCTCTCAAGTTCTAGTAATCTTGAAGAGGAGTTTGATCTCTCAAACTCAATGTTGGAGGGTGAAAGAAACCATGGTGGTCAAGTTACAGATCAAGAAGATACCATGGAGGAAGTGGAGCATTTGTAGCAGGACAGCCATGAGGTAGTTTATCTGTCAGATTTGGAGGACTGTTTTGATGGAGAAGAGCTGGTTGAGTTTCCACCATTCTCTCTTTCATCATCCACATTCAAACACTTGAGTCTGTTGTCATGAAGGAGAACATTCATTTGCAAAAACTGCATCTTATAAGAGCTCTTTGGAACCAAGATTGGAAGATTTTAATCTTTCATGTCCTTCATTGAAGGAAGAGAAAGGGCACAAAGATTCTACCATTGCTTCCACACCATCCATTCAAGAGGGTCTACAAGAAGACTCCATTTTGGAGTTGAAAATCGAGCTATGGGCATATCAAATGGACCATGCCTTACCCACTTAGGTATTTGGCTTTATTGGAGCCAAAGGAGAAGTCACAACCAGTCATGCTTGCTTCTGAGCATGAGGGTGAGCTACAAAGTACCAAGGATCAGCTGTCATACCTCTTCAATCCAAATGCAGAGCAACTAAAAGAGGTATTGAATTTTCCTTCACAGATACCTTGATGATTTGGGTGGAAGACGAGCTTCTTGTTGATTTTCCATCCATCCAATCAGCCATGTTCAATCCCAAATCAATTACATGGCTGCCACTTTTGAGAAAGGGAAGCTATTTCTCACAACCAATTGCAGGGTTTGTTTAGCTTGCCTTTGCTTCCAGTTAGATTAGAGTAGGTAGGTTTGCTTTTAGCAGAAGAAGTGCTTGTGCACACTCTGCATGTTCCATTTGGAGCATGTATGATTTTCAGTTTGTACATAGTTTTGGTGCTACTGGTTTCGCTCTTGCACAGTTCGTTTTGATGGCATTTTGGTGGGAACAACTCCATGTCCAGTGGGATTCAAGTGGTTCGAGAGGAAGTTTCCAAAGTTCGAGATCGGTTTGTGTTACAACTCATGGCTCCATGCCCAATGGATGCTTTGCAACCTGGTAAATTCATCCAAAGTAGGTAGATGACCCCGCTGAGTCACCAAATTGTTATCCAAAATTCACCCCCCAGGGTAATTTTGATAACATGCATCAGATTATTCGGTCCCAAGCAAGTAAGATTGATTCGAGGCCCAAAATCATGTTTTTGGGGTCCCCTCGGCCTTTTTCTAACTCCCCACCCAAGAAGAAATCCCAACAGGTTGAGAAAATGGAAGAAATGCAAAAAATAAGGTTACAGGACTGTGTTAAGGCATTTCGGGTCTGAAGGGTTCGGGTCATACTAAGGTTCGTTGTACCAAGCTTGGGGCCGAAAAAATGAAGAAAATTGGCTAAGTCCTAGTCTAGGTAGTCTGCAGGACAGTTGGGACATCAGGACGCATGGGACGCAAAAATTCGAATCGGCCGAAGGAGGAAATTTTTTTTGCCTAAGTCTTTGGGACCTCGATTTGGGACGCTTGGGACAAAAGTATGCATGAGGCGTGGATTGACCGATTTAGTGCAAGTCACCCATTTCGGGTGGTTCGGAGATATTTGTCCAAGGCAGTCTGGGACAGTTGGGACAAAAGTACGCGGAGGACGCGAACTGGCCGATTCGGCCGAAATAGGAGACTTTCGTCTGAGACAGTTTGGGACATCCAGGCCAAAAGTACGTGTAGGACATGAAAATCTGAAAGAGCCGAGAGTGAATGGAATCTCGCTACGTGTCTTCATCGCAAACAGGAACAAGGAAGCCCGAATTGGCCGAAGCAGGAGATTTTCATTCGGGACATCCGGGCCAAAGGTATGTGAGGGACACGTGGGACGTGAAAAGGTGAGAGGGCTGCAAACAAAGACAAGGAGGCCCATGGATGAATCAGAGCATGCCACGTGTCAGAAGAGGAAAAGTTGGAAATTTGGGTAAGTGTTTGGCGCAAGGTAAAAGTGTGCCCCTCAGGTTCGAGCCAATAAAATAGTGCCATGTGTCCAAGTGGCAAGAAATTAAGGAAGGGTACAAAAGAAATTTTCAAAGGATGAGCTCATGGAAAATCGAGCTTGACACATGTCATCCAAATGGCGAGAGCGCGGAAAAAATTCAAATATTTTCCCCCGATCCGTTTTGGCATGTTTTTGTCCTAAATCTTGAGATCGCCATAACTTTCGATCCGAGCTTGGATTTTCACATTCTTTATATCAATGGAAAGCTTGGTGAAATTCTCTACATGATTATAAGGTCAATCTTGTATTTTGGTTTATTTTGGGAGAGAAAATCAAGAAACATCTCTAGCACGTGGTAATGGCGAATCGACGTTTCAACAACTAGTTTTAATGTGAAATGGGTCGCATTCTTCTCAAAGACGGCAAAAATGTTAGGGCATGGGTCTGTAAGGATGCCCATGCTGTTTTAATGCATCTACATTCAATGAGGAATGGCTCCCACGTTTTTTCACATTTTCTCTCTCCTGGGCTCGACCCATGCATTGTAAAAAGCCAGATTTGGCTCATTTTTCGGGGTTGTTCATCTTTTCAGCTCGCCTCCCTTCTTTTCTTCTCGGGGTTGAAAATGGAGTTCGAACCTCCGCCCTTCTCTCGTAATGGTATTTTTTTCCTTTTACCATTAAAATGATGTTCAGGCAAACTTCTGAAGCAACAAAAACGTGTTTCATGATGCATCTGTCCATCCTTGCTCGTTCTTTTGCTTGTCTTTCTTCTTGCCTCTCTTCATTGAAAGTATTTGTGCATGTTTTAATACTCATTACAGTTTGGAGCTGTGTTCATGGAGTTTTGGGACATTTTCTATGTTAGATCTATCCTTGGGCTGTGATGCATCTGTCCATCCTTCCCATTGCTCACCTCTCCTTGTTTCCATGGCGTTTGATAGATGTTCAACTTTTTCCTTCTCCGGTGTATCACCGTTTTAGTGTAGGCTCTATTTTCCCTTTTCTCTCTCTCTCTGTCTCCTTGGCATGGTTAGATTAGGATTAGATTAGCTTGCCTGCACCTTTGGAATAGCTTGTGGCAGGTGGTAGTTTAGGAATAGGAACCTGCCTTTTCTCTCGGAGATTCCTTTCTCATTTTACAAGTCCCACACTCGAGAGAAAGGATTCAATGTTGTGCAATCACACCGGATGCTAGAGTGATCAACCTATAAATTTGATCAACATCCAGAAGTGCTTTGTGATTCTCGCGCTAACAGTACAAAAACACAAGGTTTGGGTATCGCGTTTGGGAGTGGTGCGAGACACATAGCCGATAAAGTGGGACAATATCACAAACCATCATCGTGTAGTTCATTGGGACATTAAACACTAGGTGCGACCATTTTAGGTCATTTTTGGTTGTAGGAGGTAGATCTCGGTGGTGGTGTAGAGGTGGAGGACACTTGGTAGACCGAGTAGATCTGGAGGATATGGTGGGTCAAGAGGAACAGACTTGGTGGATCCGGGAGGAAACACAGGAGGGAACCAAGGCTCGGATAAGGAGGACAGAGGGCCTCACCACCTCCACAAGTATTTTTGAGATGTCTTTGCACTTACAAACTATAGGGGTATTGAAAATGCTACAAGCATGTGCACAAGTTGAATTACTATGATGGCATGAAATGGATCACTACCCCAGAGCAGAAGGCAAGCAAGTTTGCAACAACGTCACAAGGGTGCATGCATAGTTGGTATAATAAGTATTACCCCATCAAATGGTGGTAGACTACACTGCATTGAAGAATGCCTTCCTAAGAGAGTTCCATATCCCTGAGTTTGAGCAAAGAGCATCAACGCCCTAAAGGAGATCCAACAAGGAATGGAGAGAGTGTGTGGGAGTATGATGCACGTTTCAAGACTCTCTTGTCAAAACTATCCTATGACATTCATCCTTCTCAACATGCTCAATGGTTTTTGGAGGATTGATAACACCATTTAGAAGGGCTCTATCACACAAGACTTTCATAGACCCACGCGAGGCATTGGAAGCTACCCTATGTTTGAGGTTATTGGGAGCATTGATACTAGTGTTAGTCCTTTTCTGGAGGCTCAAATTACTGCAATGGCAAGCAGTTGGAGAATATATCTTGCAAACTCAAGCACATGAGGTTTATAGTGGGATTTGGTGTACAGACTGTGAAGTGGAAGGGCATGCAAAGGATAGTTTCCCTCAAAAGTTGGTACACGCTATGGTGGTAGACTATGAGATTTTCCATGGGGATCATGATGCAAGTAGGTGTCCTCTCTACTACATCACACAATCCACAAGAATGTTTCTTGTTATTGTAATATTTATACCTCTATGACCCATGATACCAAGGATTGTAAACTGATTGATTAGATCCATGATGCTATTGATCTTGGTGTGTGCTAGACTAGTCTTGTAAGTAGTTCCAAGGATGATGATCATCATTATGAAGGGGTGTAGATGGAGGAGCATGTGGAAGAGGTTTTTTCGTAGAGGATTTTGTGGTCACAAAGAAACATGGTGGAGGACATGAAGTGAATTCCCATGAGGAACCTGTTATAACTGTGGATCTACAGAGCATTACAAACGTGAGTGTCTTGATCTATTACAATGCTCGTGGTGTGGGAAGAAACATAAGTATGAAGAGTGTCCAGAGCTTTATGAGCATATGAACCAAGCCAACACCGAAAGAAAAAGGTGTTAGGATGGTAAGCATCAAGAAATTTGATTCACAAAGTGGATGCCAAGAGTGGTGTGAGTTAGACTAGAACTATTGGTGATGACATGAGCAGAGGCCACGTGTTCCAAGGAGATGCCAAGATAAAAGGACACTAGTTTTCAAGAGAGGAAGTGGTACATGGAAAGTATCAGACCCTACTCATTAGAAGGAGGTGTATCAAGAGACTATGGATGTGATTCAGAGTTTACAAGGGGAGATCCAATGTCTAAAGGAGAAATCAAAGTAGTTGGAGCAAAGGAAGAATGTCGAGGCTCCAAAGGATGACCTGGATGAGGTCAAGGAAGTATGTAGGATGTTAAGGAAAGAGAATATTATTCCCTTGCTAGGAGAATGGTGAGGGAGAAGGTACCACATGCGCCGAGAAGAGCGTGAAAGGAAGGTTTTGCATGTAAAACCTTCCTCCTCACAACCTTGACTATGATAAGGAGATTACTTTGAATGTGGTTGTTGATGGATGGCTTCTAAGTAATATCCTCATCGACACAGAGAGTAGAGGTCAATGTTCTTACCTTAGATGTCTGGACATCAAATGGGAAGGCCCACATTACAACCATCTTCGAATGTGTTGTATATGGAAAACAAGACTAAGGCAATGCCCATTGGAGTCTTGAAGGATGTGCAAGTTATCACCATTCAAGGGGCCAAGTTCACTGGAGACTTTGAAGTCTTGGCACTCACCTGAAGGAAGAAATTTCCAGCATTACTTGGGCACCCATGGTGTTATAAGAACAATGTTGACCTGCGGTTTAAAGGGTATATCAGCTTTGAGAACAAGGAAGAAAGGGTGATTATCCCTTTAATAGATGGGAAGTCAACACCCTATACTGAGCCCTTAGGAGAAGAATTCCTTGATAGAATCTATGTGTGCTCCATCAGAGATCTTGAGATAATTCATCCCATGGAGGGAGTTATCCAGTTTGAAGATGCTCAGTCCTTGAGTGATACCACTAGCATGGCATGTGACAATTGGGCACATGGGACTTATGAGTTGATTGGGTGATAGTTGAGAGGATCTGTAACAAGGGTAAAAAAGGTGCACTTGGTCAATGCCTAGGAGGAAAGAAGTTTCCAAGTTACTCTGGAGGAGCATACCCTAAAATTTTCTTGTGAGAAATGGAGGCTCAGTGGAAGAATGAGGATGAGAGAAGGGAATGCTCAATTATAACCTCTAAACTACACAGTGCGCTTTGGTGGGCTACACATCGGAGAGAGCCTCCTAGAATGGTGAAGGTAAGAATCACATTTTTGTAAGGTTCTCCAAGAGCAACATGCCCACTGTCATACAAGACTACCATGGTAAAGAGACCACCTCATTTCATATCCAAGTGTGTGAGAAGGCCTAGATGGGAAGCAGAAAAATTTACCACCTTTGTTATGGGTGCATAAGTTGTATTCCACCTTACAAGGCTATGTGCATGCACATGGTATATTCATTTCGGAGATGCGTCATCAAATAGGTAATTGACAGGAGTTGGCGGATGATCTCATTCAAGATTTCGAGTATAGGAGTACAAAGCCATCAATGGATAAGGTGTTATAAGTAATCAAGCACCTTATGATGGGAGATAGTGCTATGGAAGAAGATAGGCTACTAGAATTATTGGGTGAGCCTTATTTGGAGACATGCCTCAATGAAGAAGAATCAGAGGAAGTACAACTTGAGCGCGTGTGCATGGAAAAAGAAAAAGGAAAAATGGTCTATGTAGTAGATGGTGAAGAGATGGAAACTTTGGATGTTAACCATTTGAAGAAGGTATATGTGAAGTCATAGATAGTGATTGATGAGTGAGCATGCACCTACCATGAGCCCTTGAAAACAAATAAGGTTAACATTGGGATAGAGACAAAACCTAAGGAAGCTATCATTGGGGACTATTGGTCGAAAAAGAAGTTTCAAAGGTCATTGATCTATTTGCACGAGTTCCAAGATTTGTTCCCTCATGGGTACCATGAACTCAAAGGCATCCACCATTCCTTAGGGGAGATGAAGATCAAGTTGAAGGAAGGTGTGTGCCCGATTTAGAAGAGGCCTTATCGGATGAATCCAAATTTGTGTGTATGGGTCAAGGAAGAAATAGACAAGATGATAGCATCTGGTATCATTGAGGTAGTGGAAGAATCGAATGGATAAGCCCAATGGTCATCAAGTATCAAGAAGGATGGGAGGATAAGAATTTGTGTTGACTATAGGGATCTGAATGTAGTATGTGTCATCGATCCTTTTCCAACCCCCTTTACTGAAGAAATTTTGGAGGAGTAGCCGGGTGTGAAGTCTACTCTTTCATGGATGGGTTCTCAGGGTATCACCAAGTTAGATTGCAAAGGAAGACCAGAGAAAGACAACTTTTTCACCACTGAATGGGGAAGTTTTTCCTACATGGTTATGCCTTTTGGATTGAAGAATGTGCTGTTGTGTTCTCATGCATCGTGGTACAAGCATTTCAGGACTTCATCCATAAATTTCTTCAAGTTTACCTGGATGACTGGACTATGTATGGGTTGGTGAAAGACCATTGTGACAATTTGAGGCTGATGTTTGAGAGATGTCGGAAATTAAGGATATCCCTCAACATTAAGAAATGTGTCTTTGCTACTCCATTTGGAACCCTGTTAGGACATATTATATGCAAAGAAGGCTTACTAGTGGATCCCACCAAAGTTGTAGTTATTGTGGGATTAGGGGAGCCTACTAGTCAAAAGTGCAATGTGTGGATTCCTTGGGCATATATGGGGTACTATAGGAAATTCATCAAGGGGTATGCCAAGATCATCGTGCCCTTGGAGGAATTGCTAAAACACAAGAGTGCCTTTCATTGGGGAGAGGCGCAAAGAGAGGGCATTTGACACTTTGAAGGATAGGCTTGTCACGATGCCCATACTACATTTTCCTTCTTGGGATAAGCCTTTCCATGTGCATGTTGATGCCTAGGGAACTATGGGAGTAGTACTAGCACAACTTGGTGAGGGAATTGTTGATCATCCCTTGTGTTTTTCAAGTAGAAAGTTGACACCAACAGAACAAAATTACACAACTACTGAGTGTGAAGCATTTTCTATGATCTACATGTGTTACATAAGTTTTAGGAAGTATCTATTGGAAACACCATTTATATTCTACATGGACCACATGGCATTGAAATACTTAGTCAACAAGCCCATTTTTAAGGGCACATATGTCATTGGGTCCTATTATTCAAGAGTTTGAGTTCACAAGTGGTTGTAAAACTAGGAAAGAGCAATTCAGGACCTGACCACTTATCAAGGATTAACTAGGGGAGGAGGATGCACAAAGCATTGAGGATACCATGTCAGATGCATGCAACTATTTATTTAGGTTGTGGTGCACACCCAGACTTGGAAGATATCACAGTGTTCTTAAAAATAGGTGTGGCACCGGAAGGGATGAAGGCTCTGAGAGAGAAAGTAGTTAGCAATACGTGCACACACCCTACATGTTGATTAGTGGAGACCTATATAAGTTAGGTCATGATGAGGTTTATGCCGATGCATATTGGAACATGAGCATGCATGGAAATTATGGAGGAAGTGCATGGTGGGATTGCGAGGAGGACACTATAGGAAATGCTACCACGTGGAAGATTTTACTAGTAGGGATTTGGTGGGAAACCATCTACCAGGATTGTATTGAGTTTTGCAAGGCTGTGACCATTTCCAGTGCCTTGGAAAACCTGGGAAGAGGGATGAAATGCCCTTATGACCAATTAATAGCAATGTTGAACCATTTGAAAAATGGGCAATCAACTTTGTAGGGCCAATTTTTCCAGCCACGCGTGAAGGACTGGTTTGTGGTATATCATTACTTGCATTGATTACTTGACACATGATGGGAAGAGGAAGCACCTATGAAGGATTACACCACAACAAAAAATGCTATATTTTTATGGGAGAACATAATCAGCATAGGTATGGTTGTCCTTTAAGCTTAACAAGTGATAGAGGTACACATTTTCTCAATGAAATGGTCAAGATTCTATTAGCAAAATTTATGGTGGCCCATCACAAGACTACCCCTTATCACCCCAAGTGAATGGAACTATTGAGGCATTTAAAAAAATACTAAGTCACACATTGACTAAGATCTGTGACGTTGGAAGACAAGATTGGGATGAAAAAGTATCAGCCATTCTATGGGCATATAGGACAACCTACAAGAGGTTGAACAAGGCCACACCATTTCAATTGGTGTTTGGTGTGGAGTTGTTTTTTTCTAGTTGAATTCATGTTACCATCACTATGTATAGATGTGTGAGAGGAGGGTTAGATGATGAACAAGTTGGAAGAGAGGATTGATAAGTTGATGTAGTTAGATGAAAGGTGATCACTTGCTAGATGGAGTCAGAAGACAAAAAAAGCAAGAAAAAGGCATGGCATGATCTTCATATCAAGAAAACAAAAGTTTGAGGTTGGGAAGATGGTGTTTGTTGTATGATTCCAAGTATCTGTGCCATCCTGGGAAGTTGAAAGTCCATTGGTTGGGACCCTACATCATCTCGTACATTCTTGATTTAGGCACTTTCCAATTACAAGTGCTAGATGGGATGAGATTACTGAGGTCATTTCAATGGGAGTAGGTTAAAGCCCTACTATAAATAAGTCTTCTTGGTGTTTGTAAATAAAAGTATATTTCAAGTTAGCTTAGAATTTCCCTTTATTTTTTTTCTTTTCTTGTGTTTCCTTTCTCATTGCTTGTTCCTTTTTTGTTTCATTTTTGTGCCTTGTGCACCGGTAACCACATTATTTTTCCAAGGTTGTGTATGTAGAGGACCACACATCTATTTTAGTGTGGGGTGGAGTAATGCAAAAAAAAGTATAGGCATGTAATACAAGTTGAGTGGCCTAGTAGAAGGAAGCGCGTAAGGTTGAGAAAGTGCATGTGAGGAAATGGTGGATAATGAATTATGGTGTCAAGAAAGGCTGTAAAAAGACCATGTATAAAGGATGAAGAGCATAGAGAACAACATGAGGTAGGTGAGGAAAAAAATAGGTAAAGGACAGAAGAAGTGCCTTGTCTTTGTAGATGCGTGTAAGAGTCTTTGGTCAGATTGATTTTTTGCATGCTAAGAAGGTTGTAGAAGGTTTTTTTCATGTAGGATTGGTGTGTGGGTAAGGGTGCTTAAAGTTGGCCTTAGTGGAAAAATCCACATTTAATGTTAAAGTATGTTGGTAGGTGGTATAGCATTTATTGTTGGAGGGAAGAAAAAACTATAAATATAAGGTCGGGAAAGTCATTATTCTACCTTTCTATTAAAGTTGAAGCGCTCTTGTGAACTAGGGCATCCAGAGAGAATTTTGTGTGAAGGAAGAAGAATCCAAGAAATCTAAGTGTGTGACTAGAGTGGATCTACAAACCAGGAGGAAGGAGTACATGGGTGAGAAAGGTTGTTTTGAAGTGTGCATCATCTTGTGGAAGGTTTTCCTAGTTAGGGTTTGGCAAGCTAGGGCATGGAGATAGAAGGATTTATTCCAGGAGTTGAGCTTTGGAGTTGAGTTTGGAGTTAAGAAGAGTAGCAGAGAAGAGTAAGGAGTTCTTAGTTTATCCCGATAAAAAGCATGACACCTAAGAAGGTGAAACCATTTCACCAAAGAAACAAAAGGGAAAGGGAAAAGGAAAACAAACCGCTACTCATCATGAGCTCCAATGAAGAATGGTATGTAGAAATGCAATACCCAGATGGAGTATTCTAGGAAAGGAGTGGGTGTCACATTTAAGACAAATGACCAGTGAGTGATTATAACCATCATCACATGAGCACAAATGAGAAGGAAATGGCATTAGAGTTGGTCATCCAACTAACAAAAAAAAAGGACCAGATGGGATGCTATATATACAATGATGAGGTGAAAGTCAAATTGGAGAAGGTAGGGTTATTGTAACTATATGAGTTGCCTTACTTTGGAAAGCCTGAGCACCTTTATCAATGGTTGATGTCACATGTGCATGAGGATCACTTCTATTTTGTAGGGTGCAAGATGCACATAACACCATAGTTGATATCCAAGTTCACAGGCCTTATTTGTGAAGGAGAAAGTATAGATGATGATCTAGAGTGACAAGGAGGCTATCAAGAGACAATAATAGTATATGACTACAAGAAGGGTTCATGATACTTTGACATCAGAGATTCCAGACCTATTATGAGGATGGCCGCACACTTGGTGACCAAGCTTAATGATCAAGAATGATGGATGCAAGTGAACAAGGCATGGCTAAATGTATGCTGGAAGATATCAGAGGGAACCATCTATAACTTGTCCACTTTCATTATGGATGAGATCATAAGCAATGCGCAGGAAGGAGAGAAGATATTATTTGGTAACATCCTCCTCACCATTGTCTTTTAGAGATTGGAGTGCCAGATGGGCTAGAAAAAATTTGTTTGGGAGTATCCAGAAGAGGATCCCTCACCCAAAAAAGGTTTGAAAAGTACACTTGTGAAACCATGATGGCCACTCACAAGGCGCACCTAGAGAAGTGGTATAAATGAATGCATGACACATTCGGGGTAGAGTGGAGGATCCTAGAGTAGTTTCCCATGCTCATGGATGGAGAAGCAAAATTTTGTAGTTTACCAACATTTTACATTGGCAGATTTACTTTAACAAATGGGACTAAGGGTCCATGGTGCAAGTTACCCTTCTCCTCCTTCACCGCACAATACTTCCAGGAAAGTCAACAGGTTCAAAGAAGCCAAAAGACTAAGGTTTGACCTTAGTGAGGTGGACCAAGACCACCGCGAGTGAGCTATGCCAAAAGCTCATGTACCCTAAAAAGCATGCATATGTGGAGAAGTATGTCTCCCATGAAGTTCAAATGATGAACCCAATAATGTTGCCAATCACTGGAAGGGATGCAACAAGGATATACCTTCGCATAAGGCCAAAGTTTGAGAAAGGCACCTATCTAGAGAGTGATGTCTCCATTCCAAAAGACCCCACAGGAGAGAAAGAAGGCCACATCAAAGAAGAGAGAAAGAGAAGAGGGGCAAGAGAAGAAAGCACCAAGTGTGCAGACAGACCACACAATCTCGGTGGGGCTGCAAGAAAATGCTAAGCTAAAGCCTAACACTTACACGCAAGAAAGAAGTCCCTATCAAGGAAAAGACCCAAGAAGAAGAGGCACCAGAGCATGAAGAGCCCCTCACCCATGAGAATCACCAATGAAGAGAGGTCACCTAGTCAAAGAAAAAAGGAAAAGAAGAATCTCATGTACTGGAATCCCCAGTAAGGAAGAAGCAGAAGGTGACAGAAGAGGCAGACTCAGAAGAGACAGAAATTTTAGATGCCTACATTGGTGACAAGGATGATGATGAGCCTGAAGGAGGTGAAGACCATCTATATATATGATATACATGACTCAGAGGAGGAGGAAGGAGATGAGAGAAAGTATAACAAGGAAGATGAGGAGAAGAATGATGAGGAAGAAGTAGAGGATCAAGGCAAGGGGGTGAGTGAAGAAGTAAGCACCAAAAACCAAAGAACCCCAAGCCTCACCAAGGAGCAAGTGGAGAAATCCATGAGAGAGAGAAGTGGTAGGCATCATGAAGGAGTTGGTGGAATAGGAGTTGGAGAGGAGTGGATGAAATTATGAAGGAGATGGAAGAAGAAAGCGTTGGGAAGGAGTATGGCAGCATGGGTGGGGATCCCAAATTGGTAGTAAGCTTCCCAAAGCTTACGAAATAGGTGGGAAAGGTGTAGTGGTGGCACAAGAGAAGGGAATGGGATACATTAATGATCCTAGCAAGGTGCTACGTGTGCATGCTTTCCAAAGCACCATACCAATAGAGAAACTCCTAGCTATGTCATCATTTGATGAAGAAGGTGCATATCCCATGAACCAGAAAGATGTTATCTTGGGCATTTGAGTCTCACGTAGATGAACCTGAGTTTGAAGTAAGTCAGAGAGCACTAATGAAGGTGCCTAGAAACAAAGGAATAAATCCCTTGGTGAATGCTCAACAACTATCAGATGAATAGGTCTATGTAATGTGCTTAACAAGGTTTTAGTGAAGTTGAGGCCAGACTATTTGGGAGAAATGATAGAGTGAGATTCCTGGAGGAGGAATTGAGAGAAGAAAAAGAAGGAGCTCATGGAAAAGAGAAAGGACCTAAAGCAAGAGGAGTTGATCAAGCTCAGTTGAGGTGTGAGCTGAAAGAAGAAAAAGAAAAGTGTGAAGTCTCCAAGAAGGTGGAGATGATTATAGATGCCATTTTCCTAAAGCACCCCGACTTAGCGCCACCCGAGAAAAAGTATGAATCAGCCTTGCAATGTCTGGAGGATTTGACTCACATTCTCATGATGGAGAGGTGACCACTCACTTTAGAGTCTATAGAAGAGGTGCAGTGCATGCCAAGAAAAAGAAGAAAAGATGAAGGTTTCGAGATTGTGGCTCGATACACTAAACTTCTTTGCAGAGGTAAAGGCCACGCATGCAAGTCGTTGAAGCTGCTTATGACATGACAACTACTGATGATAGGGATAGAGTGGAAAGCATCTTGGTTGCCACCCATGAAATGGAACTCAAGGAGTTCCAAGAGAAAAATAAGGGGAATAGAGTGGAAAGAGATAAGATCCTAGCCGAGGTGGAGAAGAAGTTAAGAAGCAATCGAGACCCTGTGAGGCTCGATCAAAAGCTAGCTAAAGGAATTATACCCCCAGATCACCCATAGGATGGATGCACTTGAGGACTTGGGAAAAAATTGGAAAGTATTGTTGAGACCATGAGCACCAAAGGGGAGGAGCTGAGTTTTGAGGAGGTGAGCACCTGGTGGGTGACCTCTGTCAAGCAAGCTCAGAATGAGGTCGACACTTGGGAGAAGTTAGAGGTAGAAATAGGGAAGGATTTCCCTCCTCCTCCAACAATAAACAAGTTCCCCATTCTTTCATTCTTTCTCCCAATTCTTCATTCCTTTATTCTTTCTTTCCAACCATTTTAAGAGCCCACCATTCTTTATTTATTGAAGAAGAGTGTTTTTTGAGGATGGAGAATAGGTGTAGTGTGGGGTGATGTTGGGCCCCAAAATATTGGCTAAGTACAAGAAGGTGCGTGGGTGCGTGGGACCTATTTGAAGAAGGTGTGTGGGGTGAAGGCACAGGAAGGGTTCTAGGTTTTATAGAAAACACATGTGTGTGTGCAAGGCAAGATAAGTTTTGGGACTTAGCCATATTGCAGTTCCAGGAACACATGAGAAAAGTGTGACCCATCTAGCATGTGGAGTGGATAAGGTGCCAGCCTGGTGGCTGTAGGATCAAAAAGGGAATATTCCATGCATGCGATGGAAGGTTCTAGAAGAACATCATTGCACAAGAGTGGAGAGCTTGGATCAAAGGAGGCATGCTCCATTGGAGGACCACTTGGACACTTTGGCAAGCTGATTTGTTACCTCAGAAGGCATGGTGGTGAAGGAAAAAAGCTATATATATAGAGGTGCATGAAGATATAGAGAGAGAGAAGAGAGAGATAGATATAGAGAGATTAGAGAGAGAGGTGGTGGAAAAGAGGTGAAGCTCTACAGAAATATAATGGAGGATTCTATGGGTTGGGATTAGAGAAAATATAGGAGTGATGACATATTTAGAGGGATGGGTCTGTATTCATCTTTGTAATGTGAAGGACATAGTGTAGTTTTGATGCATGACTTTGCTCTGCATTGTTATATGGGTTTGTTATGACCTCAAGGAATGTAATGTGGTTATTGACTCATCAATATGAATATAAGAACTCTTTCTGAATCATATATGTGTTCATGAGTATAATCCTTGTGCATTTCCTTTATGTATGAACCATTTCTATATGTTGTTTGTTATTTCTCTTTTATGGATGCATTGATGTGATAACTCATCCTAGGTTCTCAAAGAATGATGCATGGTTATTTTTTTCTATTCTTTTGCACTTGAATATCTATCATAAGATGATGTATTCTCACAAGACTCACATAAATTTCAATGTTGGAAATCTTGTTCTTTCCCGTCTCGAAAAGAAAATATTTTCTAAGGGTGAGTATAATAAGCTCAAGCCAAAGAAGATAGGTCCTTATAGGATTCTAAGAAGGTTCTCAAGCAATGCATATGAAATTGAACTCCCAAAAGGAGTTGAGATCTCTCCTATCTTCAATATTGTAGATCTATATCCCTATAAAGGTGAAGAACCAACAGTCCAAGAGCCTAAATCAGATGAAGAATAGGTCATTGAATGGGAGCAATGAGTTTCCCAAGGAGATACCAAAGCAACCTGAGGCAATTTTGGACAAGAAAGTGATAAAGAAGACAAGGGACAAGGAGTACTTTCAGTACTTAGTCAAATGGAAGGACAAACCAGCTGAAGACTCAACATGGATGACTACAAATGAGCTCATCAAACTGGGCACAAGTGTGGAAAAGCTGATGAACAATGACAAATGAAGAAAGCTTCTTTTTGCTTTTTGGTAGTATTATACGCAGAGCATCATTTGCAAGCAAGAGATGGTAGATAGGTGTTGATAAGGTTCAAGGGTGTTGTAAGAGTGTTTTCCCACTAATTCTTCTTTGATTGAATTCAAATTTGTATGTAAGTAGTAATGGTGAAAGTAAAAGAGTCTTGTAAGTGAGTTGTCAAGAGTCATATTGACTTAGTAAGAGTGGTTATGGCTCAAATAAGGTCATGAAGACCATGTCATCAGATGAAAGTTGTTGTAAGCGAGCTTCTAGGTGGTTTAGGATGAGATTTATCATCTTTTCATGTTTGGTATGTGGTTGAGCCTTTCTAGGAGATAGTTGAGCAACTTTGGGAGTTAGTTTAGGGGTCTAAAGTTGGAAAAATCCAAAATTGGAGAAGAGATTCAAATGAAATATCCTTTGTAATATGATTTGGAATGACAATGAATGCATGAGCAAGGAATTGGAGAAGAAAACAATGTCCTTTTTGTATTTTGTGAGTGTCTTTCATTGTAATAGCAATAAACTCGTGACATGGCAGTAGAAGTAGGAAAATTACATTCAACATAGGAGGACATATATCACCTCACTATCAACTTGAACACTAAGAGGAGACCATTACAAACAAAATAAAATTTATTTGATGTCTTGATAGTGAAATTTACGATTTTTATAGCAAACTATGTGTTCTTAGGTCAAAACTAGGGCATCGATTTCAGGAGATTTACCCGACCAAATAAGCCAAAATTTTGGAATCATATATCGTCCCAAGAGGTAGTAGAAGTGTACAAAGTTTCAAATTCGGGTCGCATGTGCAAGTGATTAAATCTCCAAACCCTCAAACTCGTAGATCGAAACAGGTCACATGACAACATTTTTGGTCATTATCTTGATGAATTCAATGTTTCAAGATCTCAAATTTTAGAAGATGAATATTGAAGGCATTTAGAAGGTGGTTGTAGTGGTTTCAAGGTGAGTTGAATTCATTATACCTTTGCTATTACAAAATAGCCTCTACATTAGGCCTAATAGGATTGTATTAGTTCTGGTTTCTCCAATTCCGTACAAAGAAACCCTAGGTGAAAATTTCACATAATATCTAAACCCTTAAAGGGTATCTTGAATGGTGCCTAAAGAATCTTAAGATCGCTAAAATAATGAAAGATATGCTTCAAAGAGTGCATATGGAGATGTATTAGTTAGTTGAGACAAGAATACTAAGACTAGGTGGAGACAAAGTTGTTCAAGGAACTTTGAGGCACCTTGACATCAAGTTTATAAGAATACAGAGTTCTCAATAGGTGTCCAATTTGATCACTTTACCTTTTCTATCATACCTTCAATCTCTACCAAAATAGATCTTTGAAACAGGGTAAGGACATCCGCGAGATCATTATAGAGCCTTGTCTTTTGTCAAATGTTTTAGTTGCAAGTGCCGAGGTAGATATGTATTCAAAATGTGGAAGCATGCACAAGTCCTCGTGAGCTATTCGACAAAATGTCATGTGAATAAATCAAAGAGATGTGGTCTCATGTAATGCCATACTTGGAGGATGTGGCAAAAAAAGATTTTGAAAGGATATTATCAAACTCAATATTTCACCAAATGCAACCAATGGGTGGCCTTATGGACTATATTGATCACAAGATATTGAAAAGGCCTTCCTTTCCAACAAATATAATTAACCGGTGTAAAACTAGTCTCCACGACCTTTTGGCAGCATTCTCTAACCTTTACCAAAAGACAACATTTAAAACAGGTTATGGACATCCCTTCCGCCATAGTTTACAACATATGTGCAATTGCTAGTAAATAGAACGTGTAGCAGCAAAATGTCTGGAATCTCAAACTGCGGAGGACACATTAACGATAGATAGGGTATTTTAAGAAACGGCTAAAATACTTAACCTTAAAATATGGTCAAAGGGCATCTCCAGAGGATAACAATAGGAATTCGCGCTTCTGTTTACTCTGCAATAATGAGGAGTATCGAGGATTATAATACAACCGGGGCTACTAAGAAACTTCGCATGCTCTTTCTCTGAAGCAGTCAGGCGGCGGAATTGTTCAATCAAGTAGGTATCGTATATTGCTATGAAACTTATTGCAGATTTGACACCCAAAACTAAAACATACAGAAATGGAAGTTCGAAGCGTTATCCATGGTTTGGAACCAGGCACTGATAGCAGGGAGTTTGTTAATCATGACAGCAACATTTCTGCCCAATATTCTTCCCAACCCATGTATAATTTTGTCTTGGAGCATGGCGGCATGCAGGAAAGTAATACAGCGGAAACAAATCTTTTAGTCCTCACGTCTAAGCTTTGTTGCCTCGGACAGAAAGCCCAGCAGCTGGAGCAATTTTTTCAAAGTCATCAAGCGTTGCCTGCGACCCATGATCAGCAGACTGCTGCGAATTCAGCCCTATATTCCATCGTTGGCGAGGTAATTGCCACAGGCGCTTCTATTTTGTCGGAATGTCAAAGTTTATGTTTTTCACAAACAGCACAGGAAGATCAAGATCAAAATCAGAATCAGAATCAAAGTCAAGGTCAAGATCATAATCAGAATCAAAGTCAAGATCAAGATGAAGAAGAAAGAGATGAAATTATAGAGATGAACGAAGACGACATTCTTGCAGAACATACCCATTTCTGTAAGATCTGTGGGAAAGGGTTTAGGCGAGATGGGAATGTGCGCATTCACATGCGATCCCACGGAAACCAGTACAAAACACAAGAAGCCCTCATGTCCACCAGGCCCAAGGCAAGAAGATCATTGTATTCGTGCCCTTTTGAGGAGTGCAGGCGGAACAAGCGTCATCCCAATTTCAAGCCCTTAAAATCCATGGCGTGCCTGAGGAACCATTACAAAAGAAGCCACTGTGCTAAGATGTATACCTGCAACAGATGCGGCAAGGAGTTCTCTTTGTAGGAGACCTTAAAACCCATGGAAACAAGTGCGGACATAGTTCATGGAAGTGTTCCTGCGGCACCACTTTTTCCACAAAGGATAAGCTCTTCCGCCATGTGACCTTGTTTCAGGAAGGTCACAAGCCCGTTCTTCCATCACAAACCACTCCTGCTGCTGCTGTTGCTGTTGGCAATGGGGAAAAGTCAATAAGCAATGACAAAATGTCGGAATGTTCTGCCCAAGATGCTAATAATCTAGTACAATGTCCACCTAGTTTAGGAGAAGGTCCATCTGGTTTAGCAGAGAGTCAACCTGGTTATGCCAGTGACGAAGATTTATTGATGTTAGGGGTAGGATCGAATGGCATACATCAAACTGAGTACTACTATGAGAAGATGCAGGTGGGGCAGGATAATGAGTTTCCTTTCTTAAGCGAGGACAGAGAAGAGAGCGAATTGTATGGATCTCTCTTTTGGCCAAATGGAGATCTGCAATGGCCCTAAACAATTGTAGGTGTATTGCTTTCATTTTTTATTTTTATTTTTAAAAATAATACAGGCGAACCGATTTCTTTTTGTACATGTTACATACAGCTTATAATGCTATCGCCATTCGGTACTCTTTACATGGTTTTTTTATGTTTATAAATGTTCTCTCTCACACAATTTTTATGCCTGTGAAAGCTTGAAATCTCTTACAAAATAGAAGTTCAGTGCATTACAAGTTGTAAATATTCCCGAAGAACTCAAAACTGATCATATTTGTGCAATGGGTTTGTGGGTAATGATCCCAACAAAGCGAGGGCTTTTAAACTCTTCATCCGTGATCAAAATATTCCAAACATTTGGAGAGAAAAAAAAGACTTATGAGTCGTATCAATAACTTACTGGTGTGATGGAGGGGGCATAATTTGTGCAATTACATGCTCCCATAAAATGAAAAAAATCTTCAATTCCCTTACATGTTTTTAGGAATTTAAATAAGAACAGTGGCTTGAAAAATATTATAAACCAAAGCAGATCGCATAGACTGCGATCTGGCAAAAACTTCCCTCAAAACTTTCAGCTCCTGATGTAAATTTCATGCCCCCATCGCCAATAGCAGTTGAAATGTTGATATGTCAATGGACCACTTGCACCGTGCAAGTAGGTGCTCTGCCTCTTCATGGGACCCCATTCTATTGCACCCAGAGCTATTTGCAAAAATTTCTCCGAGGCCATTTCCACAACCTCATTTTGCGTGTATCTGACAATGGTTATAAATTATAATCCATAAAACAGGTTTAGGTGCATGCATCTGTATGCTGCCATATTAGGATGCATGTCTGTCAGGGATTTTGATGCTACGGCCAAAAATATGGTTTCGACTATTTTTTCTATGAATATCATACTCTGCTTCAAAGCTCCCGTCTTGGAATATCCATGGAGGATGATCTTGGCAAAAGTTGCAAAGTTTGGCATTACGCCTGCCATTTTGCATTTTTGTAAATCACCAAGGATCAGTCGAGAAGTTCAGTTTGTGTAGTCCACGAGAGTCGAGACCACGTTCCTTTGAGGCCTTCCTTTGCAAAGGATTAAAGCCTTAACAAGAGCATTATTTTGTGCATATCCTATCACCATTGGATTCTAAACTACCACATTTGTAGTATGCACTTTGTCCTGCAAGTCAAGTATCTTCTACATGGACAGCTACAACATCACACAAAACTAAAAGCCTACTCTAAATATATTTTGTTAAATAGCACATGCTGGCAGGACACTCCAAAGATTTGTTGAGTTTGGCTTAACATCCGCCAATTTCACTTGATTAAAATTTTTCATGCCCATAAGACGCAATGTCTGCAATAATCCCTTCTATCAATTATTCTTAGTTTTCACCACAAAAGATAATGCCTTCCAGAAAGCGTTTTCCTATGGGACATCCCTTAATACAAGGCAAACAAACATGCACACATGTTCCTACCCCACATAAGCATCTACGAGTCTCCATATACCTGTGTTTTATTACTCCAGGGAACAAATAATTCACATCAGCTGGAATGAAAGCACTTGAGCATGTGCCCAATGGGCAAAGGAATCACATCCTTCTGAAACCACTAAAGCTTGCATGCTCAACCAAAGCCAAATCTTATGTGAAAACTAGCTTTGCATCTTGTTCTTTAAAAGAAACTAATAGTTGCCAATAGAATTGGGTGCCATAAACTGTTGCAGATGTATCTGATCAATCAAGAACCTCCTAGAAGAGGTCCTTGCCAAGAGAGTGGGGGCAATAAAAGGAAATAAAACTCAGCTTGTAACCAATATATATAGCCGTTCCACGCTTTCAGGATATATGGTCAACTGTCTCCTCTTTCTGCAAAAAGCCTCCGCAATGCCCACCTTACTCAACCGTGATTAGACAGATAAACTTTGGTGCATTACTAACTAGCCCAGCACCTTTTTCTTGACACTTGACCCACTTTGTTTCCTTATAATTGGCGAGGAATTAAAAAGCCACCTCCCCTCTTTGACAGATTCCTTACACCCATATTGACCCGGTCAACCCAGACACTGTTTCCATTGATCTACTTCCTGTAAAGGTTCTCAATCGCCGGAACCTTCAACACATAGTACTAAAGCCCTTCTTTATTGATCTAAATGACAAGAAGGGATCCAGTTTCTTAATCAGAACAGAACAAAAAAACATGTACCAAATACAATTGTCATTCATGATTTTTAATACACAGGATTACACTTCCACCGGCCCTCTGGGCTGCAGCCCAGGCCTTCTAGAAGGTTGTGGTATTCAAACACCACTTCAATAACAAGATCTTGTTTGAATAGGAAAATTTACCCAAGAAACGATCTTCACAAGCAGTTTTAGAATAATTTTTGATCTGATGTCAGATTCTAGAGGAGTAAAGATACAAGCAGGGGGTAAATGATGAGCTCTGGGATTACCCCATCATTTGTGTATTTGCTCATGGTATTTCTGTCACTTTATGATAGATAGGCCCAACCTAGACATTCAGCCATCGACCATTGCATCACTCTTAGGCACTTGATTGAAAAGGTATGGGACACCCAAGGAGAGGAAGCTTTTTGTTGCTTTGTTGATTTTAAGAAAGCTTTTGACACGGTACCTAGAGACAAACTTTGGAATAGGATGGAGGAACTTGGGATTCCATATGAGTTTAGAGCAGCAATACATAGGCTTTATGAGCAGGTTAGAGCTAAAATCAGAACCAGAGAGGGTATGTTAGAATGTTTTGGTAGTGACATTGGTGTCAAGCAAGGTTGTCCTCTCTCTCCCACCTTGTTTGGCTTATACATTGACAAGCTTGAAGAATGGTTAAGCAAAACTGAGGGAGGGGGCATACAATTGGCAGGTTATGTGGTGAAGTTACTCTTATATGCCAACGATCTTATTCTAATTTCTAAAACAGCTCAAGGATTGAGGGATCATTTGAAAGCCTTAGAACTCTTTTGCCAGGAAGTCGGGATGTAAGTGAACATTAGCAAAACCAAAGTCATGATTTTTTCTTTAAAAAGGAAAGAGAAACAAATTAACTTTCTTTTTTAGGGGAGCCCGTTGGAAATTGTAACAGAATACAAATATATTGGGATTGATTTGCATAACAAGCTTAGTTGGAAGACTCGTAGAGCAAAATGAATACGAGAGGGTTGGAAAGCATCTTACCTACTTCAAAATCGGTGTAGGACAGTTGAACTTTGGGACTGGAAAACTAAGGAAACCTTTTTGGATTGCTGGTCACCTTGGTTACCCTTTATGGTTGTGAAGTATGGGGGAGTAGCATGACAAATCATGGATGGAAACAATTAGAAAGAATCCAAAAACATCTAATCACAAGCACTCTTAAAGTCAAATCAACAGTCCCTTATGAGATCTGTTGGCTGAAGCGGGTACTTTCCCAATGGAAGCATCAACAATAACTTGGTTGCTAAGTTATCTAAAAAAGGTTGAAAGCATGGATAATCATTACTGGCCCAAAATGGTTGTGGAGGAAAAATTAGAGCGTAGAAAGAAAACTTGGATGAAGCAAAACAACAAATGGATGAACAAATGGGGCATCAACTTTCAGGAGTGTCCTAACAACAATAGGGAAATAAAAAATATGTGATAGAAAAATTTAGGACTGCCATGTGGACAGAGCAGATTGGTCGAAAGAAAACATACTACATCAAAGAATTTAACCCCGCTTGGGAGCATGATGAAAAAACTTATCTAGGGGCAGCTATCAAGGGTAAAGCAAGGATTTTAGTGGCTCAATTGAGGACCGGATCGCATCATCTTCGATGTGAAACTGGTAGATGGACTATACCCAAGGAGGATTGGGAAAGGAGAACTTGTCTTTTCTACAGCAAAGGGGTGGTAGAGACGGAATGGCACTTCATCATGGAGTGTTCAGCTTATGATGATATTCGTATCCAGTACGAAAACGACTTGAAGGTGGACAAATTAAATGAGTTATTTGAAGAAACAAGACTTGAAAAGATCATGGGTTTTGTGCTCAAGATTCACAAGTAGAAGATTTGATATTGAAAAGAGTTTGAAATCATCTTAAGTCTCAACTTTTGGTCCCATAGACTCTTCAGTCTCGTGGATGTCATTAAAATCTTTCATTTCATTTCATTACATTCTGTTACAAGATCTAGATGGTATGGCTTGGTCATTAGATTATCATATTTAAGACTCGTGCAGTCTATAGGACAACAAATAATTGCCACAAAATACTCTTATTTTGATTTCGCTATTCAGAGAAGGAAGAGATGGAATGAAATCAGCTTCAATTCTTATATAAATATTTTGAAAGTCTAAAAAGGAAATATCAATTCATTTAAATGCAATGAAGACCTTTGGATTATAATGTGCTGGCCAGATGAGTATGTTTGTTGCTCGTTCCAAACCGTTAAAATGATACATGTACAGATTGGTATGGGATTCCCCTTTCATGGTTTATTAGCTAAGCCATTCATTATAGAGAACCACCGTCTTGGACGGCTGCTGGCTATTTTCCTGACAAATTTCTCATATGCCCATACATACATACATACCATGCCATCGTCTAACACCCTGTTAGGTGTCGTGTCAATCAAAAAAGACAAAAGGCAGATTGCTTTCAAATATTTATTATGTGCTGTAATGAGATGCATCTGTGCCCGCGCAGCAGGGCTGGTAAAAGCATTCTTTAAGAAAATGAAGGTCGCACAGGCACTACATTGGAAAATGGCGTGTTGAGAAACACACTTCTTTGGAAAACACACTTTTTTGAAAATATTTGAAGTTTTTTTCTGGGTGGTGGATGGGTATTAATGTGGCATGCATGGGCATAGGTGCATTTTGTCCAGAGAATCGCCATCATCTCTTGAGCATACTGTGTGTTTCAAAACTTGATATAATTGGCTTTCTTGTCCCACAATATTATTATTTAGCAATTTTATCAAAAAAATATAAACATGGAACAAGAAATCTTGCAGAATCAGTTTGAATTTCCATTAACTTTTTTTTAGCATTATTGTCTATATCTTGGGGTGCAACAAAATTTGAATTTTTATCAAAGAATATGTTTATGAAACAAGAAATTTTGCACTATCAGTTTGAATTTCCATAAACTTTTTAACCTTATTGTCTGTATTTCATGAGGTGCAACAAAACAACATAGCCAAAACAACTCAGAACAACATATAGACACAGACAGCACAAACATAGCTATATAACCAAAATGAACAAAGTGAGAAGTCATAAAATTGAAGAACTATCAAAATCTTTCCATCCCTGATGATGGGTCCAGCAGAGCAGCCCAAAACATCTGAAAACTCAATTGTTACGCAGTTGTACCCAGAAGATTCTTACGAATTAATCCACTACCAATATTTATTCAGAGACAAAATTATCAATTATGTGAAATGAAAATCCTATAAGATATGCAGATACGAGAATGCAAAGCCACGATGCTGTTAATATTCGAAGGAGGGCTTAATTAGGGGATTTTAAATTACTATCTGCAGACAGAAAGTGATGGTTATATAACTAGATATCTCTCATTTTACTCGTATCAATTGCTTTCACTTTTTCCAGTTTTTGAGAAAATAATACCTGTAATTGTTTTACCGTAGGTTTTACAACCTCAGAGTTGGTTGACTCTGAAGATAATTTAGTGGAATAAGTACTGTTCAATTCTATATTCTAAGTTGAAGTAGATCTATTACCAAATACGTTTCGGAATAAGAATTTAGTCGAGTTTTTATTTAAATATTAAATTGTAGATAAGTTTTCCATCTTAGAAATATTAAAGAAGGATTGACTCCATGTAGACACTCAAAAATAAATAAATAAATCTATTTTGCCTATTTATGGGTGAATGGTCCAAATTAATTGTTATGGCAACATTTGAAGCTTCGAAACCATCTTCATGTATTTTTGTGCAATCCCCACATTCGCCTTGTGTTTAACCTGATCTGTGATTAGGATTGTATGTATTGTCCTAGCACTTTCCCACTTATTCCATTTACTTTTGGAGGTCAGTCATGTACACTAATTTTCCCTGGTTTGAATTTGTTTATTATAAATGAATAAGTGTTTTCGTTCATTTAATGATCAAGTATTTTTTTGAAAGCACTTTTGGAGTATTTCATTTTTTTAATGCATTTTAAGATACTAGAACAAGGGAATAGAAGGCAAGATAATAATCGCTTTATTAAACTTAAACAAATCTTTTCCTGTTATGAATTATATAATTCAAACACACGTATTCAAGTTTTAATAATTTGTTTCTCATCCAACTAAAGCAATTTGGATCACACAATTTCATTTTTTAAAACCAATGTTCTCTGCATTTCACATACTTGCAATATGGAACACACATTCAATGTCATTCAATCATATAACACGTTTACCATATTGTTCTCTGTGTAAATGACTCGAAGAACTACCGATCTCCCATTTTATGGCTCCTGAGTTTCAAGAGCGATCTCTCATGATCTCTCATTTCATGACTCGGCGACTTACCGATCCTTCATGTTAATTCATGCATTGTATAATGAATATACAGGGTTCTCTTACCATTTCCGGTTATCGAAGTGATCCATTTAAGAAGCCTATCTGAATATTTGTTACTGATATTCATCTGACATCCTGCATCTTAAACTAGGTGATTAGGACAACGCAACCAACACTTGCGATACTTTGGCCAAAGATTTTCACATGCTTTGCATGATCATATTCCTAGATGTGATACACACCAATGGAATACGTCCTTCACCTCACTTCATCTGTTATCTAGAATGGTCTTTCCTGGCCTCTACCAGTCCTTCCATTTAAGGTCAAGTTCTAACCCCAACTAGCAATATGAACGAGTATAGGAAGTTACTCATGGTAACTAAAGATACACAGACATACGGTGTCGTCCCCTAACGATTCCGTGTGTCTAGTTACCTTTAGTCCTCCGGAGTTACTCCGTATACGGGATCACATTCCTATCCCCATCTAAGAACTTAGTACCCAGCTTATATAAACTCGATGATTTAATTTGGGAGGGCATTGTAATATGTCAGCTATAATATTGTGTCATCATGAAGGTCCCGCCTTCATGATGACACCATAGTGTAGTTGGCGTATGTCAATGTCCTACGGAATCCGCTCATCGAGAGTATTCATCCAGCTCGAGTGTGATTTGGTCGTAATCTAATCATTAAGATCAACTTTTTGAGTCATGCTTTGATCCTTAAACCTCGTTCTCATTACGGTTGTATGTAGCTAGGAGAGACTTAATTGTCTTCTAGCTTAATACGCATCTCCTCCTTCATACGGAAGGGTTGCATATTCTCTTCTTGGTTTCTTTATTTATTTATCGACTAATCAGTCCATTATCGATAAACTTAATAAGTTTAACCTATTAAACTTAACCAAGTTTTTCCACAACCGTAAACAATTCAGAATTCCATCTTATTAGACATCATTTAAACGAGGTCTAATTCTAAATGAACCTATTCATTTGTTCTCCTTAACCTTTACTTGTTAAGGTCATTTATCAATAGATATGTTTTCCCATATCTATATTTTTTGAATTTAAACATTCGAGGTTATTAACGGAGTCCGAATACAAGGTTCGGCTGCTCCTAAGTTATTTGATATTCCTTAGCTTTCAAGCTAATCCCGAATACCTTTCAATTAAGAGATCATGTTGACCTAATTCCTTTTTAATGCCAATTTAAAATTCATCTTCTTAACCCAAGTATGAACTAATTGCACATTTCAACGTAAGAGTTGCATTTAGGTAAAGAATAGATGTTATTTCCTTTTAAATCCATCCATTAACATTTGAATAATACCAAATCAAGGAATAATGTTATATTCTCAAACTTATTCAACAATATCAAACTGATACAGTCATTAAAAATATCACACTCGTACTTGTATTCATCCATCGGTTTTACAATCTATACATTTTCCAGTCCAAACGACTGGACTTTGTTTATATTAAACAACATTACAACCCATAAGATAGAAGAATGTAATTTCTTCTTTTCTCACTTCCTCGTAGAGGAGTAATAGCTATCAATTACAATCCATCTTCAGTCAATCCAAAAGAAGTATCAGAAAACAACCATGTCTTCGTTTATACTCAAGTTTCATCTGCAAAATTACTTGCACGGGTCAGTTCATTGAACTGAGCATATTAAGCACTTGTCATTAAAATGAGGTGCTTCTAATTAACTGTCTCAATAAAAGAACCCTGCTTTTATGAAAACGTTAATATGAACATCATTCAAGAATTAAGTACCGAAAGGGATGAACAACATAACAACTCAATCATCTAATTACCCTCCCAATCAGAAAAGATAGAATTACTGCCCTCTTTCCCAACAATTACTACAAGAAGTAATTTCCCTTTAAATAGTTCAGAATTAGCATCTGTAAGAACTAAAACATAATCATGCATACTGTTGTTCCAACATAAAAACTGTAATTTCCTTTCACTTACAATAGTTATAATTTCAAAGATAAAATTTGACTGAAATTTTAAACCGAATTACTTTCCTTTCCTTTCATGCTACTCAATTGATTTCAAGCAATCAAACGTTGAGGAGAAAAGTAAACAACCATAAAATGCAGATGCTTAAACCAAGGCAGTACAAAATTTAATCCAGACGTGATACCAATCAACGGTAACAGTTCAAAGAGAGATAAACGAAAATCAATAATCAAATATAAGAGAGAAAGATCATATCACCTCTTCTCACTGTCTTATTCAATTACCCATTATTTAAAAAAGACATGATCCATCAATATGATTCATTCCGCATAATATATTCCCCTTTAAAATAAGTCACTCTACAGACATTTTCGTCTTTATAACATGTAGAGTGTACAGCAACAACAACAGTCACATTTTCATCCAATAATGAGAAAATTTACTTTCCAGCAGCAAGGTAATAAATCCATTCGTATTCTGCTCTTAATGAAAACAATGAAAGGTCCACAATCCTTAAAATTATATATATATATATATATATATATATATATATATATATGAGTTCATATAGACATATATAATTTGCATGCTCTACTCTACTATTATTATATAGATTGATTTTCATTCATCATCGATTAGAACTTCCTTCCCAATAAAGTCTATATGAATACAAAAAAAATCAGCAAAGAGAATACTATAACAATTTAGGACAAAGCAAGTAAGATACTACTATAACCTTGCTTTGTCCCTGAAACCCGTATTTTATGCAATGAGAAACACCAAGGAATTATAACTCGCATAATAGTCTATCAACATCACCACAACTTTTTTTTTTCCAAACGTTTCCACACACTGATCTCATAAATACAATATTCGCATATCAATACCTTTATCAATGCAAACCCGCATGGGGTAATAGATGCGCAAGCAAGGTTCAGTCAAAACAATCTCAACAGCAAACCAAATCTCATTTGTTTCATTCATTTGCACAGAAACACTAACCCATGTTCGTTTTCATGATAACAGTTCAGACTAGAAGATCAAATCGCATCCAAAATGCATAATAAAATCCTCTCTCTCATTACCTTTAGATTTGTAACAAAAAGAGAAAACGTAATACATTAATGATTTCAATAAGAAGAACAATCATTTTCTTCAAACGCACAAGAATACCCAAATCGTATTCACCCATATAATGACGGTTCAACTAGTTATAAAAAAAATCATCTCATCCTCCTATTTTCGCAAGGATGCGCAGAACTCAGAAGTGATATTCATTTAGCTAATGTATCTATTAGCACAAACCCATAATGGTAATGAAACGAATACCCAACACTGTCAAAACAACCATACAAAGCAAGGACAGTTCAACCAGACATACAAATCATCAAGCAAAGAATGCTCAAGCCGCGTTCAGCAAAGAAAAACGACTCAACTCGAAATCTTCTCAGTATAACAGCCAAATCAATAACCAAAACCCCCATCATAAGAGCAGGGTTGTTTTAATGAGACGATTAAGCAAAAGCAAATGGTTTAAGGAGAAGGGCTTAACATGCCTGTTAATCTTTCTTGAAGCTCGAAGAAAAACGCGCCCACAGGAGCTATTCTTCTCCACGGCGACAGTAGTAAAGCTTTCCAAACAGTCACCTACTTCCACAAGCTCAAAAATAGCCTCGGCTTCTCCAAAGATAGAATCAATACCCAAAAATTACAGCAGGTTCGACAGAACCATGGAGGAACAAAATGCAGAGCAACTAAAATCCAAATGCGCACAACAACAAACAAACTTCCTTCACAATCCTCTTTCCAAGGCGAGCTGGTCGCTAAGACCAATGCCATTGAATGCATTGAATGCATTCCTTTTTCCTTTTTCCTCACGCCACCACCGCCGACTCAAGGTTGGCGGATTCCAAATTTCAAATTTTTGCATGAAATCAAAGTTTAGCTTCATAGCTAGTTGGACGCCTCCAACTTTTCCATGTTCCCGCCAAACTTGGCGCTGCACATGCAAGGACCTCATTACTGTCCCATTAAATTCCTACCTTCCCTCCTTATCCTTTCCATCCACATGGGTCTATACGTCCCCTTCCTTAGGTTAGGATTAGTTTAGGATTTTAATAGTCCATATCTAGGTCATTCGCCTAGTTCATAGGTTAGTAGGATTTACATCTATTTTCTCCTTTATAAAATTTAAAATCCATATAGGATAGTAGTTAGGGTATAGGGTAGAACTTAGGGGTAGGTTAGGGTTTTAGTCCCCTAATATTTAATTAATTAGTTTCCAAATCAAGTTCTTCCGCCTGATAGTCGTATTCGACACAATGCAGGACGTTTCGTCCTATGTTCCACATACCTGAGCCACCCGCATCCAGGCCTTTATCGCCTTACGTGGTCTAGCGTTACAACGGTGTGTGGTTCGAGAATCAAACCTTTTTCATTGGCATCTACGTACCAGATATTCATACCAGAAATCAGGTGCTGCAACATTTATATCAACCTTCAATCTGGTTTAAAAGTAAATCGACAAGCGATCATAAGAAGGCCACATCATACCTTGGATTAATGGAATTGATTCAGGGTGTGCTGTCAATCAGCGAAAAGAGTTCATCAAGCATACGACAAGTCTGTTGTCTCATTAGCAATCACACAAGCAATAATAACTTCTGTCCCAAGTATCAAGTTACAAGCAAACAAGGGTCCAGATTAGCAACACATTCCTTTAAGATCAAAAGATGTGTCTTAACATATTTATCTTCATTTCTGCAGTTACAACATCATGAAAAGTAATCACCATGATAACTTACAAAAATCAAGGTGTTACATTCCTCCCTTCTTAAAGAATCATCGTCCCGATGATCAAATTAACCAATTCAAGGAGTTTCTAGGACAAAATTCAGTTATTGTCCTTCCATTCATAAGTTCATACAAAACAGATTCACTCTTTAAAACAGTGTTTTAAGATAACTGTAAAATAGACCAATAATTGTCTAAATTTGGTAGAATTATCAATTGTTGAATTTCAATTTTGATCAAACAAGTATGGAAAAGCAGATCTCATTTCTTCGAGATTTTCCCAAGTTGCACTTTCTTCGCTAAACTGGTCCCACTGGACCTTACATTGATTCACTTCGCGATTTCTTAAGCACAACTGGTGAGTTCCCAGCACTCGAATGGGCTTAATCACGATTATTCCTGGGTCTTGGACCTGCAAGGAATTCCAATTCAGCACATGTGATAAATCTGTTACATATTTCTTAAGCAAAGAAATATGAAAAACATCATGCATTTGTGATAAAGCAGGAGGTAATGCTAGACGATAAGCTACAGGGTTGATTATTTCAACAATTTCAAAAGGTCCCACATAACGTGGCGACAACTTGGCAGCCTTGCCAAAAGTTATTGAGCTCTTTTTCGGCTTAACCCGAAGAAAGACCTTCTCACCAAGTTTATAATTCCTATCAACCCGCTTTAAGTCTGCATAACTCTTTTGCCTATTGGCAGCCTCCTTTAGATGTTCCCGAATCATTTTGATTTGTTGTTCCATTTCCTTGAGGATTTCTGGCCCAATTACCTCTCTGTCCTCTACGTTGTCCCAGCTAACAGGGGTTCTGCATTTTCTTCCATACAATGCTTCAAAGGGCGCCATTTTTAAAGAGGCATGGTATGTATTATTGTAGGAAAATTCAACCAGTGGAAGGTATTCCTCCCATTTATACTGTTGGTCCATGCAATACATTCTTAACATGTCCTCTAAAACTTGATTGACTCTCTCGGTCTGTCCATCCATCTCCGGATGATATGCAGAGCTGAAGTTTAATTTAGTTCCCAAGGCCGCATTAAGCATTTGCCAAAACCTTGATGTCATCCTCGGATCTCTGTCCGATATGATCAATTCGGGTATTCCATGCAATCTGAAAATTTCATGTACAAATCTTCTTGCTAACACTGGTGCATCGTCTTTCAAATTACCAGCAATGAAGTGTGCCACTTTGGTTAATTTGTCGACGACAACCAGGATGATATCATGCTTGTTCCTTGACATAGGCAATCCTTGAACGAAATCCATCATTATCACTTGCCATTTGTACTGTGGAACGCTGTGGGGATACAATAATCCAGCGGGATGCATATGTTCCACCTTAACACGCTGACATTCCAAGCAGTGTGTTACAAATTCCACCACATCCTTTTTCATTCCCTTCCAGAAGTATTGTTGCTTAAGATCAGCAAGCATTTTCGTAATGCCAGGGTGTCCAGAAAAAGGTGAATTATGAAATTCAGTTAACAATTTCCTTCTTAAATCATTTGCCAAGGGTATATAGACCCTGTTTTGAATCTCAGAATTCCTTCGCTATCAAAGTGAAATCCTTTATACTTCACATCCTTTGGATCTGCAGCAAGTGTTGTTTTAACTTGCTGGAAATAAGGATCTGATTCCAAGGCATCTTTCACCTCATCCTTAAACTGAGTTCTTAACGTTATAAGAGCAGAGATATGCTTCCTTCGACTCAGAGCATCTGCCACTCTATTTTCCTTGCCTTTGATGTAGCTTATATCAAAATCATACTGAGACATAAATTCTAACCATCTTTGTTGCCTTGCATTCAGATTTGGCTGAGTAAAAATATACTTCAACCCCAGATGGTCAGTTTTTAACTCAAAAGGTTTGCCTAAAAGGTAATGCCTCCACATTTGAAGTGCATGTACAATGGCAGCGAGCTCTAGGTCGTGTGGAGCATAATTCTGTTCATGTAACTTAAGCTTTCTGCTTTCATAAGCTATGACATGGTTATTCTATAATAGAATACCTCCAAGGCCTTCTCCCGATGCATCCGTTACAACCATAAAATTTCCATTTGGATCTGGTACAGTTAAAATAGGTGTTGTAGTTAACTGTTCCTTTAAATTTTTAAAGGTAGATTCACATTTGTCAGTCCAGACAAATTTCTTATCCTTCTTTTGCAGTGAAGTGATTGGGGCAGCAATTTTTGAAAAATCCTTAACGAACTTTCTATAATATCCTGCCAAGCCCATGAAGCTTCTTACTTCATGCACGTTCTTAGGCGCAGGCCACTCGGTTATAGCTGCGATCTTTGAAGGGTCTACAGCTATCCCATTCTTGCTTATAACGTGTCCCAAATAATGCACCTCTGCATCATAAAAGGAACATTTAGACAGTTTACCATACAACTTCCTCTTTCTTAAAACTTCCAGCACTATCCTTAAATGTTCTTGGTGCTCTTCGACATTTTTAGAGTATATAAGAATGTCATCTAAGAATACAAGCACAAACTTGTCTAGGTATTCTTGAAAAATATTGTTCATCAGATTCATGAAGGCGGCAGGTGCATTTGTCAACCCAAAAGGTAACACCGTGAATTCATAATGCCCGTACCTTGTTCTAAAAGTTGTTTTATGAATATCTTCTTCCTTTATTCGCAGCTGATGATACCCAGATCGAAGATCTATTTTTGAATAGACTGATGCTCCACGCATCTGGTCAAACAGATCATCAATCCTAGGAAGTGGGTATCTATTCTTAATAGTTGCCTTGTTCAACATTCTGTAATCAATGCACAGTCTCAATGTACCATCCTTTTTCTTTACAAAAATTACCGGCGCTCCCCAGGGTGAGACGCTCGGTCTTATCAGCCCCTTAGTCAAAAGTTCCTATAATTGAGCCTTTAACTCTACCAACTCGAGGGTGGTCATTCTATAAGGTGCCTTAGATATGGGTTCAGTTCCTGGCTTGATTTCTATTGCAAAGTCAAACTCTCGTTTGGGTGGAAGACCTGGTAATTCCTCCGGAAATACATCACTGAAATCCCTTAATAATGGATATCTTTCCATGAAATCATTATCCTCCTCAGCATTTTCTGTCATTTTTACTGCATACAAGGTGCAACCTCTATTTTTAGCCCTTTTTAGTTGCATAGCTATTAGTTTTCTAACTGCAACTTCACGCTTTACACCTTGAATGACTGTTGCTTTCTGCAGGTCGTCAAAACAACAAATTTGTTTTTCATAACAGTCGACCTTTGCCTTATGTTCTGCCAACCAGTTAACTCCAATAATGATATCATATGATCCTAAAGGAGTGACATACAGGTCAACTTCGGTGGAGAAACTGGGCAAGTCAAGAATTGCCCCAAAAAGGCACATTTCGACTGTATGGACAACATTATTCCCATAATGCACTGTCCATGTCTTATCCATTCGTTCAGCCTTTCTTTTTAATTTCATTGCAAGTTTAGTAGAAATAAAGCATTCAGTGGCTCCAGTATCAAAAAGTATGACTACAGGTGTACCGAATAACTTACCCGGAACTTCTATAGGCGTAACTTGCTTTTCAGCTTGTCTATTAGCCACCGCAACATGTATCCTATGTTGTTGATCGCGATCATCCTTCTTCAGAGGACAGTGACTCGCGTAGTGGTCTTTTCCACATAGTTGAAGCATCCTCCAACTGGCCCTTTCCTAGGCTCAAATTTGTTACCAGCTTTGAAGTTATCATTCTGGCTCCCATAGGGCTTTTGTCCATTGCCACTAACTTTTGCAAAGCTGCTCCGCACACTATTTGTAGGTTTGTTCATTACAGATTTCTTGTTGTTATCTACAACAATTTTGTTTTTCACACCAAACCTTTTCCAAGGCCCCCTTTTGGGTGCGAGAGATGAAGAAGAATTGGGAGTCTTCTTCCTTATCTCTTCCTATGGGCAGAAATTGCTCTCAATTTTTGTTCCTGTCTTATTGCCTTTTCGACAACTCCTTCCATGGTGGTTGGACCGTGGACATCCACTTCGCCACCAATGATGGGATTTAGTCCCATTATGAACTTTCGTATTCTAAACTTCTCGTCAGCTTGGTACTGCGGCACATACTTAAGGAGTTTAGTAAACCCTTCCCAGTATTCTGTCACCATCAGCCTTCCTTGCGACCAGTTCTAAAATTTAGTCATTTTCCTATCAAAATAGAGTTGAGGCAGCCACCGTTGCCTAAAGTAACCCTTAAATTGATCCCAAGTTATGTCTGATTCGACAATATTCAACTCAACCTTACGGTTGTCCCACCATGATGATGCTTCATGAGAAAGCTGATATGCTCCCCATATCGCTTTGGTCTCCTCGGAGAAGTTTCTTATTGCAAAGTACTTCTCCATTTCACTGAGCCAATTCTCAGCTCCGTCCCCAAGGGTTGTTCCATCAAACTTTGGAGGACTTATTCTCTTTATGTCATTTGTAAGTTCAGCTACTAATCTTGCCCTTTTAGTTCCAGGATGATTAGGAGCATTCACATTACTATTATCAACACCGGATTCCCTCCATTGGTGTTGTCCACAGGAGGTGGCTGATCATTTATATCAGCTTCTTCTTCCTCCTCCTCATTGCCCATTGACTGACTGTTCCAAAACAGTCAAACGATCTCTCGTGTCTAGTAGGGCAGCAAGGATTTCATCCAGCTTTTGAGCAGTAGCTGCTTCTCCACCCGGTAACGGGTTGTTCGCAACATTTCTTCTTGTTCTGACCATTTTCTGTTCAATAAGAAAATGTAAACCTTATTAAATTGTGGACTCATTAGGTCCAAGAGCTGCAACCTTCAGCTCTGATACCAAGATGTAACATCCCCATTTTAAGATACTAGAACAAGGGAATTTTTTTTTTTATACAACGTTCCCTGTTATGAATTATATAATTCAAACACACGTTCAAGTTTTAATAATTGTTCTCTGTCCAACTAAAGCAGTTTGGATCACACAATTTCCTTTTAAAACCAATGTTCTCTATTCACATACTTGCAATATGGAACACACATTCAATGTCATTCAATCATATAACAGTTACCATATGTTGTTGTAAATGACTCGAAGAACTACCGATCTCCCATTTTATGGCTCGGAGTTTCAGCGATCTCTCATTTCATGACTCGGTGACTTACCGATCCTTCATGTTAATTCATGCATTGTATAATGAATATACAGGGTTCTCTTACCGTTTTCGGTTATCGAAGTGATCCATTTAAGAAGCCTATCTGAATATCTCATTCGATATTCATCTGACATCCTGCATCTTAAACTAGGTGATTAGGACAACGCAACCAACACTTGCGATACTTTGGCCAAAGATTTTCACATGCTTTGCATGATCATATTCCTAGATGTGATACACACCAATGGAATACGTCCTTCACCTCACTTTGTCTATTATCTAGAATGGTCTTTCCTGGCCTCTACCAGTCCTTCCATTTAAGGTCAAGTTCTAACCCCAACTAGCAATATGAACGAGTATAGGAAGTTACTCATGGTAACTAAAGATACACAGACATACGGTGTCGTCCCCTAACGATTCCGTGTGTCTAGTTACCTTTAGTCCTCCGGAGTTACTCCGTATATGGGATCACATTCCTATCCCCATCTAAGAACTTAGTACCTAACTTATATAAACTCGATGATTTAATTCGGGAGGGCATTGTAATATGTCAGCTATAATATTGTGTCGTCATGAAGGTCCCGCCTTCATGATGACACCATAGTGTAGTTGGCGTATGTCAATGTCCTACGGAATCCGCTCATCGAGAGTATTCATCCAGCTCGAGTGTGATTTGGTCGTAATCTAATCATTAAGATCAACTTTCAGCAGTCATGCTGATCCTTAAACCTCGTTCTCGTTACGGTTGTATGTAGCTAGGAGAGACTTAATCTGTCTTCTAGCTTAATACGCATCTCCTCCTTCATACGGAAGGGTTGCATATTCTCTTCTTGGTTTCTTTCTTTATTTATCTGACTAATCAGTCCATTATCGATAAACTTAATAAGTTTAACCTATTAAACTTAACCAAGTTTTTCCACAACCGTAAACAATTCAGAATTCCATCTTATTAGACATCATTTAAATGAGGTCTAATTCTAAATGAACCTATTCATTTGTTCTCCTTAACCTTACTTCTGTTAAGGTCAGTTATCAATAGATATGTTTTCCCATATCCATATTTTCTGAATTTAAACATTCGAGGTTATTAACGGAGTCTCGAATACAAGGTTCGGCTGCTCCTAAGTTATTTGATATTCCTTAGCTTTCAAGCTAATCCGAATACCTTTCAATTAAGAGATCATGTTGACCTAATTCCTTTTTAATGCCAATTTAAAATTCATCTTAACCCAAGTATGAACTAATTGCACATTTCAACGTAAGAGTTGCATTTAGGTAAAGAATAGATGTTATTTCCTTTTAAATCCATCCATTAACATTTGAATAATACCAAATCAAGGAATAATGTTATATTCTCAAACTTATTCAACAATATCAAACTGATATAGTCATTAAAAATATCACACTCGTACTTGTATTCATCCATCGGTTTTACAATCTATACATTTGCCAGTCCAAACGACTGGACTTTGTTTATATTAAACAACATTACAACCCATAAGATAGAAGAATGTAATTTCTTCTTTTCTCACTTCCTCGTAGAGGAGTAATAGCTATCAATTACAATCCATCTTTAGTCAATCCAAAAGAAGTATCAGAAAACAACCATGTCTTCGTTTATACTCAAGTTTCATCTACAAAATTACTTGCACGGGTCAGTTCATTGAACTGAGCATATTAAGCACTTGTCATTAAAATGAGGTGCTTCTAATTAACTGTCTCAATAAAAGAACCCTGCTTTTATGAAAACGTTAATATGAACATCATTCAAGAATTAAGTACCGAAAGGGATGAACAACATAACAACTCAATCATCTAATTACCCTCCCAATCAGAAAAGATAGAATTACTGCCCTCTTTCCCAACAATTACTACAAGAAGTAATTTCCCTTTAAATAGTTCCAGAATTAGCATCTGTAAGAACTAAAACATAATCATGCATACTGTTGTTCCAACATAAAAACTGTAATTTCCTTTCACTTACAACAGTTATAATTTCAAAGATAAAATTTGACTGAAATTTTAAACCGAATTACTTTCCTTTCCTTTCATGCTACTCAATTGATTTCAAGCAATCAAACGCTGAGGAGAAAAGTAAACAGCCATAAAATGTAGATGCTTAAACCAAGGCAGTACAAAATTTAATCCAGACGTGATACCAATCAACGGTAACAGTTCAAAGAGAGATAAATGAAAATCAATAATCAAATATAAGAGAGAAAGATCATATCACCTCTTCTCACTGTCTTATTCAATTACCCATTATTTAAAACAGACATGATCCATCAATATGATTCATTCCGCATAATATATTCCCCTTTAAAATAAGTCACTCTAAAGACATTTTCGTCTTTATAACATGTAGAGTGTACAACAACAACAACAGTCACATTTTCATCCAATAATGAGAAAATTTACTTTCCAGCAGCAAGGTAATAAATCCATTCGTATTCTGCTCTTAATGAAAACAATGAAAGGTCCACAATCCTTATAAATATATATATATATATATCCTTGAGTTCAGCAAGACACAATATAATTTGCATGCTCTACTCAGTCTATTATATAGACTGATTTTCTGTTCCTCATCAGATTAGAACTTCCTTCCCAACAGTCCTATATGAATACCAAAAAAAATCAGCAGGCAGAATACTATAACAATTTAGGACAGCAAGTAAGATACTACTATAACCTTGCTGTCCCTGGAAACCCGTATTTTATGCAATGAGAAACACCAAGGAATTATAACTCGCATAATAGTCTATCAACATCACCACAACTTTTTTTTTTCCAAACGTTTCCACACACTGATCTCAGAAATACAATATTCGCATATCAATACCTTTATCAATGCAAACCCACATGGGGTAATAGATGCGCAAGCAAGGTTCAGTCAAAACAATCTCAACAGCAAACCAAATCTCATTTGTTTCATTCATTTGCACAGAAACACTAACCCATGTTCGTTTTCATGATAACAGTTCAGACTAGAAGATCAAATCGCATCCAAAATGCATAATAAAATCCTCTCTCTCATTACCTTTAGATTTCAGAACAGCAAAGAGAAAACGTAATACATTAATGATTTCAATAAGAAGAACAATCATTTTCTTCAAACGCACAAGAATACCCAAATCGTATTCACCCATATAATGACGGTTCAACCAGTTATAAAAAAAAATCATCTCATCCTCCTATTTTCGCAAGGATGCGCAGAACTCAGAAGTGATATTCATTTAGCTAATGTATCTATTAGCACAAACCCATAATGGTAATGAAACGAATACCCAACACTGTCAAAACAACCATACAGCAAGGACAGTTCAACCAGACATACAAATCATCAAGCAAAGAATGCTCAAGCCGCGTTCAGCAAAGAAAAATGACTCAACTCGAAATCTTCTCAATATAACAGCCAAATCAATAACCAAAACCCCCATCATAAGAGCAAGGTTGTTTTAATGAGACGATTAAGCAAAAGAAAACGGTTTAAGGAGAAGGGCTTAACATGCCTGTTAATCTTTCTTGAAGCTCGAAGAAAACCGCGCCCACAGGAGCTATTCTTCTCCACGGCGACAGTAGTAAAGCTTTCCAAACAGTCACCTACTTCCACAGGCTCAAAAATAGCCCTCGGCTTCTCCAAAGACAGAATCAATACCCAAAAATTACAGCAGGTTCGACAGAACCATGGAGGAACAAAATGCAGAGCAACTAAAATCCAAATGCGCACAACAACAAACAAACTTCCTTCACAATCCTCTTTCCAAGGCGAGCTGGTCGCTAAGACCAATGCCATTGAATGCATTGAATGCATTCCTTTTTCCTTTTTCCTCACGCCACCGCCGACTCAAGGTTGGCGGATTCCAAATTTCAAATTTTTGCATGAAATCAAAGTTTAGCTTCATAGCTAGTTGGACGCCTCCAACTTTTCCATGTTCCCGCCAAACTTGGCGCTGCACATGCAAGGACCTCATTTACTGTCCCATTAAATTCCTACCTTCCCTCCTTATCCTTTCCATCCACATGGGTCTATATGTCCCCTTCCTTAGGTTAGGATTAGTTTAGGATTTTAATAGTCCATATCTAGGTCATTCGCCTAGTTCATAGGTTAGTAGGATTCACATCTATTTTCACCTTTATAAAATTTAAAATCCATATAGGATAGTAGTTAGGGTATAGGGTAGAACTTAGGGGTAGGTTAGGGTTTTAGTCCCCTAATATTTAATTAATTAGTTTCCAAATCAAGTTCTTCCACCTGATAGTCGTATTCGACACAATGCAGGACGTTTCGTCCTATGTTCCACATACCTGAGCCACCCGCATCCAGGCCTTTATCGCCTTACGTGGTCTAGCGTTACAATGGTGCACATTTCGAGAATCGAACCTTTTTCATTGGCATCTATGTACCAGATATTCATACCAGAAATCAGGTGTTGCAACATTTATATCAACCTTCAATCTGGTTTAAAAGTAAATCGACAAGCGATCATAAGAAGGCCACAACATACCTTGGATTAATGGAATTGATTCAGGGTGTCTTTTGTCAATCAATGAAAAGAGTTCATCAAGCATACGACAAGTCTGTTGTCTCATTAGCAATCACACAAGCAATAATAACTTCTGTCCCAAGTATCAAGTTACAACAAACAAGGGTCCAGATCAGCAACACATTCCTCTAAGATCAAAAGATGTGTCTTAACATATTTATCTTCATTTCAGCTGATAACATCATGAAAAGTAATCACCATGATAACTTACATGCTCTTAGATTTCTTAATTTGATGTGGGTGTATTTGTATGCATATTTTTGGATTTTTCGGTAAATGTTCTCTTATGTGAAAGTACTTGATTTCAAACCCTAGGTTCTCTTTCATTTCTGATTTTTTAAAACCTAGTGTGTTTGGTTATATATAATGTGTTTGCTTCCATGTTCAATTTCATTTAATGCCACCAAAATTGAATAAATCTAAAATCCCAAATTAGTTGTACTAGACTTAATAAAAAATAAGTCTAATGTGTTCAAAATCTTCATGACCATTGAATAAATCGAAATTGTAGATGAAAAAGGGAATGAAATCTAAAAATGTGTCTTCTTTGAATATGGATTTTCCTTTCCATAATAATATAAAAGTTAACATATGCTTTTGTAAAATAATGTGGATGATAATAATGAATATTTTGACTATCCTTCATATTTGAATGCTCAAACCAATGCTAGATTGAAGGTAGTGAACCGACTATAACTCAAAATACTTTTATTGGACCCAATAATCTTATTAGAACCCAATTAAACATTTTGATTTTAGTAAATTCAACAAAAAATTGCAAATATGTTAAATGTTCTAAAAAAAAAACCGCATGTAAAAATTTGCTTCAAGATACAACCACACCCTAACTATTATTTTAACTATAATCTTACATACGCTTAAGTATATTTCATCCCTAATCACATATTCTTTCACATCTCCAAATATTCCAATATCCCTTTATGTCAATCTTATACCCTTCAATTAATATTCCTCTTCAGTTGCCACTCCACCAAAATTTAAAAAAGTTCACCGTGATGCAAACCCTTCATGATATGCAAAACAAAATGGAACAATTTATCCAAAGGTTACAAAAATCAAATTGCAAGTGTAATGCCCATAATTTCAAAAGCCGAGCCAAAATGAGTAAATTTTTTTGTTTCTATAAGATACATGCCAACTTAATATACCAAGATAAAGAAAATTAGCGTACACATGTTGTAAGATCACGGAACAAGAAACAATCATAGCAGAAAGGTTTAGAATAGTCTACAATAATTAAGGGGTTTTAATTAAGTCTAACTATAGTCTTGAAGGGTATTATGATCTAATTTAGTGTTTACATTTATTTATTTTTCAAATTTTGAAGAGGTTACATTTATTAAAAACATTATGAAATCAAAGTACAAGAGTCAACAAGCTTGGGGCTTCCATATGGGGGACAATCCATCTTAAATGAGTTAATTACAATTATAGTTTACACAAAAATGAGCTAGAGTAAAAGAAAAACATACACTAGCGAGAAACAAGTGTGTGTACCTTATTGTTACAACTATACGAGGAGATTCTTGTTCTTGTCAGTCAATAGCTACAATTGTGTTTTGGCTTTGCGTGTTGATATGATCTAAGAGTAAAAAATATAAAAAACATATATGCATAAACACTAAAATGAGCACAAAATCATTATTACATCATTCTTTTGGGAAAATTTATATATGTGAGTCTTGAACGATTAAACCGAGTCTTAGTGACACAAGTCCTTGATGTTTCACTTTTTACATTGCTTGATTTATATTATGATTTACAACTTATTTGATTCATATGGTTTTATTATGTCATAGAGATATGTAGCCTTTTGCAATGTATTGTTTTACTTTTGATGAATTTGGTCCAAGACTGTACATATTGGTTAGGACTATACTACGGCCCTAATTTAAGTTGTAAGGTCTTGGCCCCTTATGCTTTTGGGTCATGTTTGGTCTCTTTGTTACTTTTTCTCTTTTAGTTCTTATGTTTTGGGTCAGCCTTATGTGCCACTAAGATTCAAATTTCAAAGTAAAGGACTCTGTATGTATGTATGTATGTATGGGTCAGCCTTATGTGCCACTAAGATTCAAATTTCAAAGTAAAGGACTCTTTATGTATGTATGTATGGGTCAGCCTTATGTGCCACTAAGATTCAAATTTCAAAGTAAAGGACTCCTTATGTATGTATGTATGTGTTGGTCCGAAAATATGTGCGACTTGCACAAATCTATGGATAGATGAGCCAACGGTGTGCGAGGGGCATAGCCCCTCTTTGAGTCAGCAAAGCGAAATTGGTTTATTGCTATTCTACTAGCAGGAATCTTGTGCAAATCTCACAGTATTCTGCCTTCGGGGGTTGGGATCTCATCCCAGTAGGTTTATTTCCGGCTGTGAAGAGAAAGGAATTTAAAGAGGAAATGAAGAAAAGTCAGATCCGAAGGGAGAAAAGAAATGAATTCCAAAGCAGAAAGGTCAGAAGATTTATGTTTTTGGGTTGGTAGTAAACAGAGCCAAACCTACTTGCATAAACAAACAAAGCAATACTGATGAATAAATGACAATAAAACAGAAGTAGATTCAACAGAATAAATACACAGATCTGACATAAGAAAGATCTAATGCAGAGTAACACATGTATTCAGCACAAAGTCCAAATATTTGTATTAATAATTCTTCTGTTACAAAAAGCTCAAAGTCTTTTCTCCTTGCTTCTATTTTTCATCTAAAAGATATTCACTCCTCCATCCCAAATACAACAAGTATTGGGGTATTTATAGAAAAAGGAGAGAAAAGAAGGCAAAAAGGAGCCAACAACTATTTACAAAGATATTTACAAAATATCTAAAAGTCATGTTGACTTTTGACAACTTGATGGATGACATCATCCCATGGTGCAACATGGATGATACCATCATTTGTGTCAACACACTTCAGATATTTCCAAAAAGAAAGACGAAGAAGAGAAAGAGAAGAAGAAGAAGAAGAAGAAGAAGAAGAAGAAGAAACAACTATTCGTCATCGTCATCCTGCGGCCGAAAGGGGGTAGACTGCTTTTGTTGCTGCTCAGGTGACGAGATATGGAATTGAGAGTGGTATTCCATAAACTTGTTGATCATTGGCCCTAGTTGATCCTGGGAAGGATCCTTGTGCCGCTCACTGATCGCCTCACAAGTCTCCCGCTCATCTATGAGTTTCTCCGGGAGTTTGGAAAAGTCCTTTTCCGCCTCAATGAGGAACCCGATGAAGTCCCTACAGGCCAGTAGGTTGTTAATAGACTCTGCGTCAAATGTGACCTCTGGCCCCGTCCCTTGAGAAACGATCTCCTTGAAGATCTGGGTGGTTTCATCAGCTTTCCTTAAAGTGAAGGAAGGAGTAAGTAACCCTGGCGACATATTAAGAACAATCCGTTCCATTTGGTGCATCGCGTCCAGGGCTTCTTCCTTGACTTTGTCAATCTTTTCTAGAACAAATTCTAGCTGATCCACCCGGTAGTCCAGAGTGGACATGATTTTGTTGAGGGCCCTTGGATGACCGAAGACGCCGAACTTGACCAGATCTTCGACTGAACAGTCAAACATTTGTTGGAAGGTCTCGTGCTGCAGTCTAGCATGTTCCAGCTCTTCTGATATGGGCCCTGCTAACGCTTGGAGCTCTTTATTCACCTTACTGATGTTCAGATATAAGTCGGAGAACTCGGTGATCACTTTTTCACTGTCTTTGAGGATTTGGCTCCTCCAAGCGGAAACGGCCATACCCTGCTCACCAATCTTTGCATACTCATTAATTTTCTCCTGGCTGAGAAGCTCAGAAGTCTCGGCGGCAGTTGTGGGAGGCGCACTACCCATCTTCTGTAAGGCTTGGAGCAGATATTTGTTTTGCTCCTTCAGTTGCCTTTTCTCTTCCTTTGTCTCTTTAAGCTTCTTGCAGAGGGCGTCAACTGCAGAAAGAGCCTCCTCCTGAAGGCTTTCAGAAGATGTCCCCATCGTGACTTGGGTCACAGTAAAATCTGTCGGAGACAGATCCTTTTTCTCCTTGAGGGGATCGGGGTACGCGATCTCCATAACCCTCTCTCCCGCAGCGCTTTGAGAGAAGCGTGTGACTGGCTTTTGCTTCTTTTCCCCTTTAGATGGGATTACGGAAAAGTCCATCGGAGCGATGGGAACTTTCCTCTTTTGCTGACTTAGCTGCTGAGAGATCCAGGCTGGACCTATGGTAGAAGGACCGGAAACAGAGGAGGGGGCAGCTGCAGTAGTAGAAGGGAAAAAGGTGGAGACACGTGGCGGCGGCATAGAGAGAATAGCCAAAGAAGTGCCCCCGGGAGGAAGAGAAACTGCAGCCGCTGAAGACATAGGAAGGGAAGGGAGCTCGGAGATGAGGGACGAAATGGAGGAGGAAAGATCCGCAAGGGAAGAGAAGATAGATGAAGAAGCGGGGGGAGGAGTAGAAGAAGGGGGAGAGGACACGACCAAAGGAATGGCCACTGAGTCGCATGAGGAGGGGAAGGAAGAGAAGAAGAAGGGATAGAAGGGACCTCAGTTGTTGTAGCAATGCCGACATCCTGAGTGGATGGGCCTATGGGAATATCCTCTTCTGCTTCTTTCTCTGGCGTAACCAGAGTTATAACCTGTTCGGGTGCCGCGGAAGGAGGACTCTCAGGGGCTTCTTCCTGAATGGTGCTGGATTCACCTTCTACGCCTTTGCCCTTGCCTTTGGGCTGCTGTTTGGATCGTGGAGGTGCGTTACCCAATGGGGAGGTTGTGAAATCAACCCCAAGGTAGATTAGTCCGTTCATCCGGCACCAATGCTCTGTCCTACGCAGAGTCTCCTTGACCCTCTCCTCAATTGTCTGAGGGGCCTTGTTTCTGTCAATGGCCGGAAAAGGCCAATTGTCCCCATCCGTGTTAGTATATACTTGATCGACTTCGTCCTCAGTGGTTTGGAAGCCTTTGGGCACAATTGCTATCCCATATTGGATGATCTCTGCCAAGGCTAAGCGAGAGTGATCTTTTCTCCTGAGCTCGACCTCATGGATGATGTCGATGTAAATGTCCTCGATTTGAGGAATGTGGATTGGATCGAGTTTCGCCCTTGGCAGACAATTTCTTGGGTCGAAGGTAGGCCTGGCCGGGAAATCATGTTTCAAGTTAAGCAGTTCCAGCTCTGCGAACATGTCCTTTGCCTTGTGGTGGGTAGTGCATGTATATCGGCCCACTGTGAGGGGGAAAGGAGTCCCACCCCTCTTTCTTTTTAGGCATTTCTCATGATAGGTGATCAGCTGCCTTGACAGCTCCAGCAGAATCAGTTTGGGTCCAGAATACCTCGGTAGCCTGGTTGGCTCTCCCAAAAAGTTGGCAGCCCTTAGATAGGTGAACGTGGGAAACTGGGTGAATAGAGCCCCCATTTCTTAGTGGCTCACACTTATGCTTTTGGTCGTGCGACCATAAGTCATATTTGGCCTCAACAGGCTAGATGATGTGATAGAAAAACACATCGTTAATTTTTGTGAATTGGGAGATACTATTCTCCAGCCTCAATTCTGGGTAGTACTCATATATCTTGACCTGAGGCCAAATCCCACTTCGCGTAAGACCTGGATAGTCTCTCTCTGATGCTGCAGCGTAGACCACGTAGGAGTTCATGTGGAATGTCCCCTGTTGTGCTGAATTGTTGAAGCTGCTCAGAGATTGTGCTGCTTATAATTTCGGCCCATTCAAAGCGCTGATCAGGCATATTCTTGTTCATGGTCTCTAAGTACCGCAACATCCATTTATGGAAATAATGGGCGTCAGAAAGCCCAAAGACCCTGCTCAGGAACGTGATGGTGTCGCTGAGCTCCTCTGAGAAGTCGCTGCGGTGGATGATTTGGGGCCACCGGGTTACTACCTTTTTGTTTTTCAAGTAAACCTCATTCATCAGTTGCATACACTGATCTGCATTGTCGTCCCAGGCCTTAATGCAATCTGCTTGGCTGACAGCCACAAAGTGCCGGTGGTGAGGGATGCCGAGTATTATCTCAAAGTGGCGGGCAGTGAGGTCGATGACGACCTCGCCCTTGCTGTTTACGACACACCTTGTGTCTTTGTTGTAACACTGGGAAACCACCATCATGAATTCATTGTTGACGGCGCTGACTGGGATTCCACCGGTGAAGTGCAGGGCACTACCTATCAGTTTGTCCATCCATGGACTCCTTGTGACTTTCTGAGTTCTGGCCCAGAATTCCTCCATATCAATATGCCCCAATTCTGAGTCTCTGACGTCCAGGCTACACTCGGCCTGGGACTCGGGCATTCTGACCCTCTGATATTTGTATTTCATTTCTTCTTCTGTAAGTTTGGCCTTGCCTTTGGATTTGGTAGGTCTCTTGCTGGATGTTGACATATGTTCTTCCGAGTTTATTTCTTTGCTCTTCGCATGAAGAAGAAGCGAGACCCAACACAAAAAGGTTGTATCAGTCATTTGATTTTCCATTGAAGTGTTAACAGAAGAAAGAGTTAGTTATTTTGAGGCTCAGGGTGCAGGGCGCATGAAGGCTGCAGCTTACAGGGCTAAATAGGTAAGGCGCACAAGAAAAAGGTGTTGCAAGGGTTAAACTGGCGCCAAAGGTGCATAGCGCATAGATACTGTAGGGCACATTTTGCAAAGGGCGCATGAAAACATCGTGTTGCATAGAGACAGGATGCGCCAAGAGGTGCATGGATTTTGTATGTTGCATGAACATTTGGTGCGCCAAAGGCAGCTTGGCGCGGCGCACAAAGGGTCTACACAAGATGATGCAGCTGTAATGGGGAATGCGCTTGCGCTTTCAAAGCTTTGTACTTAGCGCGGATAAAGCTGATGTGGCACAGATGCTGGGTGCGCCAAGGAGGCGCATGGAAAGCGCTTGCAGCAGGTGAGGGAAGTGCGCCATAAGGGCGCAACTTTTCAAGATGTAACAGGGGTGATAGGTGCGCCAAAGGCGCAACTGTTTTTCATGTTGCAAGGTGTGCAAATGCGCCAAGGGTGAAAACGGTTTCTTTAAAGCCGTACTCCTTCACTGAGGGATTTTGCATGCGTTTGAGTTTCCCTATGCAAGGCCATTAGGGTCATGAAGAAGCTTTTTGCACAAAGGGTTTTCATCCTTTTACCTCGGGATAGGGTTTTCCTCTACCAGCAGATTTGGAAAGAGGGGAAGCAGAAACGCGAGGAAGGATGGAAGAGAAAGCAACAAACTAACAACCCAAACCAAACTACCAAGCAGCAAAGAACCAAAACACAAAATACATGAAAGAGACAAGGACCCCTTACCAGGATAAATAGCTGAAGAAACGTACAAACGGGTCCACAAAACGATCGATAATGACAAGGCAAGCGCACTGACAGGCCAGAGAAAATAATCACGTGATTTGCATTGGTGAAAATGACAGCGCAGACGCGCCTATATATAGGCGAAGAAGTAATAAATGCACCACCAACTTTTCAAGTGGCGCATAGAAAACGCTGTCGACATGAGAAAGCATGCGCCTTTGGCGCATCAAAGCGTATGACAACACAAAGATATGTGCGCTTTTAGCGCACCGGAAATGGTGTTGACATAAGAATATGTGCGCCTTTGGCGCACCAAAAAGAGGCGCAACAAATGTATTGTCGACAGGAAGGCGCATGCGCCTTGGCGCACGCAGGGAAGCCTCAACATAGAGAGGCGCATCAAAAAGACTGCTGACACAAGAAAGCATGCGCCAAAGGCTTTAAAGGGGGCGCATCAAAAGTTGATGTTACATAGTAATTCTATGCGCCCAACCAAAAAGACCAAAAAGACTAAGTTCGGAAAACCAGATTTCCCGGGAAGGGATTTTGCAACATTCCGAATGCGAGGGATCCCTGACGAGGGATTGGAACAAAATTTTCGGTATGGTTATCAGTAAAATTGCCCTTGTCAATTTTACGGGATAACGATATGTGTATTAGTGAATAACTTGGAAAACTATTTAACCTAGACTAACACCTAGTAGTCTAAAGTTTGAGCCAAATCAATCAATAATCATCAAGATAAGAGCTTAACAAATTAACTTCAATGCATGCAATATGAATGAAACAAACAACATGCTAAGTTTATTTTACTCTTTATGATTGTTAATCTATGTGTGAACCTATTTAGATTCTAAAGCAATCAAAGTGGTTTGTTGTTTGCTCCAAAAGGATGAAGAGATCTCTCTAAGATGGCTACAAAACCATGCTTAAATAATCCCTTACTAATCCAACTTGGAGGAAAGATGCAAGATGAAGCTATTTCAATGGAGGATGGTCAAGATCAAATGTCTTATAGCTTAAAGCTAATACAAATGAGGTCTAATGCCTTTTCCAAGTGTTATGATATCAAGATCAAGGTGTAAAGTTGAAAGGGAGGCCTTAGCCTTCTATTTATAGATTTTCACTTGGACAAGATTGAAATCCTAGTGCATGTGGGACAAATGGAAAAGCCAAAAATAGAATTTTAGCAAGTCAAAGCAAGATTTGACTAGGATTAGAAGCTAATTAATCTCTTAGGATTAATTAAGGACCCTAAACAGGCTTAGGAAGCTTTATGAGAGTTTCTGAAGGAGGTTTGGATAGATTTTGGAAGTTTTGGAAGCGAGACTTAGCCAATAAGAAGGTTTATTGGTTAAATGCAAGATAGGAGGCTTAATCAACATGTAATTAGCTAATTAAGAGGATTATCACTAATCAAAATGTCGTAAATTGACATCCTGAGTGAATTAGAAGCACATTTAGATAACAAAGTGTCATTATTGAAATAGAGTGAGAGGAGGTGAAGATAGTTATTGCAATTTAGGTATTTAAATTGCTTTGATTGAAATCTAGGTGTCTACAAAGTATCCACACACACAAATATATGTATGTATGTATGTATGTACATACATACATATATACAACAAGCACTTATCTAAGTACCCACTTATTGAGTTGAGAAAGTAAGAAGCTATTCTTGGATCTGCATATCATAACACATGAGGACATAATTATGATTTGCACATATGCGTACAAAGGTTTTTATGGGAGAAAAGTAGTATAGTCTGCTATTGGTGTGGAAGCATGAGGAAAAGCGAGGTCAAGGGTTTGAGTTGCATGCACACTTACACGAAGCACTAGGAGAACTACATTGAGTTTGAAATGTAGTGTGACACTCAATTAATCATCAACGATGTGATAACCAAGGTCAATTCGATTCAAGCATATGCATGTTTTATTTTTAATATCATGTGTTTGAGGTTGTTTCCCTAATGTGTGAAATCTAGGGTTATAGGTGAATTCAAAGATATCAAAGTGTGACATAGGAGATGACAAAGCGACATAAAAGAAACCAAGATTTTTCCATCTACAAGTCCAAAACCATAAAGTTAGGTATGTTTGTGGAATCCAATCATGACTAAGTTGTATGGTCCTACCCCGCATAGTTAAGTTAGCAACAATTGATTTGGGTACATTTAGAGTTCTTCATCCCTTCTAGATTTATCAATGGCACAATGAGAATTCAACCTAAATAAGCTAAGTTGCCTCTCAAATCTTAATTGTACTCTTATTAGCTTTATTATTTTAGCACGCTTACAATATTCTAGTTTCCATTGTGTAATTGTAAATTAATGTGATATGAATTACACAAATTCTTGTAAATTAAAACCATTTAATTATTTTAGGGTTAAAACATTTTAGTGAACCCACTTTTGTTTGAACCGTTCACTTGGCTTAGGGTTATTGTTGTGTGTGTGTGTGCGTGTGCGCGCGTGTATTAGTTAGGCATTTTTATTTCCACACCCCTAGTGACTTTAGGGTTTCTTCTTGAATTGGAATAGTTATGGCTTGTAATATTACTTTGTAAAACCATAAGGGCTACCATCCCTTTAACTAGGTCCATGCCTTTTATGGGTTCAAGAACAAGGATCTATCCGCACCATACCTTAGTGTTTATGATTTCACTACTTGTTTTCTAGTTGATGTGGCTTGTGGTTATGATTATACATCATCTTATATTCCTCCTAGTCCATAATATCAACCTCATTTTGCATCTCCTAGTGTGGCACCTATTGTCAATATACCTTATCCAAATGCCTCTTTCATTAGCTCTATACCCATATTAGAGGTACCATGTGGGCATATTACTTAGAACACTCTGATTGATTCTCCACAAATACTTGACCCTAGATATCCCAAATCATTGGAGCCATGTTCTAATGATGATCTTAGTTTTGAGTATGCATCTAGTGTTATTGATTAGGCTAGTGATGACCGACATGGCCCCTGTCTTCACTTGTCATCTTGGCATTTTCCTAATTCTAATAATAAAACACTTCCTCATGACATAGAATCTACTAAGTGTTTAAGTGAATCCTTTTCTAATTATGATGATATCCAACTTGAGTGGGTATATCCTACGCATAAGATAAGAGTTAATGGTACTTCTTTCCTTTCTGATAATGACACAAATATGGATAATGATGATGAATGTTCTTCTACTTCTATAGATGGTGATGTACATGTTGATCAGGATATTTCATGTAATAATGATGTTTCTATTAGTAAGGATGTTTCTATTTGTGTTTATTCTCCTTCTCTTGAAACTACTAATGTTGTTACTTTTGTCTCTACTCTCTCTATTGAATATAAGAATGATATTCATATTGGCGTTTCTTCCAGGACTCTTATAAATAATAATGTTGAGAATGATAGTATACCTTCTATATGTTTGATTTAACCTAAATTGGTTAATCTCTCTAGGGGTAGTAACTGATGGTAGATTATCCTAATTAATTCATTTCCAAGGCTAATTGCAACAATATCAAGAATAACCATTAAGTAATGATAAAAATGATGAATAACAATAAATAAAGTACTTGTAATGAGGGATAAATGATGACTTAGTCGATATCCTTCTCTATGTGATGATACTGGATTGATCTAATGATTGAAACAAGCTAGAAATGACTTTCTGAGCCTCGTCGTTTAAAATTTGTGTTGAACTAATGCACAAACCAAAGTGGATGACACGGGCCAAAGCATATAGACATTATGGCCCTTCTTATATGAAATTTTCCCTCTATGGTTTCTTCTTTGCAACTTCTTGTTTCTTATTCTTGCTTCTTGTTATGCTCCTATATGGAATTTAGGCCTTCGACACCTTGTGATGCTTGTTATGCAACTAATTTGATCTTAAAACCCTAGATAGCCAAGAATTCATGCAAAAAAAACATTATGTGGGTTGTGGGAATCCTTGTGCACCACTAACATCACCAATACTCGAAGAGGGCTCAAACTGCACATCGTTCTCACCTAGCATGTGATCTCTAGAATGTATGCAACCAAATAAATAACCATGATCTTGCAATAATGAGATTGTACTTGCACCTTTTCCCTAACTTGACTTGGAGTGATGATATGTTCTTTGCATTTACAGATCTGAGTGGATGACTTCCCTAGAAAGAGTATACGAGTATATGGAGCTCAAGGGAGTCTTGGAATGGTCTTTCTTGTGCTGCTCTTAGTGTATGCTCATGAGGATCTTTGGGTGTCAAGTATATATGATCTCCTCTTTGATAATGGATGAAATGACTAGCTTATATATGCATTCCAGATCTGGAAACCTCAAATAAGGTCGACTAGGAATGACCTAAAGGAATTTGAATTAGAAAAAATGTCGTTAGAGGAGGAGAGACCAAAGTGGATGAGGTTGGCCCATAGCGTACATGCATTATGACCCTCCCTATCTGCTATGGTCCCAAATGCTTGTGCGGGTGATCTAGAAGTTAAGATTGTAATGTGCAAGGGTATAGCATAATTTGAAGGAGTAATATGACCGTTGTGTGAATAAATGAGTTGTGTGTGCAAGTAATAATGAATAAGACATATCTGGGAATAGGATGATTGACTAAGTTAGACAAGTGTGGCTAGTACAACAATGTTGTACAATTTGTGTTGTCAAGACATGAATTACCAAAATGAGTGTCTACATTTTCTCCCCCTTTAAGTATGAAATTAAAAATTGTGTGCTTAAATGAAAGGTTACCTGAGTGTGTAGACACTTTTTCTTAGCTCGGAGCGCCTTGTGCTTGTGCTAGGAATTTTTCTTTGTTTCAATTGTGTTTATTTTGCTAGAATTAATTCATATAGAAACGAGTGTAATCAATGTCCATAGTATAGGAAATCAAAATTTAACTTTGTATGAAAATAGCAATATGTAAAGTAGAAAAGCAAAACAAAGGAAATATTACACCTATTTTTTTAGAGAGAGGGGAGAGAGTACTCCCACTACCATTCCTTGGAGATTTGTTGAACTTTACGTTAGATCTAATTGGAAGGACTTGGGGGTGATAAATCTCCAAGTGGAATGTGCTAAGGAGAATAAAAAGAAGTGTTAATGCACCCGCATAGTGAAGATACCTGTATGGGGGTTTCTAGTTACTCCACATCCCTCCAAGAAAATATGAGCAATGGGAAGTCAAGTCTATGAGGATACTAGTCACCTTGACACTTCCCAAGACCCATGAATAAGTGTCATTGCATATGAACACAAAACCAAATTGATTTGCAAATGATGACATAATGTACCGAGGCAATGCTAGCTAGCACTTACCGTTGGTGCCACCATAATCTGACATGTACCATGAATTTTGTAATAAAACCTAAGTAAAAATCATGTAGATGTTATTGATAAAATGAACTAAGAAATTTATTGAATCTTCCCCAGGGTGGAAGCATATGGAATGGGAAATAATGTCCATATGATATGGTTCTGTTATACGTTTTGGTCCCTATGTGTATTTCTGACTCAAGTTTGTTTTTGAGTAATTTTTGAACCTCTACAATGTCTGATTTTGTACCTATTATTTTGTTTCAAGATTTAGAGCTGTTGTGAGGGTAAAATATCATCGATGGTTTGCCCCTTGTTTGGGGCACGTGAGATAGATAAATGAAAATACAACCCAAACAAGAGGACTTGTAGATGATGTGCACATGTGTTGTAGGATTCTGCATGGAAAAATGGGAATGTGCATGGTGTATGCCATGACACATACATAATAGTATAATAGAAAATATAGTAAAGTATTAGTGACAAACAATAGAAAAACAACAAAATATATGTAAGCAAAATCATGCAAAGACACACAACTAGAACATTCATGGAAAACATTATGTCATATACATGGGACACCAATCAGGATGTCACAAGAAAATTGAGGCACTCAAGGCCAACAAGCAACAAACAATTAACATATGACATTTCCTGCAAACAAGGGAAAATATAGATTAAGCATGTAAAACAAGAGACAAATGATAACATGAAAATGAATCTTGGTTTGGAAGTGACCTACAAAATAGATACTACACATGAATCATCCATTAACTTGTTAGAGAAATAAAGAGTATGACACTATGTATGTATTGAGTAAATGAGGTAAGAGGAAGTAAAATAGTAAATATAGGAATGATAGCCCCTGTGTGTAAGAATGTGTAAAGTGGATGACCCCACTTGACACAAAACAAATAGTAAAGAAAACGTCAATCATCCTACATCGTGTGACAATATATGTATAGTCTCGCAATCAACTCAATGTACCAAGTGAAAAAACATGTGCATAGAAGAAGGATATATCATACTATGTATCAAGTCAACATGATAAGTAAAATACAACATGAAAATTATAAGCGTGTAATAGAAACAACCAAGCAAGAGCAATGTAACTATTTTTGAATTTTTAACATATTTGGATGTTTTTGGATTTTAGCATATTTAAATGTTTTTGGATTTTCGGCCCCCTGAGGGAATAGATAGAAATCTATTCTCTGAAAAGAAGGAAGGGTGATCCAGAAATGCCCCAAGGAAGGGAATATACATATTTTTAGGGCCTTTGATGAATTATAGAGTGTGTAAGAAGAGGTGAGAAAGCAAGGTTTCATAAAGTGTATGTGCACAAATTGAGGTTCGGAGTATGTAATTTCTCCCTAATAGTCAAGTTGAACATATAAAAAAATTGTGTCATCAAGAAATGAAGGGGGAAAGTGGATGCCCTCCAGTGTGAGTAGCATAGGAACTAGCCAATGAGTATGTTAGGCAAGGGCCCACTATCTTCCATTGTGATTTGAAGGAAGTATGTAATCATAAATAAATGAGTTTCATGGGACGAATGTCATGTGGTGTGTGTGTGAAAGTTCTGTCCTAAAGAAATGTGTTTTGTATGAGGTGAAACATACCTATTGGAAGATTGAGATGTGTAGTGTGTACGATGAACCTTATGTGACAACCTAGTCCTATGTGGTGGACTATGAGACCTAGAGATACACTGAGGGTGGTGATAGGATCTGAAGGTCGAGGAGACCTATGCGGGCTAGGATATGGTGGTGAAAGTGTGGGACTATTACTAGGAGTGTGTGAAAAAACCGTAATAGTAACATCGATGATTGTAGGAGTAGTTGTGATAGTAGGTGGACTAGGAGTAATGCTAACTATAGCAAGAGGTGCACTAGTGGTAGGGACCTGTGAATCTTGAGAGATAATAGGTAACATGGTATGAGGTGGGATACCTTAAATAGTGATGACTTGACACTCATATATGAATTTGATGCATTGGTGTACAATAGATGGGATATTCCTAGTAGCTTTAAGCCAAGGAAGACCTAAGACCATGTATCACAATGCTTGATTCTGAATGTTACATGAAATGGAAAAAAATAATGAGAGGCCCAACTATGATGGGAAGAGTTATGTACCCATAGGAATTAGGAGACTTGCGTTTGATTTGAGATAATGGGAAGCCAATAACACGTAAGAGGGTAATGAACATGCATTATGTTTGAAATTAGGATTGATCATGACACTATTGAGATCTTGATTGTCAATGGATACAACAATGTGAATCTTGGAAGATGTGAAAGAAGCATGGAAATCCACATCAATGAAAGCAATGGTTGGTGGTAGAGTAGTATTAGTACCACCAAGAAATTCTATAGGATTGTAGGTATATTGTAGAGGTAGAACAACATGGTAAGCATGATTAGCAGTTGCTTCAGATATAGCCTTTTTGTGATAGGAAGTGGGTCATTGAATATATTAAGCTTATCATTATCATTGGTAGGCTTGGATACGAGAGGATCGTCCCATTCAATTACATCAAAATCAATTAAGTCTTGGATCACATGTTTAAGCTTTGTTGGTCCGAAAATCTGTCGCGTGGACAGATCTATGGATAGACGAGCCAACGGTGTGCAGGGCTTAGCCCCTCTTTGAGACAGCAAAGCGAAACTGGTTTATTGCTACTTCTACTAGCAGGAACCTATGCAAGTCTCACAGATTCTGCCTTCGGGGGTTGGGATCTCATCCCAGTAGAGTGTTCTAGGCTGCGAAGAGAAAGGAATAAAAGAAGGAGAAGAGAAAGAACAGATCCGAAGGAAGAAAAGAAATGAATTCCAAAGCGGAAGGGTCAGAAGATCTATGCTTTGGGCTTGGTAGTAAACATGAGCCAAACCTACTCACATAAATAAACAAAGCAATGCTTGATAAACAAATGACGGAAAAGTAGATATGAATTCATGAGAAAAAGACACATGCAGATCTAACATAAGAAAGATCTAATGTATAACACAGCTATTGAGCACAAAGTCTGAATAATTGTATTAATTGTTTTTATCTGTTACAAGAAAGCTCAAAGTCTTTCTCTCCTCACCTCTATTTCTATCTGAAAAATGTTCACCTCTTTGAATACAACAAGTATTCTAGTATTTATAGAAAGTGAGGGAGAGAGAAGGCAAAATGGAGCCAACCACTTATTCACAAGATATTTACAAAATATCCAAAAGTCATGTTGACTTTGACAACTTGGATGGATGACATCATCCCATGATGCAACATGGATGATGTCATCGTTTGTGCCAACACACTTCAGATATTTCGAAGAGAAAGTCGGAGAATAGAGAGGAGAAGAAGAAGAAGAAGAAGAAGAAGAAGAAGCTATTCATCATCATCATCCTGTGGCCTAAAAGGGTGCTGTTTGATCTTGATCGGGAGATGAGATGTGGACCCGAGCGCGGTATTCAAGAACTTGCTGATCATTGGCGCAAATTGATCCTGTGATGGATCCTTGTGCCTTTCACTAATTGCCCGCAAGTTTCCCGCTCATCAATGAGCTTTTGGGGACCACGGAATAGTCTTTACCCGCCTCGATTAGGGACCCGATGAAGTCTCTGAGCGTGGGTTGTTGATGGATTCGATGTCGAAAGTGACTTGGCCCTGTCCTTGAGAAGCTAGCTCCTTGAAAATTCGGATAGTATCGTCGGTGATCTCAAGGTGAGGGAAGGAGTGAGCAACCACAGAGTCATAGATAGAACAATCTTCTCCATTTGATGCATCGCATCCAGGGGCCTCTTCCTTCACCTTGTCTATCTTCTCTAACACAAATTCGAGCTGATCTATCCAGATAGTCCGAGTGGACATGATCTTGTTGAGGTCCTTGGATGACCGAATACTCCAAACTTGACCAAATCTTTGGTGAGCAGTCGAACATTTGTTGGAAGGCCTCGTGTTGGAGTCGGCATTTTCGAGCTCTTCGATCTTTGGACTTGCTAATGTTTGGAGTTCCTTATTCACCTTCTCGATGTTCAGGTATAAACTAATATACTCGGCGATCACCTTTTCACTATCCTTAAGGATTTGGCTCCTCCAAGCAGAAACAGCCATACCTTGCTCGCCGATCTTTGAGTATTCATTGATCTTCTCCTGACTGAGCAGCTCGGGAGTTTCGGGCGATTGTGGGAGGTGCACTTCCCATCTTCCGTAGGGCTTGAAGCGGTATTTATTTTGCTCCTTCAGTAGCCTCTTTTCTTCCTTTGTTTCCTGAAGCTTTTCGCAGAGTGCATCAACTGCGGAAAGAGCTTCCCCCTGGAGACTTTCAGAGGATGTCCCCATTGTGACTTGGGTCCTTTGTGAAATCTCTTGGGAGACAGATCTTCTTTTCTTTGGTGAGATCGGGGTAGGCAATTTCCATAACTCTCTCACTGCGGCGCTCTTGAGAAGCGTGTAACCGGCAGCTGTGCTTCTTTGCTCCTTTAGCGGAATGATGAAAAGTCCATCGGAGCGATGGGGACTTTCCTCTTTGGTTGGCTCAGTGCTTTGAGAGATCAAGCTGGTCCTATTGAAGAAGGACCAGAGAGGAGAGGGGGGAAGCAGCGGTAGAAGAGGGGAAGAACGTGGAGACACGCGGCGGCGCATTGAAAGAATAGCCGAAGACATGCCCACGGGAGGAAGGAAACCGCAGCTGCGAGAAGACATGGGAAGGGAAGGGAGCCGGAAATGAGGGAAGAAATGGAGGAAGACAAATCAGCGAGAGAGGAGAAGATGGACGAAGAGGCGGGGAGAGAGTAGAAGAAGGGGGAGAAGACACAACCAAAGGAGTGGTTGCGACATACGAGGAAGGGAGGAAGAGAAGAAGAAGGGATAGAAGGGACCTCTGTAGTTCAGAAGCGGTGCCGACATCACGGGTGGATGGGCGTATAGGACTATCCTCTATCAATTCCTTCTCTGGCGAATCCAGGTTATTACTTGTTCGAGCTCGAAGGAAGAGGACTTTCGGGAGCTTCCTCTGAATGGTGCTAGGCTCACCTTCCGCATGACTTTGCCTTTTATTGCTTCTTTGACCTTGGAGGTGCATTACCCAAAGGAGAAGTTGTAAAATCTACACCGAGGTAGATTAACCCATTCATGCGGCACCAATGCTCTGTTCTCCGCATAGTCTCTTGACCCTCTCCTCGATTATCGAGGAGCCTTGTCTTGTCAATGTCGGGAAGGGCCAATCATCCCCCTTCGTGTCATTATACACTTTGTCTACTTCGTCTTCCGTGGTTTGGAAGCCTTTTGGGACAATAGCCACTCCGTAATGGATGATTTCCGTTAATGCTAAGCGAGAGTGATCCTTTCTTACGAGTTCACCTCATGGAGAAGCGTCAATGTAGATATCCTCAATCTGAGGGACATGAATCGGATCAAGCTTAGCCCTTGGTAGACGGACCCCTAGGATCGAATGTAGGCCTGCTTTGGGAAATCATGCTTTAGGTTGAGCAATTCTAGCTCAAAGCAAACATCTCCTTCGCCTTGTGATAGCTGGAACATGTGTAACGGCCTCTTGTGAGGGGAGAGGAGTTCGCCCTTCTTTCTCTTGAGGCACTTTTCATGGTATGTGACGAGAAATTTGTCTTGATAGTTCCAATAAAATCAGCTTTGGTCCAGCATACCTTGGCAACCTGGTTGGTTCGCCCAAAAAGTTGACCGCCCTCGAGATAGGTGAACGTGGAAAGCCCCAGGGTGAACAAGGCCCCCACTTCTCTGTGGATTTCGCCACTATGTTTTTGGTTGTCGGCCATGAGTCAAATTTGGCATGCAACATGCACATGATGTGATAGAAGAAAACATCATTGATCTTAGCGAAGTGTTGGATCATTCTCGGCTTGACTCTTGATAGTATTCATATATTTTGGCACGAGGCCAAGTTACGCTCGGTGCAGCCACGGATAATCCCTTTTCGACGCGGCGGCATACACTACGTAGGAGTTCATGTGGAACACTCCTGTTGTAGCGAACTATTGCAGTTGCTCGGATATTGTGCTGCTTATTATCTCCCCCCAGCAGAAACGCTGATCGGGCAGATTCTTATTCATTGTTTCCAGGTACCGCAGCATCCACTTATGGAAGTAGTGAGCATCTGAAAGACCGAAAACTCTGCTCAGGAAGGTGATTGTATCACTGAGTTCCTCTGAGAAATCACTCCGGTGGATAGTTTGAGGCCACCGGGTCACTACCTTCTTATTCTTGAGGTAGACCTCATTCATCAATTGCATGCACTTGTCTTCGTTGTCCTCCCAAGCCTTGAGGCATTCTTGCTGGCTAACAGCCACATAGTTTCGGTGGTGAGGGATTCCAAGCATCAACTCAAAGCGACGGGCAGTAAGGTTTATAACTACCTCGCCTTTGCTGTTCTCGACACATCTCGTGTCTTTGTTGAAGGATTGTGCAACAATCATCATGAACTCGTTATTCACAGCGCTGACAGGGATTCCTCCGGCAAAGTGCAGGGCGCTGCCTATCAATTTATCCATCCATGGACTCCTTGTCACTTTCTGAGTTCTTACCCAGAATTCCTCTATGTCAATGTGACCCAGTTCAGAATCCCTGACATCCATATTACACTCTGCCTGTGATTCGGGCATTCTGACCCTCTGATATTTGTATTTCATTTCTTCTTCTGTTAGCTTTGCCTTCCCTCTTGGTTTGATGGGTCTCTTTGAGCGTAGACATGTGTTCTTCAAGGCTTATCGATGATCTACACGTAGAAGGAGCGAAACCCAATCCAAGAAGCTTGAATTAGTCATTTGATCTTCCATTGGAATACTAGCAGAAGAAAGAGTTAGAACTTTTAAGGTTCGGGGCGCAGGGCGCATGAAAAATGTATATAACATTTGAATAGTCAAGGCGCACAGGAAAAGGGTGCAACAGAGGTTAAGTTGGCGCCAAAGGCGCATGGCGCATGGATGAAGCAGACTGCATTATATAGAAGGGCGCACAGGAAATGCATGTTACATTGAGATTTGGTGCGCCCTTTGGCGCATGGGCAGATTGTGCAACATGGAAAAAAGGCGCGCCAAAGGTATATGGCGCGGCGCATGGAGGGGCTACACAACATCATGTACTTGCAACGGAAGGTGCGCCCGCGCCTTGGAGGTTTTACACTTACAAATAGCTCTTGCGTTGCATGGAAGCTGGGCGCGCCCTTTAGCGCATAGAAGAGGGATGCAACAGGGGTAAAAGATGCGCCAAAGGGATATAAGGAGGCGCGGGTTTCGAGCGTGTTACGGGCCGAAAGGGTGCGCCTAGGGGCGCATGATTTTTAACTGCAGCATGCTGGGTAGACGCGCCGAGGGGCGCGACTGTCTAAGGTGCAACATGACGCGGCAACGCGCCATGGGGAATACTTGAAATACTTAAGCATTTACACATTTCAACCTCCACTTCGAAAGGACGCTTGGCATCACTTAGTTTGATAAAATAGGATCAGACCAAGCCAAAATAAAACCATCCCTCCCTTTTCCATCAAATCCAGAAAGAGGGAGGGAGAGGAGAAAGAAAGTTGAGACCGAGGCGGGAGGAAGAAAACAAAAAGCTCAAGGAGGAAACAAGCCAAAAGCACAAATACAATCGATGAAAACCCAAGCAAGCACACACCAAGAACTAAATGAAAAGAGGATGGACCTCTTACCTTAATAATATAGCCAAAATCCTTGAGCGGGTCCACAACTTGATGAAAATGACAGGAAGCGGGTGACAAATCCAGAGCGATCACGTGCCTTGACAAAATGCAATGAAAATGACATGGCGCGCACAGGTATATATAACAAAATTTGTCATTAATCGCCACCAACTTTTGAAATGGCGCATGGAAAAATTGTCATTGGGAAAACGTGCGCCCTTTGGCGCATGGAAGGAAATGACAAAGGAGAATGAGCACGCCTTTGGCGCATCAAAGCGAGTTGTCGACACGAAGCTATGTGCGCCCTTTGGCACACAAAATGATGTAACAAAGATATTACGTGCGCCCTTTGGCGCACCAAAACTCACTCAACATCCTTTGGCGCACGAAATACGTGCTAACATGGAAAAAAGCGCGCATGCAAAGGCTTTTAAGGAGGCGCATCAAAAATTGATGTTGCAAGGCAAAACCATGCGCCCAGCCAAAAAGGCTCAAAAAGACTAAGTTCAAAAACTGAATTTCCCGGGAAGGGATTTTACAATATTTTGAACGCGAAGGATCCCTAACGAGGGATCGAAACAAAATTTTCGGTAAGGTTATCGGTAAAATTGCCCTTGTCAATTTTACGGGATAACAGCTGGCTCTTTCTGGGGACTATCCCTGAGTGAAACTCGGGGGTAGAGAATCCCAGATCACATGTGCCTATCCATTGGGTACGGAGTCAAAAACAAGGGGGACCGGAGGGAGAACAAAGGAAACACACAACAAACGAAAGCAAACACGCGACGAAAGCAAACACACAACCAAAATAAACTGTACAAAGAAGAGAGCAAGCTCTACTTCCTGAAGATCTTGAGATGTTGCCCGCTGTAGGGAAGCGGGAGTTCAGCTCCATCCAGATACGAGAGATAGAAACTATTCTCTCCATTGAGTTGTTTGATTTTGAAGGGTCCTCTCCATAAGGAGTCAAACTTTCCATGCATACCCTTTGGCTCTCTTCGCTTGTCCCAGAGAAGGACAAGATCTCCCACTTCAAAATTCCTCTGCTTGGCCTTCTTGTCGAAAAGCTTCTTCACGTGATTCTGATGTTCAGTGATCCTGTCGACCACCCTTACTCTCTTTTCTTCAAGTTCCGCAAGGTACATGATTCTCTTCTCTAGAGAACTTTGAAAAGTTTCATCTTCGATAGCTTGTGCCAAGCGAAGAGCAGGAAGTTCCGCTGAAATGGGAAGCTCGGCATCAGTGCCATATAACACTTGAAAAGGTGACATGCCGAGAGATCTCTTGGGAGTAATACGGTCTGCCCACAAAGCGTCGTACAAAGCCTTGTGCCACATTCGCTGATTTTCATCTACTAATTTCCGTATGATGGTTACCAAGTTCTTATTCTTTGGATTCTACGACCATTTCCCTGAGGATAATAATCTGAGGCATGTGCTAAAGTTATCCCATATTCATAGCAAAAGCTAATAACTTCCCGGGAAGAGAAGTTAGAAGCATTATCAGCAACGATTTTATTTGGAATGCCAAACCTGACAATGATATTCTCTTTGATAAAACTGCAAACTACCTCGGAAGTGGCATGCTTGACGGGTATGGCTTCCACCCATTTAGTGAAGTAATCCGTTGCGGTGAGGACATAGCTATGTCCAGCACTCGATTGAGGATTGAGTGCACCAATAAAATCAATTCCCCATTGCCTGAATGGTTCATTGATAATGACCGGCCTTAGGGGAAGGGCAGCCAACTTGGGCTTGCCGACTAATTCTTGTGCAGGTTCACATTTTGCCACCCAGGTAGCCGTATCTTGAAAGAGCGTCGGCCAGTAGTACCTGGCTCGAATGATTTTGTGCGCTGTCACGGAAGAAGAAAAATGGCCTCCACAGGCTGAGTTGTGAAAACTTTCCAGCAGTTTTACTTGCTGGGGCTTGTCAACACATCGCAGAAAGACACCGTCTATCCCGCGCTTATATAAACCTTCATCCCAGATGACATATTTAGCTGCCCTGAGCTTTATAGTACGCTTTTCCTTTGCAGTGAGGTGCATTGGGCATTCGCCGTAGGTAAGGAAGAAAGCGATGTCGGAGTACCATTCGTCACTAGTTGAAACAAACAAAACCAGAGGTAGAGAATCAGGCCCTTCCAGAGGGCTTTGCGTTTCGTTGGTGCAATCTCCTCTTTCATCAGGATTTTCTGAACCCTTGTTCTCAGCCATTAGCTGACACAGGCCTTTGCCCCTCACCAGCTTGGTGGGTTTAATATCTAGGTCATATTCCTGGACCTTTGCGATCCAATTCCCTCTTAAGCTTCCTAACTCTGCTGAGTTAGAATTGACTTCACCGCAGTGTCGGGAACTAGCACCACCGTATGCGAGTTCAGAATGTAATACCTGAAATTCTTCACCGCTTTGACAACGGCAAAGGCGTGCTTTTCTAATTGAGTCATCTTCAACTCGTGGGGCTTGAGGGGAGAACTCATGAATGCAATCGGGGATTCAATATCCTCTGAATTCTTTTGCATTAGAATTGTAGACACAGTATGTTTGGAGGCGTAACTATACATAATGAAGTTTTGGAGAAATCCGGACATACCAGGACCGGTGCATGAGCAACAGAAGTTTTTATCTCTTCAAACGACCTTTTCCCCTCTTCACTCCATCTGAAAGTGGGTGATCCTTTCATCATGTTCAGTATGTGGCGGGTCTTCTCAGCAAAATCAGGGACAAAACGCCTAAGAAAGTTCACCTTTCCGAAGAAAGAATGAACACCATTCTTGCTTGTAGGCAGAGTAAGGCTTTGGATAGCCTTAACTCTTTCGGCATCAATCTTCGTTCCTTCTTTGCTAACCACATGGCCTAGCAATTTCCCTTCCGTAACCCCAAAAACAGACTTTTTAGGATTTAGGGAAATCCCATGTTCTCGACACCTGGCCAATACTTGCTCCAAGTGATCACAATGATCACTTCGTCGTTTGGAGAACACGGTTAAGTCATCTAGATAAACTACAATGACTTTTCCCATCATGCCTTTGAATGCAAAGTCCATGGCCCGCTGAAAAGTGGCACCAGCATTGGTTAGGCCGAAAGGCATCCTGCTGTAGGCAAATGTACCCCATGGAGTAGTGAATGCTGTTTTGAATTGATCTTCAGGCGAGACTTCAATCTGATTATAGCCTGAAAAACCGTCAAGCATAGACAGCATTTCTGACCCAGTTACTGCTTGCAGAACTTGGTCCATTATGGGAAGAGGGTAGTTGTCTTTCAGCGAAGCTTGATTCAAGTTTCGGAAGTCTACGCAGATGCGTATTTCACCGTTTTCTTGCGTCTGCAAGCACAATGTTTGCCACCCAAGTGCTGTGATGGATAGGGAAGATGATTCTTGCGTCCAGCATCTTCTGAATTTCGGCCTGAATGGTGCCCGAAATCTTAGGATTATAATGCCTCTGCTTCTGACGGAAGGCTCTGGCATCCTCTTTCAGCGGTATATCATGCTGAACGTCCTTTGGCTTGAAGGACTTTAAGTCGGCATAGGACCATGCCAATACATCCATATATCTTTTCAGCAACTTGACAAATTTCCGCTTTTCTTCTGGCGTGCAACATTTCCCGATGTTCACGAATTGCGGATGTGCCTCAGAACCTATATTGACTGGTTCTGTCTCTGGAGATGAGCTAGGATCATCTCGCCTTTTCTTTTTCACAAAACGGTCATGCCTGTCAAACAGGCGCTCCAGAGAAACCAGGCCCTTTGGAATTTTATTTCCCTTAAGCTGACAAATGCCATCGTTCTCCTTTGTTTCGTGGTTTTGACTGTTGATGGATTCACGGCATGGAGAGGTGGATCCTTCAAAATACAACTCATCAAAATTTTCTGCTTTTTCTAGAAAGGCAATGAGGTGATTATCATCGTTGAATACGCAATCTTTGAGAGTTGCATCGCACTTGGGCGGAAAACCACTTCAATGGTGTACTTGTTCGTCTTCAAACCCGGGTGTGGGAGCATGAGAGATGCCGAAACAGCCAACGAATCAGCCATGTCATTTTGAGCTCTTGGAATCGCTCCTATTGAAAAGGCATCAAATTCCTCAATGCTGTCCCATACTGCATTACGGTAGTGCCTGAGCCTTTCATTTTTACTTGGTAAATCCTTTTGACCTGATTTACAACTAGCTCGGCATCACCTTGTGCCTTTAGATTTTTAATTCCTCTTTCCTTTGCAGCTTGCATACCGAGTAACAGAGACTCATACTCGGCAGTATTATTCGTATTGAAAAACTGCAATTTGAAAGAGAGAGGAATGACCTCCTCCTCAGGAGATATCAGCACAACCCCAGCGCCACATCCGCTAGTTGCTTTTCGCCATCAAAGCTGCAAGGTCCAGACCTTATTAAGGTCCTTTTCTTGAATGAAAACTTCCTTTGTATCCGCCTCGGTGGATAAGAAGTAGTTCCCCATCCCTGATGATTCAAAAAGGATTTGAGCTTTGGGGTCTTCAGAGCTAGTGACCAAGTATTTCTTTTGGGATTCCGGCTCCAAAGTTTGCATTACGCCTTTGACTGGAATTCTAGCTTTGGACCAGTCCATGTGAATTTCTCCACCAACTTCGCTGCAAAAACTCCTTCCCAGCAAAATTCCATAAGCTGCCGGAATGTCAGCGACAAGAACGGTCATCTTTACTCTTTTTTCAGGGAATGCTGCGAACGCGAATTGCGCGTCTTTGATTTGACCAATCAATGGCACTTGCTTGGTTTCCAATGAGTAGCATCTGCCGAAAGGCTTGGTAAGAGTGAGGCCCAAAGCATGGGCGACTTTCGCTGGCATGACGTTATCTGAAGCTCCGGAATCAATTATACAGTTGCTCAACTTATGGCCATTGATTAGGAGGGAGAGATAGAAAGGCTCTATCTTGCCTGATGCAGATGTTGAGGCAACATTTATGTGGGATTCAGGAGGAGTGGAAAGGATTCCTTTAGGGGAAGCCTGATTAACTATAACAGCTTGGCTTTGGATATACTTAGTCAATCTTACAAGCTGTTCGGGGTTTGACTGAAGATACTCAGCTTCAGACATTTGGATCTTGGTCTTTTTTGCGTGATCTATTATATCAAATGCGGCCAAGGGTTGCGTAGGTAAAGGAATGAGTCCTTCACCCCGCGATGATGGAATAGGGTTACTGATCTTGATAGGAATATGAGAGGGCTGACTCGGAGGAGAGATAGGTGGAAAAGACTTCTTTGCAAAAGATTTAACAGGGAGTTGAGTGGGAAGAGGATTACCTCTTTTAACAATGGTTGGAGGCGCGTTTGACACGGCCTTCTCTTTCTGCGTATGGGCATCAACCTCTGCTTCTTTTCCTTGCGAGCGGGTAAAAACAGCGTAGGATTGTCCGCTTGCATAGCCTTGCGTACTCTCTTCTTCATCAGATTCGTCCTCATCAAATTCCATGTATCCAATAGTAGAGTCGCCAGTCGGTTCACCGACATCTTGATCATCTTCGCCTTGGAGCGAAGGTTCTTCATAGTACTGCTCTTCTTCCTCTTCAATTTCGGCCAAAGCATTGACCGGAGGAGCTTCAAGCGCCAACCGTGGAGCAGCTGTAGGCAAGCGCGGCCTTTGTGAAGCATTGTTAGGAACAAAATTCCTCCGCGGGATATCCGTACGAGGAAGCCCAGGAGAGGCTGGGCAGTTTGCTTCTTTAGTGCAAGCAAATCATTTGCCATTTTTTGGAATGCTGGATCAGACGAAGTGATAGGCGAAGGGCCCAAAGACTTAGGCTTAGCTGATTCTTTTCTTAACTCGCCAGATATTATCAAATTGTCTTCTATACGGATGGCAGCAGCCTGAGCGAGAGGTAGAGTAGCTACTCGCTCTTGAAGGAGTAAGAAGCTAACTTTTGAACTCATGGCATTTACGAAAAAACACTTCTGGTTCTCCGGTGTTGGAAGCATGGCAGTAGGGACACGGTTGATTAGCGCATTGAACCGGGCGACAAAATCGCGCATGGTCTCATTTGCCTCCTTCTTCAGATGAGTGATTCGTGACAATAAAGTAAATGCATCCTCTGAAGGCTTATACCTGTCTTCAAAAGCGTCCCGCAAAGTTGCCCAACTAGTGATAGATCCGGCCGGCAAATGCTGAAACCATTCAGCTGCAGGCCCTTGTAGAGTTTCCAGAAAAGGCGGACTGACACATCTTCATGAGTCACGTCCAAAATACTGCATGACATAATGAAAGCAGAAATGTGGGAATCCGTGCTTTGATTTCCGCTCCCGTCGAATTTAGGAAAATTCTTTCGATTTCCGTGAGGGAGTGCGTGAACTGGATGTGGTAAAGCCAACGGACCCATAGCGTTTCCCCATGGTACTGCCATCTGAAAAGCCGGAAAGAGAACACGAGCTGGAAGTGTAGTTCCGCTGAGTAGCAAAGCACTACAAAGGGATGTGGATGCTCCTGGCAAAAGACTTTTTCTTTGTGAAGGCGAGACACTCCTGGATGACCGGCTAGCTGAGCTTAGCGCTGAAAAACGTGCCGGTGTTACGCTGAAATTGTGCCTCTGAAGCAGATCGAAAGTAGGATCAGCTTCTCCACGGGCTCTTCTGCTGCGCGTAAAAGGTTCACTCGCCAGTGTACCTTTCAGATCTGCAATATTACAGCGCAGATTTAAACTTTATTTTTGGGTGTACTTGCTGATTTTCTGGTTTTTCTGACAAAAACCAGCAGCATGCACTTTTCTGGATATTTGAAAATTATCCTCTTCAGAAACCGATTGCGGTTAAATGACAAATAACAGCGAGGATAAGATGGCAGGGAAGATAGTAAGCTATTTTTCGGATCTGGTTTTTAATTTTCAGAGGGTTTAGAACATTTCAGAAAATAGTTAAAAACTCAGATCTACGGAAAATGATGATTTTTGATAAAAACTCAGCGAACTAAAGATATGTAACAGGCCCAGATCTATGATTCTCAGAAGAAAATTTTCAATTTCGGGCACTTTTGCAAATTTTTGGATTTTCAACAAAAAAGTTGATTTTGCAAACCTGGCAAAGAACTTTGCTGATTTTCCTGATTTTTATTTTACAAGTATAGATCGTGCATTTATCTTTACATTGGCGAAATCTGTTTTAAAAATCCGATCCCGGTAGTCGCCAAAAGCTGTTGGTCCGAAAATCTGTCGCGTCGGACAGATCTATGGATACGCAGCCAACAAGGTGTGCGAGGGCTTAGCCCCTCTTTGAGGAGACAAAGAAAGCGGCCCGGTTTATTGCTACTTCTACTAGCAGGAACCTATGCAAGTCTCACAGATTCTGCCTTCGGGGTTGGGATCTCATCCCAGTAGAGTGTTCTAGGCTGCGAAGAGAAAGGAATAAAAGAAGGAGAAGAGAAAGAACAGATCCGAAGGAAGAAAAGAAATGAATTCCAAAGCGGAAGGGTCAGAAGATCTATGCTTTGGGCTTGGTAGTAAACAGAGCCAAACCTACTCACATAAATAAACAAAGCAATACTGATAAACAAATGACGGAAAAGTAGATATGAATTCAACAGAAAAGACACATGCAGATCTAACATAAGAAAGATCTAATGTATAACACAGCTATTGAGCACAAAGTCTGAATAATTGTATTAATTGTTTTTATCTGTTACAAGAAAGCTCAAAGTCTTTCTCTCCTCACCTCTATTTCTATCTGAAAAATGTTCACCTCTTTGAATACAACAAGTATTCTAGTATTTATAGAAAGTGAGGGAGAGAGAAGGCAAAATGGAGCCAACCACTTATTCACAAGATATTTACAAAATATCCAAAAGTCATGTTGACTTTTACAACTTGGATGGATGACATCATCCCATGATGCAACATGGATGATGTCATCGTTTGTGCCTGCCAACACACTTGAGATATTTGAGAGAAAGTCGGAGAGAGAATAGAGAGGAGAAGAAGAAGAAGAAGAAGAAGAAGAAGAAGCTATTCATCATCATCATCCTGTGGCCTAAAAGGGGTCACCTGTTTCTGATGCTGATCAGGAGATGAGATGTGGAACTGAGCGCGGTATTCCAAGAACTTGCTGATCATTGGCGCAAATTGATCCTGTGATGGATCCTTGTGCCTTTCACTAATTGCTTCGCAAGTTTCCCGCTCATCAATGAGCTTTTCGGGGACCCTGGAATAGTCTTTACCCGCCTCGATTAGGGACCCGATGAAGTCTGAGGCAGGAGGTTGTTGATGGATTCGATGTCGAAAGTGACTTGCAGCCTGTCCTTGAGAAGCTAGCTCCTTGAAAATTCGGATAGTATCGTCAGCTGATCTCAAGGTGAGGGAAGGAGTGAGCAACCCTGGAGTCATAGATAGAACAATCTTCTCCATTTGATGCATCGCATCCAGGGCCTCTTCCTTCACCTTGTCTATCTTCTCTAACACAAATTCGAGCTGATCTATCCGATAGTCCAGAGTGGACATGGTCTTGTTGAGGGTCCTTGGATGACCGAATACTCCAAACTTGACCAAATCTTCGACTGAACAGTCGAACATTTGTTGGAAGGCCTCGTGTTGGAGTCTGGCATTTTCGAGCTCTTCTGATACTGGACTTGCTAATGTTTGGAGTTCCTTATTCGCCTTCTCGATGTTCAGGTATAAACTGATATACTCGGCGATCACCTTTTCACTATCCTTAAGGATTTGGCTCCTCCAAGCAGAAACAGCCATACCTTGCTCGCCGATCTTTGAGTATTCATTGATCTTCTCCTGACTGAGCAGCTCAGGAGTCTCGGCGGCAGTTGTGGGAGGTGCACTTCCCATCTTCTGTAGGGCTTGAAGCAGGTATTTATTCTGCTCCTTCAGTAGCCTCTTTTCTTCCTTTTGTTTCTGAAGCTTTTCAGAGTGCATCAACTGCGGAAAGAGCTTCCCCCTGGAGACTTTCAGAGGATGTCCCCATTGTGACTTGGGTCACTGTGAAATCTGCCGGAGACAGATCTTCTTTTTCTTTGGTGAGATCGGGGTAGGCAATTTCCATAACTCTCTCACCTGCAGCGCTCTTGGAGAAGCGTGTAACCGGCTTGTGCTTCTTTGCTCCTTTAGCCGGAATGACTGAAAAGTCCATCGGAGCGATGGGGACTTTCCTCTTTGGTTGGCTCAGCTGCTGAGAGATCCAAGCTGGTCCTATTGAAGAAGGACCAGAGACAGAGGGGGAAGCAGCAACGGTAGAAGAGGGGAAGAACGTGGAGACACGCGGCGGCGGCATTGAAAGAATAGCCGAAGACATGCCCACGGGAGGAAGGGAAACCGCAGCTGTAGAAGACATGGGAAGGGAAGGGAGCCCGGAAATGAGGGAAGAAATGGAGGAAGACAAATCAGCGAGAGAGGAGAAGATGGACGAAGAGGCAGGGGAGAGAGTAGAAGAAGGGGGAGAAGACACAACCAAAGGAGTGGTTGCCGACATCTGAGGAAGGGGAGGAAGAGAAGAAGAAGGGATAGAAGGGACCTCTGTAGTTGTAGCGGTGCCGACATCCTGGGTGGATGGGCGTATAGGACTATCCTCTGTCAATTCCTTCTCTGGCGAATCCAGGGTTATTACTTGTTTAGGCTCTGAAGGAAGAGGACTTTCAGAGCTTCCTCCGAATGGTGCTAGGCTCACCTTCCGCAGCTTTGCCTTTTAGCTGCTTCTTTGACCTTGGAGGTGCATTACCCAAAGGAGAAGTTGTAAAATCTACACCGAGGTAGATTAACCCATTCATGCGGCACCAGTGCTCTGTTCTCCGCATAGTCTCCTTGACCCTCTCCTCGATTGTCTGAGGAGCCTTGCTTCTGTCAATGTCCGGGAAGGGCCAATCATCCCCTTCTGTGTCATTATACACTTTGTCTACTTCGTCTTCCGTGGTTTGGAAGCCTTTTGGGACAATAGCCACTCCGTAATGGATGATTTCCGTTAATGCTAAGCGAGAGTGATCCTTTCTTCTGAGTTCTACCTCATGGAGAACGTCAATGTAGATATCCTCAATCTGAGGGACATGAATCGGATCAAGCTTAGCCCTTGGTAGACAGCCCCTAGGGTCGAATGTAGGCCTTGCTGGGAAATCATGCTTTAGGTTGAGCAATTCTAGCTCAGCAAACATCTCCTTCGCCTTGTGATAGCTGGAGCATGTGTAACGGCCTACTGTGAGGGGGAAAGGAGTTCCGCCCTTCTTTCTCTTGAGGCACTTTTCATGGTATGTGACGAGCTGTCTTGATAGTTCCAATAAAATCAGCTTTGGTCCAGCATACCTTGGCAACCTGGTTGGTTCGCCCAAAAAGTTGACCGCCCTCAGATAGGTGAATGTGGGAAACTGGGTGAACAAGGCCCCCCACTTCTCTGTGACTGCCACTATGTTTTTGGTTGTCCGGCCATGAGTCAAATTTGGCCGCAACATGCACATGATGTGATAGAAGAAAACATCATTGATCTTAGCGAAGTGTTGGATGCTGTTCTCCAGCTTCAGCTCTTGATAGTATTCATATATTTTGGCCTGAGGCCAAGTTCCGCTTCGGTGCAGCCCTGGATAATCCCTTTCAGACGCAGCAGCATACACTACGTAGGAGTTCATGTGGAACACTCCTGTTGTAGCGAACTGTTGCAGTTGCTCGGATATTGTGCTGCTTATTATCTCCCCCCAGCAGAAACGCTGATCGGGCAGATTCTTATTCATTGTTTCCAGGTACCGCAGCATCCACTTATGGAAGTAGTGAGCATCTGAAAGACCGAAGACTCTGCTCAGGAAGGTGATTGTATCACTGAGTTCCTCTGAGAAATCACTCCGGTGGATAGTTTGAGGCCACCGGGTCACTACCTTCTTATTCTTGAGGTAGACCTCATTCATCAATTGCATGCACTTGTCTTCGTTGTCCTCCCAAGCCTTGAGGCATTCTTCTGCGCAATGCCACATAGTTTCGGTGGTGAGGATTCCAAGCATCAACTCAAAGCGTGCGGCGCGTAAGGTTTATAACTACCTCGCCTTTTTGTTCTCGACACATCTCGTGTCTTTGTTGAAGGATTGTGCAACAATCATCATGAACTCGTTATTCACAATGACGACGGGGATTCCTCCGTGCAAAGTGCAGGCGCCGCCTATCAATTTATCCATCCATGGACTCCTTGTCACTTTTCGAGTTCTTACCTGCAATTCCTCTATGTCAATGTGACCGATCGGAGTAATCCCCGACATCCATATTACACTCTGTGATTCGGGCATTCGACCCCTCGATATTTGTATTTCATTTCTTCTTCGTTAGCTTTGCCTTCCTCTTGGTTTGATGGGTCTCTTGCTTGGCGTAGACATGTGTTCTTCAAGGCTTATCTGATGATCTGCACGTAGAAGGAGCGAAACCCAATCCAAGAAGCTTGAATTAGTCATTTGATCTTCCATTGGAATACTAGCAGAAGAAAGAGTTAGAACTTTTAAGGTTCGGGGCGCAGGGCGCATGAAAAATGTATATAACAGGCTGAATAGTCAAGGCGCACAGGAAAAGGGTGCAACAGAGGTTAAGTTGGCGCCAAAGGCGCATGGCGCATGGATGAAGCAGACTGCATTTTATAGAAGGGCGCACAGGAAATGCATGTTACATTGAGATTTGGTGCGCCCTTTGGCGCATGGGCAGATTGTGCAACATGGAAAAAGGCGCGCCAAAGGTATATGGCGCGGCGCATGGAGGGTCTACACAACATCATGTACTTGCAACGGAAGGTGCGCCCGCGCCTTGGAGGCTTTACACTTGCGCAAATAACTCTTGCGTTGCATGGAAGCTGGGCGCGCCCTTTAGCGCATAGAAGAGGGATGCAACAGGGGTAAAAGATGCGCCAAAGGGATATAAGGAGGCGCGGGTTTCGAGCGTGTTACGGGCCGAAAGGGTGCGCTTAGGGGCGCATGATTTTTAATCGCAGACATCTTTGGGTAGACGCGCCGAGGGGCGCGACTGTCTAAGGTGCAACATGACGCGGCAACGCGCCATGGGGAATACTTGAAATACTTAAGCATTTACACATTTCAACCTCCACTTCGAAAGGACGCTTGGCATCACTTAGTTTGATAAAATAGGATCAGACCAAGCCAAAATAAAACCATCCCTCCCTTTTCCATCAAATCCAGAAAGAGGGAGGGAGAGGAGAAAGAAAGCACAGACCAGGCAGGAGGAAGAAAACAAAAAGTTCAAGGAGGGAAACAAGCCAGGCACAAATACAACTGATGAAAACCAGCAAGCCAGCACACACCAAGAACTAAATGAAAAGAGGATGAACCTCTTACCTTAACAATATAGCCAAAATCCTTGAGCGGGTCCACAACTTGATGAAAATGACAAGCGGTGACAAATCCAGAGCGATCACGTGCCTTGACAAAATGCAATGAAAATGACACGGCGCGCACGGGTATATATAGAAAATTTTGTCATTAATGCGCCACCAACTTTTGAAATGGCGCATGGAAACATTGTCGGCGATGTGGGAAAACGTGCGCCCTTTGGCGCATGGAAGGAAATGACAACAGAGAATGAGCGCCTTTGGCGCATCAAACAGTTGTCGACACGTTAAAGCTATGTGCGCCCTTTGGCGCACCAAAACTGATGTAGCAAAGATATTACATGCGCCCTTTGGCGCACCAAAAACTCACTCAACATCCTTTGCGCACCGAAATACGTGCTAACATGGAAAAAAGGCGCGCAAAGGCTTTTAAGGAGGCGCATCAAAAATTGATGTTGCAAGGCAAAACCATGCGCCCCTTGCCAAAAAAAAGGCTCAAAAGACAAAGTTCAAAACTGAATTTCCCGGGAAGGGATTTTACAATATTTTGAACGCGAAGGATCCCTAACGAGGGATCGAAACAAAATTTTCGGTAAGGTTATCGGTAAAATTGCCCTTGTCAATTTTACAGGATAACAAGCTTAAAGAATCAATCGATGGAGTAACTATTGTAGCGGTGATAATCCCAATATGCTTTTTCATCTGTAGTCATTTTTATGCCTTCTCAAACAACAAGGAAATCCCATGTGCGCCGACCTATCACCCGGTGGTCATTGGGTGCTCACCCGAGGCATGGGTGGGCACCAAGTCCCTCCTTTATGTAAGTTGTGTGAGAATTCATTATTTACGACAAAAAATTAAGTGAATAGATTGGAAAGGAACCATACGTTCATCTTAGAGCTCATCTAGGCTTCTAGACTAATGTGTTCATGCATATAAGAAAAGCATTATAGAACATAGATATGAATCATAATAGAAAAGAAATGCATAGGGGTTTACACCCATTCATATGAAATGTATATTTAATCGATCCATACAGAGGTAAGTAGAAATGGAACCACACATATATTCATACCAAGCATGTTGATAACCATATTAAATTAACCGAGACAATCACAGATCCATATGATAGTGCAGACCAATGTCATGCATCGGAACCGGACTTAGGCCCTTCCTAGTACAAAGAAAAATTGTCTAGACCCATCTCCTTGATAGAACGTACTCCAATAGATCCTCTAAACCTAGCCGATGGAGCTCTCACAATATTCCTACATGGCTTCACCTCTCTTCAATTCTTGCTTCTCCATCTATCTCTTGTTCTTCTATCGGGTGCTCATATATATAGCCTTATCAAGCACTACCATGCCTTTATGAAGTTGTAGATCGCTTGCCATGTGTCCAAGTGGTCCTCCATGGGAGCATGCTTCTTCATATGCGAGCTCTCCATCCTTTTCCATGATGACCTTCTAGAATCTTCTATCGCAAGGTATATTCCTTTCGTGGGCACCAAGTTGCAGTGACACCTTATCCACTTCGCATGTGTAGTCGGGTCATGCTTTCCTTGTGTTCTTCCTGATATGCCAAATATGGATAAGTCCCAAGATCTTTTCTCTGCCTTGTGTGCGTGCCACTGGTTCTACTAAAACCCTCCTAAAACCCTGTCCTGCACACTTTCTCCTTGCATGCCCTTCTTCAAATAGGCCTTGCACGCCCACACGCCTTCTTATACTTAGCCAATATTTTAGGGGCCCAACATCACCCCACACTACGCCTGTTCTTCTCCCTCAAGAACACCTTTTATAAGAATAAATAATGATTTCCATTGAATAGTTTAGAGAAAGAATAAAGGAATGGAGAATTTGGGGAAGAATGAAAAAATGGGAAACTATGATTATTTTTGTCGAGGAGAGGAAATATTTCGTTAAGTCTACCTCTAAATCATTCCAGGTATCGACCTCACTCTATGCCTATTTACAAAGGTCACCGACTAGGGTGCTCACCTCTTCAAATATTATCCCTTCTCCTTGGGTATTCATTGTTTCCACAATCCCCTCCAACTGTTTTCCCAAATCCTTGAGCACGTCCATCCTTCCAAAGTGATATGGGGATATAACTCTTTCGGATCGGTTTTGATTGAGCCCGCAAGGTCTCAATAGCCTCGATTTCTCCTCAACCTCGGATATAATTTTTTCATGTTCCGCCCTATTCCCCTTGTTCTTCCCCTAGAAATCCTTGAGATTTGATTCATGGGTGGTGAACAGAATGCTCGCTACTCTATCTCTATCGATGCGCTTGTCATAAGAGGCGTCAACGACTTGGGCGACGGATTTCACATCCGCGAGGACTTTCTTGTACTGGGAAAAAATTGCCACAACCTTCATCTTGTCCTCCTTTTCTTTACACGCTGATGCATCCTTTGTAAACTCGAAGGATAGTGGTCATGTTTCCATTGTGAGGACACGAGTCGGGTCCTCTAGACACTCTAGGGTGGATCCATAGTTCTGCACTTTGGTGGCATTATATACAGATGCTTCAAGAAAATGGCATCTGTGATCATATTTTCTTTCTTATAGACCTCACGCACACTTGCCTTCTCTTATTTCAACTCACGCCTTGGTTATGCGCTGATTAGATCCTCTCACTTTAATTCCTTGGTTATTTTCTCGATCTCTTCTTCCCTTTTCTCTTGTTCTACCTCTAGGAACTTCACCATGTCATTCCTCTTGAAGAGTCTGGCCTCTACTTCCATCAAAACCTTGTTTAACGCATTGCATATTTTCTCATCTGATAACCACTGAGATTTTACTAAGGGGTTGTCACCTTTTGAATCTGGCACCTTCATTATTTCCCCTTGGATTACTTCAAATTCTAGTGTGTTGATGTGGGACTCAAATGCACAAAAAATCATTTTCCTCATTCGAGGGTATGCACCTTCCTCATCAAATGATGCCATAGCCAAGAGTTTCTTTGTTGGTATGGTGATTTGAAAATGCGCGCAACACCTTGTTTGGATCATCAATATATCCCATCCTTTGAACTCGTTATGCTTCTCGCACTCTTTTCTTGCCATGCGTACAACCTTAGGAAAGCTCACAGCCAAATTGGGATCTCCTCCCATGCTGCCATATTCCTTTTCTACGCTCTCCTCCTCTGCTTCCTTCATCACCAGTCCGTACTATGCTCCATCTCTTGCTCTACCAGGTCTTCAATGATCTTTTCTACTTCTTTCTCCATGGCCTCATCTATTTGTTCCTTTGTGAGGCTTGGGGTCCTTTGTTCTTTTGTAACTTCCTCACTTACCCCTTTGTCCTGAGTATCCTCCTCTTCCTTGTCATTCTTCCTCTTGAAAAATATGTACTCATTTTATTCTTCCTCTCCTTCCTCCTCCATTTCATGTACTTCAAATATGGGAGGGCCTTGATTTACCTCAAGTTCATCATCTTCATCATCATCCCTTTCACCTCTATAGGCCTCCAAGCTCTCTGTACCCTCTGAGTCATCTTCTTCTGTCACCTTTTGCTTATTTTTGACAGGAGATTATGCTTCCTTCTCCTCCTCCTCTGGTGATCTCTCCCGAGTGATAGGTTCTTCATGCTCCAAAATTTATTCCTCTAGAGTTTTTGCTTTCACCAAGGACTTCTTCCTCCACGCATAAGTACTAGGATTAACACTTGTATTTGGTGCGCTTACCACTTTGTAGCTCGAACACTTGGTGCTTTCTGCACCTCTTCCCTTTCCCTCTTCTTTGGAGTGGGCTTATTTCTTCTTGTGGGGTCCTCGGGGATGGATATATCATTTTACAGGTATGCACCCTTTTCAAAATTTGGCATGATGTGAAGGTATATCCTTGATGCAGCCCTTCCAACGATTGGTAATGTTACTGTTTTCATCATCTGTATCTCATGGGAGACATATCTCTCCACATATGTGTGCTTATTGGGGTAAAATAACTTTCTGTGTAGCTCTCTATGGTCTTGATCCACCTCACTAAGGTTGAACCTTAGTCTCTTGGCCTCTTTAAACATGTTCACCCCCACTTGGAAATATTACATGGTGAAGGAGAAGGGAAGCTTGCACCAAGGGCCCATTGTTTCATTTATTAACCTAAATTTTCTAATGCGAAGTGTTGATATATTGTAAATTCTGCTTCTCCTTTCATGAGCGTAGGTAACTACTCTGGAATCCTCCATTCTACCCTAAACACATCCCTCATGCGCTTGTACCACTTCTCTAGACGTGCCTTGTGAGTGGCTGTCATGGTCTCATAAGTATATTTTGTGATTTGCTTCGTGGGCAAGGGATCCTCTTCTAGGTACTCCCAAACAAACCTTTCGTCCCATCAAGCACTCCGATCTCTGAGAAAACAATTGTGAGGAGGAAATTTCCAAATAGTATCTTCTCGCCTTCTTACGCGCTACTAATGATTTCATCCATGATGAAAGTGGACAAGTTGTAGATGGTCCCCTTAGATATTTTCTCGGCATACGTTCAGCCATGCCTTGTTCACTTGAGTCCATCTCTCTTGATCATTGAGCTTGGTTACCAAACACGCGGCCATCCTCATCATGGGGTCTAGGATCTCTATGATGTCAAAGTATCACGATCCTTTCTTATAGTCATACATAACAATTGTTTCCTTGATGGCCTCCTTATCACTTAGGTCATCATCAATGCTATCCCCCTCATAGATAAGGCCTGTGAACTTGGAAATCAACTGGGGAGTTATGCGCATCTTGTGCCCCGTGAAATAAAAATGGTCTTTGTGAACATGCGCCATTAGCCACTAGTAGAGGCACTCAAGTTTTCTGAAGTAGGGTAATTCGTAAAGTTGTAGTAACCCTGCCTTCTCTAATTTAACCTTTACTTCATCATTGTAGATGGGCATGCCCTCTAGTGTCCTCTTATTTGTTGGGCGAACCAACTCCAAAGCCATTTATTTTTCTGTCATGTTGGTATGGTGATTATATTCACTCACAGTCATTTTCTAAAAATGGGATTCCCATTATTTTCCTAGCAATACCCATCGGGTATTGCATCTTCACGTACCATTCTTCATTTGTGCTTGTGACGACAACCGTTTTCTTCCCCTTCCCCTTGCCTTCCTGATTTTTAGGTGAGATCGTTTCTTTCTTTTGTATCATCCTTCTAGTTAGGCTATCACTTCAAGCATATTTTCCTTGCTCTTCTCTACCACTTTATCCAACCCTAATGCACAACCTTGTGAAGAAACCCTCCTACACTGTGCCCTAGCCACCAAACCCTAACTAGAACAATTATTCCACAAGACAAAGTTTCTCAAAAAATTCCTTCTCAATAACTTCCTCCACGTTCGTGTACTCCTTTCCTACTGGTTTGTGGATATTCTCTAGTCACGTCCTCTCAAATTTCTTAAATTTTTCTTCACATAGATCACCTTTGGGTGCCCTAGTTCACGAGAGCTCTTTTCTCTTTGTAAATGCAAGGTAAATAATGAAGTGCTCGACTTATTATTTATAGATTTTCCTTCTTTCCAACATTAAATGCTATTTTACCTACCATCGTACTTAGTACTAAATGTGAATTTTTCCACCAAGCTGACCTTACATGCCTTCACTTACGCACCCAATCTTGCACGAAAAATTTCTACAACCTTCTAGCGTGTAAACAATCCATCATGACAAAAGATTCTTACGCACGTGTTAATAGCGCCGAAGGAACTTCTTCTGCCCTTCACCTAATTTTTTCTCTTTCCTACCTCGTGTTGTTCCTGTGCTTCTTCCTCTGTACGTGGTTTCTCTAAAGTCTTATCATGATACCAACATTTTTCGTTAACCTCTTCTTCCATGCACTTCCTTCATCCTTTTACGCTTTTTATCCATCAACGTGCAATTTAGTACAACTTATACTACTACCAGTTCAACTTGTATTATGGGCCTATACTTCACATTACTCCACCCCACACTAAAATAGATGCGTGGTCCTCTATGCATGCACAACCTTCAAAAAGTAATGTGGTTGCTGGCACTCAAGGTGTAAAACAAATGACAAAACAAATGATGAGAAAGGGAAACACAAAAGGAAATTGCATAAAGGGAAACTTATACTAAATGGCAAAACTACCTTATTATAAACACCAAGAAGACTTATTTATAGTAGGGATTCAGCCTACTCCCATTGAAATGGCCTGGTAATCTTGTTCCATCTAGTGCTCTTAACTAACACACCTAAATTAAGGATGTCTGAGATGATTTAGGGACCCAACCAATGTACTTTCAACTTTATGGGATGGTGCAGAAACTTAGAATCATATAACAATACCATCTGCTCAATCTAAAATTGTTTATTTTTGATGTGGCGATCATGCCATGATTTTTGTTTATCCTTTTCAGCCTTTTGACTCCACCTAGCCAATGATCGCCTCTCATCCAATTTCATCAATTTGTCAATCCTTTCCTCCAAAGACTTGTTCGTCGGCCAATCCTCTTGCGCATGTTATACATAGAGAAGGTAACATGAATTCAATGGTAAGATAACCTTTGTGCCAAACACCAATTGGAATGGTGTGGCTTTATTCAACCTCTTGTAGGTTGTCCTATACACCCATAAAATTGTTGATACTTTGTCATCCCAATCTTGTCTCCCAACGTCATAAATTTTGGTCAAGGTATGAATCAATATTTTATTAAATGCCTTAGTAGTTCCATTTGTTTGTGGATGGTAAGGGGTAGTCTCGTTTAGGAAACGTGTACCCCTATCACTAGTTAAGCTCAACGGGAATCCATACCTTATAATAATATTTTCCCATAGAAACTTGGTAGTGTAGCTGTTGTACAATCCTTAGTAGGTGTCACCTCTTTCCATCTTGTCAAATAATCCATGCAAGTGATTACATAGTGTGATCCCATCCTACATGTGGATGACAAAATGGGGCCTAAAAATCTATGGCCCACTTCTCAAATGGATCTATACTTGGAATAGGGCATAAAGGCATTTCATCCATCCTTTCTAGTTTTCCAAGGTGTTGATAATGATCACATGTCTTGTAATGCTCTTTGCAATCTTGATATAGGATTTCCCACCATAACCTAGCTTGTAATATCTTACGCGCAGTGGCATCCCCTGCATAGTGTCCACTTGCGCTTCCTCCATAATAGCTAGGTGCTCATGTTCTATAACACACCGACACAATACTTCATCATGTCCTAGCTTGTACAAATCACCACTAATTAGCATGTAGGGTGCGACACGTATGGATAATTGCTTCCTTTTTAATGCTTTCTTCCCTTCTGGTGCCACACCCATTTTGAGAAACACCGCAATATCCTCTAAGTCTGAGGGCACGTGCCGTAACCTAAACAGTTATGTGTCTGACATGGTATCTTCAATGCTTTGCGCATCCTCTCCTGAGTCAATCCTAGACAAGTGATCGTGTCCATGATCTCGTAAACTCTTCAACTTTGGAATCATCCATAGAGTCATAATTAATCACTGTTCTACTTTCTATTAGAAAATAACAAAGATAAGTAGTGAATGAATTATACTTGTTCTTAGAATCAAAAATTTGTAGAAAAGGAAAGAATATAGATTCATATACCAATAATTTTATCCTGGAAAACCTCTAGAGGAGGAAAAACTAGTCGAGAAGGGCAATTGCTCTTTCTTCCCACTTTTATTGGCCAATTCAATAATAAGTACAAAAATTACAATAAGTATGAAAGAGAAGTAGATAATATCTCACACTTCCTCCCAGTTGCTTGCTTGCTCTATCTCAATTACTCCTTGCTTCTACAAATAAAAATTCCAACACTAAGAGCTTCTTACTCACTTGCTTCATGCTTCGATGCCTTTGTTCTCTTCCATAACATGCATTTATAGCCTTTCTCATGTTCTCCGTGCATTGGAGAATGGGAAAGGTCATGCAGAAGAAGAGACATGGACACCCTTTGGAATTTTGAGACTATTTGCATCATATTTTATTTTTTGTCCACAAGATCCAGGACCTCCACCAAATGCAGACCGACAGTCCTAGAGTGGGGCAAGGTTTTGTAACCACCGCCCTGCACAGGGCGGTGGTCCTGTCACTAAACAGACAAAACCTTTGTGTATCATTTTTTTCTTCTTCGTGTTGGCTGATTTCATAAAGTAGAGTCATTTTAGATCCCTATGGATCACACCTCCCTTGCTTAGGAGGATTTTGGTCCCACAAAAGCTTAGTGAGGGAGTAGATGAGGAAATAATTCCCTCACTTTCTCCTTCGGGTATCACTGGGCCTGCCTTGGTGTTTTTCCTTTCAGCCCAATATCCCAAGACTCATGCATACTTGTATTAGTCTCTCTCGACCTTATGCTATAGTACTACATCTTCCTCCAATTCACCTTGGGAGTCCAAGACGCAATCCTCAATAGAAGGTAGCATTGTAGTTCTTCATATTCATCTAGCATGGATGGCTCATATAGGTGTAATTTCTCATAGTTTACTACAGAGTACATCCTCATGAATGATGAAAAATCAAGTCGAAAGGAATTTTCTCCAACCTACTCCAATATGGTGAAGGGTCCATATCGTAGTGGCTTGAGCTTTCGTGCTTGACCTTGTAGTCTCTCCTTGCTCAAGTAAAGCCAAACTCTATCTCCAACATGAAGCTTATGTTCCCTTCTATGCTGATCGTGCCTAGCTTTGTACTTGGCTTGAGATTTCTCTAGCTATTCCTTGACTTTGAGATGGATTTTCCGGATCCTCTCAATGAATTTGTTTGCTCTAGTCACCTCTGTGTCTCATGTATCCTTCTCATCCTGCTGTCCAACTGCTATGTCTAGCGGATTTATAGGTAGATATCCCAAGCATGCTTCAAATGATGACTTCATAGTGGATGTGTGTACTGCTGGTTATAGGAATGCTGAATGTAGGCTAAGGACTCATCCCAAGTCCTTGGGTATTTGTTGTTATACCCTCTGATCAACTATACCAAAGTCCTATTTACCACCTCTGTTTTCCATCTCGTCTTTGGATGGAAATATGTGTCTCTCAGTAACTGGTATCCATCTTGTCCCACAAAGTAGTCCAAAACTTCTCCAAGAACCTAGAATACTTTTCAGAAATAATAGACTTTGGCAAACCAAAATGCACCCATACATTAGCAAAGAAAAGATCTGTTGCCTCATGTGATTTTATTGTCTTTTTACATGCCATAAGAATACACATCTTACTGAATCTATGAACAACAACATATAGATAGTCATGGCCATGTTTAGACATAAGTAATCCTCCTACAAAATACATAGAAATTTCCTCCCATGGATGAGTAGTCTTGGAAAAGGCATATACAAACCTTCCTTCCTAATCTTAGGCTTGCAAGTACAACAAAGTTTACATCCTTGTATAAATTTTGATACTTCTTCTTGCATATTGGGCCAATACACATACCTTTGCAAGTGGGCTAGGGTTTTACCAACACCGAAATGTCTCGATAATTTCAAGGTATGTCCTTCCCTCATCAATAGAATTCACTCTTATTTTGGCATGCAAAGCTTCCCCCATCGGTAGAGTATCCTGTCTTTGAGATAACAATCTTCAATCCCTGTCCTTTCAGCCCCTTAGGATTGAAATTGCTGAAATGTCACCCCAAAGTATTTGTCCTAGGCATATGCCTCTCCGTAAGCTTCCTTCATCAAGGGATCAATCTGAGAGATAGTGGCCAAATAGGAAAACTTCTCCTGTGTGGGTGGCCTAGACAACATGTCGGCCACCAAGTTTGTACTACCCTTCTTGTATTTAATCACCAGATGGAACTGTTGAAGGAACCCCACCCATTTGTAGTTTCTTTCCTTTGTAATTTAGACCGTGCTTGTAAATACTAGAGAGGTTTGTGGTCAGTGTGCACAATAGTTTCTTTACCCAACAAATAATGCTTCCATTTTTTAATTTCCTGAACTAGTGCATACATTTCCTTATCATATATTGAATATCCTTTAATTGCTGAAGTGAAAGTTTCAAAATGATAACATACGGGTTTACCTCCTTGAAGCAACATTACGCCCATGGCGTAATCACTGGCATCTATCTCTACTTCAAAAGGCTGCTACAAATTAGGAAGAGCAAGTACTGGAGCATGAATAATCTTGTATTTCAATAACTCAAAGGATTTTTCTTGTTCCTTACCCCATCCAGAAATATTACTCTTTACTGACCACTATGTGTAGAGGTGTTGTGATCACGGAGAATTCTGGAATGAACTTCCACATGTACTATACTGCTCCCACAAAAATCCTAGTTTCTATGGCTCCTGTTGGTGTTGGCCAATTAGTGATGGATTACACCTTCTTTGGATCCACTCGTAGCTCTCCTCCTCTAACCATGTGCCCAATATAGACAAGTGTCTATTTGGAAAATTCACATTTCTTCATATTACAAAGTAGTTGTTTCTCCCGAGAACTTGCAAGACTTGCTACAAATGAGTTAGATGTTCTTCCCATGTGGCAATAAAAATCAAGAAATTGTCTAGATATACAATGACACATGAATATATGAAATCCCACAATACATGTAATGACATTACTTGTATAATTCAGATCATGATAAAAATATAACACCAAATAACAAAATATTCCGAATAATGATCTCAATATGCAATTATAATAGCTTCTACACTTCGAGGGGAAAACCTCCAAACCATACAATAATACTCAAATACTCTAATGATGATGAAATACTACCTACAATCCCCTATATATACTATTCATATCTTATGGTCATCACCAAGGCTGACTATTTGTTAGGAATAATTAATAGTGTAAACATTATGGGTTGTTGAGATACTATTAATTAGAATTATATGTGAAGTTGTTGTAAATAGCTTCACGTATTTAGCCTATTGTTTACAACCACTCCTAAATTATAGGAGGTTGTTTTGCTATTTGCTTGGCTATTTATTAGCCATGTATTGTGTGTATGTTACGAATGAATGAAGATCAATATATTCTATTATTCTGATTCAACCTGTCATATGGTAGCAGAGCGAGTTTGATGATCTGAGAATAATATTGAAGGGGCAGTCGATGATCTCTTGCCCCATGTGATGGTAGTACATGTTTGAGAGAGTACGCAGGCTGTGCAGTGTGGAGGTGTCGGGTCCTTGGAGAACGCTGGCTGTGCAGTGTGAAGTGCCGTGTCCACGCAGTGTGGAGGATGTAGAAATTAAACGCAGGTATCTAAAGTTTTATTTGCTACACATTCTGACCACGCATCGCTGGAGCAGTCGACGGAGATTGGAGTGCAGTTGGAGCAGTCCACGCAGTTTGGAAAGCCGTGAAGGTGAAGATAAAACGTCCAAGCCTGCAGCCAATGCGTGATAAAGAATTTGGAAATTGTTTTTGGAGTATCCATGGCCCTGTCAGCACAAAAATGTATCAGGTTATTTCCTGCGAGTTTCCTTCTATTGTGCACACGTCCCTACTAGATCTGACACTTTATTAATAGCTGCGCATCCATCTTCAGAAGGTTTTGATTGTATATGGTTTATTTCATTGAGTGTCATTAAAGTTGGGTCAAGATTTATTATGTTAAATGTCATGTTGTTTATAATATTTAAAAAGTAATTTTCTTTTATTACTTTTTAAATTGTCTAAGTTGTCTTAAGTATCATCATATTATTGTGTTTGTAAGAGGGTGCATTTTCGGTTGAAACCGACACTCGTCAAAGTGAGGGAAAATATTAAAAAAATATGGAGAAATTGAGTCTCGTTGAGAAATTCGAAGGACGTGATTTTCACACTTGGCGAATCCAAATGCAGCTGACTTTGATTGAAAAAGATTTGTGGGATGTGGTCAAACCAAATGTGACAACACCAACAAATCCAACAGATCTCGCGAAGTGGAATATCAAGGATCAAAAGGCCTTGGGAACTATTGGTCTTGGTTTGTCTAAAGCGTACCTGCACCACGTAGACTTCACAAAGTTTGCAAAGGAAATCTGGGAGACATTAAATAAACTGTTTGGATCCAAGCGAGAAAGTGCAAAGACAACACTTTGAAGCAAAAGTTATATGGGTTAAAAATGGATGACAGTATAAAAATGGTGAACACATCAAGCAAGTTCCGCTCTCTTCTTCTCAATCAACTTGCAGTGTATTAACGAGAAGGTAAAAGATGATGATGCCAAAGCAATTCTTTTGAATAGTTTTCCTAAAAAAATTCTCATATGGTTTTTACTTTGAGAAAGATTAAAATTGGTTTAGAAGGAGTAGTTTCTACTCTTCTTGATCAGAATGAACCTTCAGAACCAGAAGAAGAGGTTTTATATGTACACAATAAAGCTAGTACATCATCAAAGAAGGGTAAGTACAATTCAAAGCACATTCCTACAAAGGGACAAATAAAATGTTACTATTGTAAAGAAGTGGGGCATGTCATTTTAAATTGTAAAAAGCGGGCACAAGATCTACTGGATGATAAGATTGATCAAAAGGCTTATATTGTTGAAGAAGAAACTGACTGGGAAGATTATGCAACTGATGAAGAACTTTCTTGCCCTAGCGATGAAGATTATCTCTTCTGAAAATAACCAAACTGGAGGTAGGAGGAAATGGAGGATGGAGGCTACTCAGCACCTCTCGTTAGTCGCCAATGACGAGGTTGTATTTTGTGGTGGTGACATATTTATTTCCAGTTGTGTGTTTATTTTATCTAGTGTGCAGAATAAAGAGCAACAGTTTGTGTATGGTTGCTTGGTACATGCGAGTATTCCTATATGTTCTCTTGAAGTGTTGTGATGTGGCGTGGAAGGTGTCAGTCAGTGAAATAGTTGTATAGGAGGGCAGCTGGTGTCCAGAGGAGAGGAGCAGTATGCAGACCTAAAAATATGCGTAGGCATATGATTCTGGTTTCAACTACACTTTACCCCATGTTCACACTAAGGGGGTGAATGTTAGGAATAATTAATAGTGTAAACATTATGAAGTTGTTGAGATACTATTAATTAGAATTATATGTGAAGTTGTTGTAAACAGCTTCACGTATTTAGCCTATTGTTTACAACCACTCCTAAATTATAGGAGGTTGTTTTGCTATTTGCTTGGCTATTTATTAGCCATGTATTGTGTGTATGTTACGGATGAATGAAGATGAATATATTCTATTATTCTGATTCAAAACTGTCACTACTAAGCATGAGAAAGTATAAATGATATAATAAAATGATATGGTAAGCCACAAGTCGCTACTCATATCCTAATACAAGCAATAGGTTAAGGGCGTAGCATGCCCTTCCCCTTCAAAGCAACATTGTCCCCAATGTTGAGAAGCTCTGGGTTCTGCTGCAGGAATGTCATATCTTCCCATGTTACATCTTCATTGTCCATATTCTTCCACTTGATCAGGTACTTAGTAATAACCCGTGTCCTCAATATTTTAGTGCGTGTTTGAAGGAGGCATTCAGGTTCCAAGATGAACCTCCCCTCCTCATCGAGCTCAGGTAACACTGTTTGGGCTGATACTCTTTGTCCAATTACTTTCTTCAGGTAAGAAACATGAAATATTGGATGTATTCTGGTTGATTGTGGAAGTTCTAATTTGTATGCTATAGTACCAATCTTCTGCAATACTTGATAGGGGCCATAATACTTCGGTGAAAGTTTGTTATCCTTTTGTTGTTGTTTCAAAGAAATTTGCTTATATGGTTGTAACTGCACAAAAACCCAATCACCGACTTCAAAATGCCTTTCGTGCGATGTTGATCAGCCTGTTGCTTCATGTGGTTTTGTGCCATGACCAAGTTCTCCTTGAGACTAGAGAGGACCTCTTGTTGATACTGAATGTGTTCTTCTCGTTGCTCTAACCCACGGTTTTCCTCTCAATGATGATGTGTTGGATGGTGGATGGTACCCATAGAGTGCCAAAAAGGAGACATTTTAGATGAAGTATGGAAGGAAGTGTTATACCACCATTTTGCAAGTGGCAACCATTGGACCCATCTTTCTTGTTTATTTGACGTAAAGAAATGAAGATATCCCTCCAAACACTTATTTACAATTTTTTTTTCCCATTAGATTGGGGATGATAAGAAGAGCTACGAGCTAACTGAGTACCCAAACATGAGAATAAATCAGTCCAAAAATTACTAGTAAATATAGGGTCTCGATCACTTACTATAATCTTCGGTGTCCCATGAAGCTTCTGAAATGTGTCCATGAAGGCTGTTACTACCGTGCTTGCAGCAAATGGGTGTGCCAAGGCACAAAAATGAGCATATTTGGTGAGTCTATCCACCACAACCATGATGACATTTTTTCCATCAGATTTAGGCAATCCTATGATAAAGTCCATGGAAACCTCTTCCCACCACTGGCTAGGAATAGATAGAGGTTGTAGAAGACTGGGGATCGAACTATTTCACCCTTATTTTGCTGACAAACCATGCATTCAGCCATAAATTTTGGACATCCCCTTTGAGCCCTTCCTAGAAGAAATCTTGTTTGACTCGATGATAAGTCTTCAAGAATCTAGAGTGCCCCCTATTGGAGAAGAGTGAAGCTTAGATAGAATCCTATTTTTAAGGGTGGAGTTCTTACATAAGTATAATCTATCTTTATACCATAAAGCATCCCCTTTCAATAAATTTTTTTTTCAGACATGTTTGGATCATTTTGGAGATGATGAATGAGGTTTTGTGTGGTTGGGTCATTTCTCCATTTAGACCTTGCCTCATCTATCCAATCTTCTTGTAATATGGATATGGCACATAACAAGGCTGCAGTTGAGTCATCTTTTCACGACAGTGCATCCGCAACTACATTCTCCTTCCCTTTCTTATAGATAATCTCAAAATCATATCCCAACATCTTGGAAACCCATTTTTGTTGTTCTTTAAATGATAAATGCTGCTCCAAGAAGTATTTTAGACTAGCATGATCTGTCTTTCCTTTGTAAAGTGTCTTCCTATGAGATATGGTCTCCATTGCTTTATTGCATGAAGTATGGCTAGCATTTCCTTCTCATAAGTCAGCTTGGAAAGATTATTACCTTTGAATTGACAACTCAAAAAGGCAATAGGATGGCCTTCTTGCATGAGAACTACCCCATACCCACCCCCGATGCATCACAGTCAACAATGAATGTTTTGGAAAAATATGGAGTAGCCAAGACTGGAGTGGTGTACATGGCCTCCTTTAGTTGCTCAAATGATTTGGTTGCATCCTCACTCCAATGGAAGGAGTCCTTCTTTAATAAAGCTATGAGAGGTGCAACTATGCTTCCATAATGCCTTACAAATATTTGGTAATAACCTGTAAGCCCCAGAAATCCTTGTAGATTCTTTAGGGTTTTTGGAACCTTCAACTCCATCATGGCTTTGATCTTATTAGGATCCACTTTAACCCCTTCATGAGAGACAATGTGACCCAAATATTCAACCTCCTTGAGTCTAAAAGAACACCGAGAGGGCTTTGCATAAATTTTATGTTGCTCAAGGTTTCCAAAACCTTATTTACATGCTGCAAATGTTCCTCCCATGTTTTTCTATAAATTAATATATCATCAAAAACACTAAGACAAACTTCCGTAGGAATGACTTAAAAATAGAATTCATCAAACTTTGAAATGTAGAAGGTGCATTTGTGAGTCCAAAAGGCATTACCAGGAATTCATAATGGTCTTCATGTGTCCGAAGGTAGTTTTATGAACACCCTCATCCTTGATTCTGATTTGATGGTATCCCAAACGAAGATCAAGCTTTATAAAATAAACAACACCATGTAATTCATCAAGCAAATCATCAATAATAGGAATAGGAAACTTATTTTTGATTGTGTACTTATTAAGTTCCCTATTATCAAGACACATATGCCACATGTCATCTTTCTTCTGTACCATCACTACTGGAGAAGAATAAGCATTCTGACTATGGCGGATGATTCCTACTTCTAACATCTCTTGTACAATCTTCTCGTTTTCACTCTTTTGCACATATGGGTACCTATAAGGTCTGATGTTAGGTGGTTGAATTCCTGGTAATAACTGAATAGCATGATCATGATCTTTCTTTGGAGGTAAGCCCTTTGGTATATTTTCAAATACAATAGAGTGTGTATCCAACACCGCTTGCATATCGATGGTATAATGTCCTTAGAATGATGAGCCTCCAATGAAAAGAGTTGTGCCAAAATCCCTCTACACCCTTTTTAGAATTTTTTGCATCTGATGAAAACTTACTATTTGTGGAGACTTTTCTCTTAAGCCTCTTAGCTCAAAATTCCTTCCTTCAGAGTGAAATCACATGAACAAGTCTTGGAAGTTCATCTCAGTGGTTCCCAAAGTGGTAAGCCATTGAAACCCTAACACAATGTCTTCTCCTCTCATAGAAATGGCATACATGGGAATATTTAGTATGTAATATCCCATGGAAAGCTTAATGCTATGGAATTTTCTAGAACAAGTAATAATACCTCCATCAATAATCATTACTTGACATTCAGGAGCTGGATAAATGAAACAATTTAGGCGCATTGCTAACTTATGATTGATAAAGTTGTGAGTACTTCCTGAATCAATCAACACTGTGACCCTCTTTTTTTAGGAATCCAACCACCTTTAGGTTTGGGGGCTGCTAATACCTGAAATTGCATGGCATGAGATCATTGTCTGAGGATCTCCTGACTTCTCCTCTGGCTCAACCAATACCTCTGACTTTTCATCTTCATTATTATCTTCATCTTCACTAGGCCCATTAATGTAGAATAACTTATTTTCAACACATTTATGTCCGGCTCCAAATTTCTTCATCACAATTAAAACATAACCATTTTTTCTTTTTTCTTCAATTTTTTGAGGTGTCAATCTAACTGGTCGAGGGAGTGCTGGGGCCAAGGTGTTGCGATCTCTGGTATAAGTGAAATGTTGTCTCCTACTTGAAACAATTTTCTCCTCTGCCCTTCTTTCCATAATCATCAAATCAGAAACCTTATGAGGATTAAACATACACACCTCATGCTCAATGTGATCCTTAAGACCCCCAAGAAATAGGTCATTCAAATTCTCTTTAGTAATATTTTCCACCCACAGAGAAAGGTTTTGGAAGTGATGAATGTAATCCTTAACAGATCCTGTCTGTCTCAACTTTGCTAATTGGCTGAAGTAATTATCTGACACACTAGAACTGTAGTGTAATTGCAACTCTTCAGTGAAGACTGTCCATGTAACATTGAGACCACTCTTCTTCCTTTGAGCACATAACCATCGATACCAGATGAATTGGTCAGGTTCGAGATACAAAGCTGCCATGGTCACCTTTTGTCCTGATGGAATCTGATGTAGTTCAAAGAAATTCTCCATTTGGTTGATCCAATTGAGTGGATCCTTTCCATAAAACTTGCACATATCCACTTTTGGAAACATAGTACAGCCTGTAGAGTGCTCGTATTTGGATTGTGCACACTCGAAGAACCACTCTGGCTCATGTGTCTATTATGTTGACCTGAGGATCCACCTTGATTGACATAAGTATGATTACCCATCATATGCGTACTAAATTTTTGCATGAAATCCTCCAATATTTGTCCAATCCTATCCACATCTTCTTTTCTGGCCACCCTAAATTCAAGGTCTCTCAGGTTAAACTCAAGTTGACTTACTTTATGGTCCTGTCAAGTAAACCCTAACCTTGAGGAATCTGTAATTATATATTCTATCTCCAACTCCTCAACTACTATCTCATCCTTTTCTGGTGTTTTACCCAGAGTGATGGGATTATTTTTTCCTCTTGTGGAAGGCCCCACCATGATGCCCCAAAATAGTAGGATGTAGGGATCACAGTCAAATTTTAGGGTTTTGGATTTCGATAATAATTCGGCCAAATATAAAAAAATTGAAGAACAAACCCCAAATAAATTTTGTTTTTCTTTCTAAAAATGTAATGAATTTGAAAAAATTCCACAATTTGCACCCTAGGGAGTGATTTTATGAAAAACACTAAATTCTTAATAAATTTTGCAAAATAAATAAAAAAGTTTGAAATTTTTAGGGAACCTTGAAATTTTTCACAACTCGCAAAATTATCTCCCACCAAATCAATTTTTTTTGCAATATATGGCGGAAACAAAAAATTAGGGGTTTTGCCCTAATTTTGGCCCAAATCACAGCTCTGATACCACTTGTAATGAAATTACTTGTATAATTCAGATCATGAGCAGAAATATAACACCAAATAACACAATATTCTAGAATAATGATCTCAATATGCAATTATAATAGCTTCGCCACTTCGAGGGGCAACCTCCAAACCATACAATAATACTCAAATACCTAATGATGATTAAATACTCCCTATAATCCCCTATATATACTATTCATATGTTATGGCCATCACTAAGGCCAACCTACTAAGCATGAGAAAGAATAAATGATATAATAAAATGATATGGTAAGCCACAAGTAGGCTATTCATATCTAATACAAGCAATAGGTTAAGGGCATAGAAATACATCATTCATCAATCTCATAAATGTAGTGGGTGCATTACATAACCTAAAAGGAAGTACTAACCATTCATACAAACCCCTGTTTTGTCTTGAAAGTAGTCTTCTATATATCCTCTTCCTTCATTTTGACTTGGTGATAACTCGACTTGAGATCCAACTTCATGAAAAATTTGTCATGCGTGAAGTTGGTCCAAGAGATCATCTATGCGGGAAGTGGCTATCTATTCTTTATGGTGATCTTCTTCAAAGCGTGATAGTCAATGAAAATTCTCTAAGAACCATCCTTCTTTGGCACCATCACAATAGGTGAACCACATGGTGAGGTGCTTGGACGTATCATCCCTTAGTCTAGTAATTCATGGAGTTGTTTCTTTACTACGGTAATTTGTAGCAAGGATTGCCTATACAACCCGATGTTCGATAGAGGGGACTCGGAAATAGCTGAATCTCATGCTCTACTTCTTGTTTTGGTGGTAACCCGCTAGGAGCCTAAAATAATTCCTAAAAAGACTGAATAATACTATCCAAATCATGCTTTCCTCGGTTAGAAATCTCTATAAATTCTACCCCATCTTATTTATCCTTTAATAAAAGTAAACAAAACTGATTATGATTTGCCTGAATAAGTCATTTTTCTTGGTTAACACTTACCATAGTAACCTATTTCTTATGTAGGTGTGCCCGGATGTTATAGCTGATCCCATCCTCGACCCATCTATACCAGTTTTCCCTCCTCATAAATATAGCATCCCTAACATACAAGTAAGGAATCTCGAATACAACATCAAAAGCATCAAGTGGAATAGCGTCAACTTCAAAAACATCAATATATTAGGAATATATCCCAATATTGACCTTACATCTTCTTGTTACCTGAATTTTAACACCCTTCTTCACCCAAGCCAAAGGATAAGGGTGTGGATGCTCGTAAGTCTCAAGACCAAGATTCTTTACAACTGCTTCAGAAATCAAGTTAGACTGAGAACCAATATCAACCAAAGCATTTACCTTAGTTCTCTTGATCTAGATTTTGATCTAGAATAGTCTACTCATCTCCTCTTCTTGGATGTCCATGTTGGTGGCCGTGCATCTAAGCCTCTCGTTTACATAAGAGTCATCTTTGATTTCTACCTCCCCTTCGCTTTCACACTATCATGGATTTATTTGAGTCCTTGGTTTGGTTCTTCGGATGTAACTCTGGATGCAACTTCCAACATGTAGCATCCGTATGACCATTGATATCACAGTTCTTGTAAAATTCTTGGGATCTTTACAAGTATTCAAAGTAGTGGCAACTTGTTTACCTTTCCCTTTCCACTTACCCTTGTTACTTGTTTTCCCAAAATCTTTCTTCTCGCTAACTTTTTACTTCTTTACCCTTGGCTCGCTTCTCCTTGCTTCTTTTCATCATCTATGTAGCATTCCCGTATGCATGCTTCATTGAGATCTTTGGGCTTTGTGGAGATGACTTTCCTTCGAAGGTGAGTGTGAAGTCCTCCCAAGTACTTGGTCAAAATATCCTCATCCTCCAAGTCCATGTTAAGCAACATGGCTTGCCTCTGAAACTCCGTAGTATAGTCCTACACACTTTGACCACTACCTTATCTAAAATACTACCATTTAATCATTTGGTCATTCTTATGGCCAATAGGATAGAAGTTAGCTCTAAGTAATTCTTTAAATTCTTTCCAAGATTTCACAATAGGATGCTTCTTATTTTCACAAGTGGCTATACGGGTTTGCCACCAAAACAGAGCATGTCCCTCCATCTTGAGACATGCAAAGGTGATCCTCTATGCCTCAGTGACATTATGGATGCTAAAATAGACTTGTAACTATTTTAACCATTTATCAAGAAACTTTGCATCTACTTGTCCTTTAAAGTTTTCAATATCAACTTTCGCTTGAACTTTAAAAGGAGTATGATCAAATTTTACCTTTTCTCTTATGTTAGAAATCTCTTCTTCATGCTCTTCCCCATAACTTTCCTCATGGTGGCTCCTTCCTATGCCAAAATTTTCAGCTAAGCCCTGAACCACTGAGTCCATGGAGTCTTGTTTGACTGAAGTTTTCTTTTGTAAATTAGAAAGCTCTTTTTGCCTTCTAAACTACTCTGTCCATCATGGTCTCCAGCATCTTGATTCTATAGACCAAGTTCTCTTCCTCCATTTGTCCCCAAATTCTCTGTTTCCACTTCTTTGTAGAAATTTCTAGATCGCAAGGTAAAGCCTCTTCACCTTTAGATCTCGTCACTGTCATACAAATCCAAGAACGAATACCACAGTCCTGGATAATTGTTAGCTCTGATACCAAAATGATTTGTAAACTCTTCAACTTTGGAATTATCCACATAATCACAATTAATCATTGATGTTCTACTTTCTATTAGAAAATAATAGAGATAGCTAGTGAATGAATTATACTTGTGCTTAGAATCAACAATTTGTAGAAAAGGAAAGAATATAGACTCATACACCAACAATTTTATCCTAGAAAACCTCCAGAGGAGGAAAAACTAGTCGGGAAGGGCAATTGCTCTTTCTTCCCACTTTTATTGGCCAATTCAATAATAAGTACATAAATTACAATAAGTATGAAAGAGAAGTAGATAATATCTCACACTTCCTCCCAATTACTTGCTTGCTCTGTCTCAATTACTCCTTGCTTCTACAAATCACAATTCCAACACTAAGAGCTTCTTACTCACTTGCTTCATGCTTCGATGCCTTTGTTCTCTTCCATAACATGCATTTATAGCCTTTCTCATGTTCTCCCGTGCACTGGAGAATGGGAAAGGTCATACAGAAGAAGAGACATGGACACCCTTTAGAATTCTAGGCCTGTTTCGCGTCATATTTTTTTTTTCTGTCTCGCAAGAGGCGGGACCACCACCCAATGCAGATCGACGGTCCTAGGACTTCCGTCCCGGTGGGGTGGTGGTTCAGAATCGCTGCCCTACATAGGGTGGTGGTCATGTTACTAAACAAACAAAACCTCTATGTATCATTTTTCTCTTCTTCATGCTGGCTGATTTGATAAAGTAGAGTCATTTTGGATCCCCATGGATTAGTCCAAAATTACTCTTTCCCAACACTGACAACCACCATGTACTCAAATTATTGGAATAGAAGGACCCATCTACATATGCAACCTTGTAGAATGGGATTGTTTACCAAGTATTTTAATGTAATGTGATCTATGTAAAATACAAATGGTTCTTTCTAGTAGATATTACCTAAACTTGTGTAGTGCGTAGATCATGGATAATGCTTCACGCTTAGTAGTGGTGTAATTTTGTTCTACTGATGTTAACTTCCTACTTGTAAAACACAAGGGATGGTCAACAATCCCTTCACTAGGTTGTGTCAGTACTGCTCCAATGGTTGTACCAGAGGCATCCACATGAACATGGAAAGGCTTATCCCAAATAGGGAAATAGAGAATGGGTGTTGTGACAAGCCTATCCTTCAAAGTGTCGAATGCCCTCTGTTGCACCTCTCCCCAATGAAAGGCACTCTTGTGTCTAAGTAATTCCTCCAAGGAATGGTGATCTTGGCATATCCCTTGATGAACTTCCTATAGTAACCCGTATGCCCAAGGAATTCACGCACGATGCTTTGGCTAGTAGGCTCCCCTAAACCCATAATGGCTGCAACCTTGGCGGGATCTACTAGTAAGCCCTCCTTGTATATGATATGCACTAATAAGGTTCTAAATGGGGTAGAAAAGACACACTTCTTGATGTTGAGGGATATACTCAACTATCAACACCTTTCAAACATTATTCTTAAATTATCACAATGGTCCTTGACTAGACCATACACAGTCCAATCATCCAAATAGACCTAGAGAAATTTATGGATGAAGTCTTGAAAGGCTTGCACTACAATGTGTGAGAACACAAAAGGAAATTATTTATTCCAAAAGGCATGACCATATAGGCAAACCATTCCCATTTAGTGGAGAAAGTTGTCTTTCTATGGTATTCCTTTGCAATCCACACCTGGTGGTACCCTAAGAACCCATATGTGAAGGAGTAGACTTCATGCGTGGCCACTCCCTCTAATATTTCTTTATTAAATAGGGTAAGGAAGGGATCAATGATACATACTACATTTAGGTCATTGTAGTCAACAAAGATTCTGATGTTTCTATATTTTTTTGATCTTTGGTGACCATTGGGCTTATCCATTCTGATTCTTCCATAGTTTCAATGATACATGATGCTATCATTTTTTCTATCTCCTCCTTGACCCATACACACAAATTTTTATTCATCTAGTATGGCCTCTTTTGGATTGGGCATGCACCTTCCTTTAATTTTATCTTCATCTCCCCAAGGAATGGTGGACGCCTTTGAGTTCATGATACTCGCGAGGGAATAAATCTTGGAATTCATGTAACAGATCAATGATGTTTGAGACCTCCTTTTCTGACCAATAGTCTCCAATGATTGATTCCTTGGGTTCTTCTTCTGACCCAATGTTAACCTTCTTCATTTTTAGGGGCTCATGGTAATTGTGTGTTTTTTCATCAACAGTGTCTATGACATCGTGCATACCTATAGAGTGGTTAACATCTAGAATTTCCATTTCCTCTCCATATATGACATAAACCATCTTTCATTTTTACTTCTCTATGTAGGATAGCTCAAACTACATCTCCTCCGACTTATCCTCATCGAAACATGCCTCTAAACTAGGCTCACCTAGTAAATCTAGTATCATGTCTTCCGCCATGGCACTTACAATGCCTTATCCACTAATGGATTTATGCATTGATATTCAAAATCTTGGATGAGATTAGATGTCAGATCCTGGCAATTTCCTATTTGGCGGTGTGTTTCGAATGGATATACCACACACGTGCACAACCTTGTAGTGTGAAATACAACTTATGTACCCATAATGATGGTGGTAAGGCCTCTGCACCTCCTATCCAAGCCCTCTCACATGCTTGGATATGAGATGAAGTGGTCTCTTTACCATGGTAGTCTTAAATGACCATGGGTGCATTTCTCCTGGAAAACCTTACAGAGAATGTGATTCTTACCTCGTGCCACTCTAGGAGGCTCTCCCGATGTGTAGCCCATCAAAGACGTTGTAGTCCTAAGTAGGATATAACTAAGCATCCCTCTTCTTTCGTCCTCATTTTTCCACTAAGCTTCCATGTCCCGTAAGATAATTTTAGGGTATGCCCCTCCAGAGTAACTTTGTAACTTCTTTCCCCTAGGTTCTTGAGTGAGCGAGTGCCTTGGTCACTTTTGTTACATACCCCCTTAGTTGTCACCCAATTAACTCATAGGTACCATGTGCCCAATTGTCACATGCCATGCTTGTTGTATCACTCATAGACTAGGCATCCTCAAATTGGATAACCTCTTTTTTAGGGTGAATTATCTTCGGGTCTCTGATGGAGTGCACATAAATTCTATCCAAGATCTCTTCTCCCAAATGCTCAAAGTGTAAGGTGCAGAATTCCCATTCATCAAAGGGATGATGACCCATTATTCCTTGTTCTTAAAACTGATATATCATTTGTTGAACCTTAGGTTAGCATTGTTCTTATAACACCATGGGTGCCCAAGAAATGCTGGAAAATTTTCTGCCTCGGTGAGTGCCAAGACTTCAAAGTCTCCAGTAAACTTGGCCCCCTGAATGGTAATCACTGCATCCTTTAATAATCCAATGGGAATTTCCTTAGTTTTTTTTCCATATACAACACATTCAAAGATGGCTGTAATGTGGGCCTTCCCATTTGATGCTAGGCATCCAATGTAAGAACATTGACTTCTACTCTCGTGTCAATCAATATGTTGCTTAAAAGTCAACCATCCATAACTATGTTTAGTGTGATTGCATGTAACACCCGCCTTTCATGCTCGATCCAAAGCACATGGAATCTTATCTCGTAGCCATTCTCCTAGCAAGGGAATAATATTCTCTTTCCTTAGCATTTTGCACACTTCCTTGACCTCATCCAAGTCTTTTCGTTGAGTTTCAACATTCCTTCTTTGCTCCTACTTGCCTAGTCTACTCTTTTAGACACTGGATTTCTCCTTGCAAACTCTAAATGACATCCATTGTCTCTTGATATACTTCCTTCTGATGGGTAGGGTCCGGATACTTCCCATGCACCACTTCTTCTCTTGAGACTAGAGTCTTTTGCCTTGGTACTTCTTTGGCACACGTAGCCTCTGCTCATGTTGTCACTAGAATAGGTTCTAACCTTGACTCATGCACCACTCTAGGAATCCACTATGTGTCAACATTCTTTATAATCACCATCCTAGCGGCATTTTCCTTCTAATTCTGCTGGCTCATGTGTTCAAACAAATCAGGGAGCTCCTCATACTTATGATTTTTCCTGCACCATGAGCACTACAATAAATATGGAAACTTACTCCTGTAATGTTCTATAGATCCATAGTTGTAGCAGGTTCCTCATGGGAAATCACTTCTTCCTCCTTCACGGTTATTGTGAAAATGAAATCCTCTATGAGAACCCTACCACATGCCCCTCCATCCACGCATCCTCATAACGACAATCATCTTCTTTGGAACCACTGACAAGAATGGTCTGGGACACACCATGATCAATGGTCTCATGGATCTGGTCAATAAGCCTATAATCCTTAGTATCATGGGTCGTAGAGGTGCAGATATTATAGTAACAAGACACATTCTTTTGAATTATGTCTGTAATAAGGGACATCTACTCACATGATGGTCCCCCGACAAGTTTCACAATCTATTTCTATGGTTGGTACTAACTTCCGGGGCAACTATCCTTGGCATGCCCTTCTACTACGAGTCTCATGTGTAGAGCTTACGAGATAGGTTCTCTAACTATTTGGCCATGGTAGCAATTTGAACCTCCAGAAAAGGGATCACACCAATATCAATGCTCCCCACTACTTTAACACATAAGGCAACCTCTAGTGCCTCGCGTGGGTCGAGTGAATGTTTTATGGGATAATGCCCTCCTAAATGGAGTGATCAACCCTCCAACAAACCATTGAGAATGTTGTGAAGGGTGAATGTCTAATGGAAATTTTGATAGGAGAGTCTTAAACCGTGCATCATACTCCTACACACTCTCTACTATTCCTGCTAGATCTCCTTCAAAGCGCTCATGATCTTCTATTCGAATTACGGTATATAGAACTATGTCAAGAAGGAATTTTTTAATGTGGTGTAGTCTAGCGTAGTCGATAGGGGTCATACTTCCTATACCATGCTATGCGTGCATCCTTGCAACATTGTTGCAAACTAAATTACCTTCTACTCTAGGGTAGTGATCCCCTTTCCGTGCCATAACAATTCACACCTTTGCACATATTTCGTAACATCCTCTATACCTTGGTAATCTAGAAAGTGTAAATACATTTAAAAGATTACGAGGAGGTGGCTGAGGCCCATGTCCCTTGATCAATATCCTTGGTTCCCTCCGGTGTTCCCTCCACCATATCTACTCGATCCACTAGGTCCTGTGCCTCCGATCCACTAGTTCCACCTTTAGATCCCCTCAGTAATCTGGAAATGGGCATGAATTGGTCACACCTAGTGTGCCCAATGTCCCATTGAATTACGCACCAATAGTCTGTGAGATTTATCCCTTTGTAAGAAGTGTATCCCGTGCCACTACTAGATGTGTTGCCTAAACCTTATGTACTTGTACTTTTCCCAAAATTCCTCTATACACGAGAATGGTATATGTAGCTATAGGCATCCCAAACAAAAATTTATACCTCTTGGGAAATTGATCGGGTCACTCCCACCGATACCAATCTGGGTTATTAATACTCCTTTGATTTGGAAAACTAAGTGCTAGGGGTTGGTTACTAGGTGGGTTCGAGATGCGTGCGAAATATCTTCTTTCTCCATGTGAAGAACTCTTATCAGATCCTAAAGGGGCCTCTCTCCCGTGCTTGCTAAGATGGGGGGTAGTACAGACTACTCAGGTTCCACTTCCTCCACATGAACTTCAACACCACCTCACAACATCTGCCTCCATAGATCCATCACACTTGCAACCTCACATTGTCTAGTCATCTCCCTTTCACGAGCTTCACTATACTTGAGCCTTCTCTCCTCCCTTTCCTTTTCAGCCGTAATGTCCACCATCTTCCTCCATCATAACTTCCTTGGCCAATGCTCAAAGTAGCTTAGCCGGCCATGGGGAATGCTTCTAAACTCAAAGTAATGACCAAGATCTTCATAACCAGAGGAATAACACTCAAAAATGATCCTCTAGGCTCCCTTAGAAACTCAAACTTAACAACTTATGGGAAAGAATATGTTAAAATGGCATATTCTAAAACGTAATCTGGTCGAACTCCCTTCCATTAGTGATCAATAGCATGTGTCTAAGTCAGATCTACATCATGCAATATCGATAGTCATCTTGGGTCCACACATGTGATCTATAGAACCAACTTGATCTAGATGCGTATGCCGAGAGCCATTCATATAGCTCTATTGGGAAGAAACAAAATAATGTCTCATACAACTCATGGTATAGGTTCTCTTCTACCCATCCACGTGCATTGAAATCAGGTCCAATGCTGAATCTTTGAGCAAACTCATCCTCCATGCTCTTGAACCATGTCTCAACACTTTCTAGAGTCAGGTGTTCTATCATTACACATCACAAAGATAAAGATGCATGTCATTTCTCACAACAACTTTGAAAAGAGGTCTTGCAATAGAACCAAGATGTAGTCATTTTTATGCCTTCTCAAAGAATAAGGAAATCCCATGCACACTCTCCTATCACCCAGAGGGCACCGGGTGCTCACACAAGGCATGCGGGGGCACCGAGTCCCTCCTTTATGTGACTTTTGTGAGAATGCATTATTTATGATAGGAGTTTAAGTGAATAGATTATAAAGGAACCATACATTTATCTTAGAGCTTAGAAAATCTTTTAGACCAATGTGTTCATTCATATAAGAAAAGCATTATAGAACATAGATCTTAATCATAATAGAAAATAAATACACAAGGGTTTACACCCACTCATATGAAATGTATATATAACCGATCCATATAGATGTAAGTAGAACTAGAACCACACATATATTCATATTAAGCATGTTGATAACCATATTACATTAACTGAGACAATCACATATCCATATGATAGTGCAAACCAATGTCATGCATTGGAACTGGACTTAGGCCCTTCCTAGTACAAAGAAAAATTGTTCAGACCCATCCCCTTGATACAACATACTCCTACAGATCCTCTAAACCCAACCTATGGAGCTCTCACAGTATTCTTGCATGGCTTCACCTCTCTTCAATTCTCGCCTCTCCATTTGTCTCTTTTTCTTCTATTGAGTGCTCATATATATAGCCTTATCAAGCATCACCATGCCTTTTTGAAGTTTTAGATCACTTGCTATGTGTCCAAGTGGTCCTCCATGGGAGCATGCTTCCTTAGATGTGATCTCTCCATCCTTTTCCATGATGAATTTTGGAATCTTCTATCATAAGGTATATTCCTTTTGTGGGCACCAAGTTGCCAGGATGGTACCTTATCCACTTCGCATGCGTAGTCGGGTCATGCTTTCCTCATTTTCTACTCGATATGCCAAATATGGCTAAGTCTCAAGATATTTTCTCTTCCTTGCGCGCCGCCACTGGTTCTACTAAAACCCTCCTAAAACCATGTCCTACATGATTTGTCCTTGCACGTCCTTCTTCAAATAGGCCTTGTGTGCCGACGCTACCTCTCATACTTAGCCAATATTTTAGGGGCCCAACATCATCAAATTTATTTCTTTGAAGATGAATAGGATCCAACTCAAGAGGTGGAATAAGAGAGATATGGTTCTTGTCAAGGAGTTGTTGTAATAGTGATTGAGGTGGGATTGAAAATTTAGTGAAATTTTGTTGAGGATGTTGTGTTTGGAGACTCATTGTGTGGGATACTACATTAACAATGGATTTAGCCCCAACTCGAGTTAAGTAGGCTTAGTACTCTTAAAATTAGTTTTACCTTGGAATTTAGCATCAGATTGATTAGAGGCTTGATCATCATATTCGAGTTCTCCTATGAAAAGTAGTTTTCCCTCACGATCTTTGAGGATATGACACAAGTGATCAAAGGAATGAAAGGTGTCAAAGATGACTGAATCTTGGATAGGAGGAAAAATAATTTGTAGAAATAGATCTTGCAATTCAGAATCAACTAGGATATTGTTCATTTTAGTAAGATTAGTCTTATAACGCATAACATAGTCACTAAGGTGCTCATTGGGTCCTTGTTTAATTTTAGCCATTTGTGCATAAGATATTTTAGTTCAATATTAATAGAAAAATGTGCTAAAAAATGATTTGATAATGGAGTAAAATATCATACAAAATGAATAGGAAAATCATAAAACCATTGCAATGCATAATCTTGTAAACTTCTAGGAAACAATTTCGTTAACAATGTATCATTGAAATAATAATATAAACAAACAACATGAAATGATCTAAGATGATCTTGTGGATCTTCTTTACTAGTGAAAATAGGAATTTTAGGTGAAATAAAACTAGGAGGAAGAGGATAAGAAGTAACCTTAGTTGCAGAGAGGAATATGTAGAATAAGTGAATAATCCATAGAAAAGAATTGATGGCGAGTCACTTGTTATAATTGAAGAACTTGGGCTTGTGAGGTCACACACCAAGGAGTCAAAGGCATGGGAGATGAAAGAAGAACTAGGTTGAATATTGGAGATAAGAGGAGAATAAAACTGATCGGTAGACATAGGGATAGAAACATTCGGACTAGACACCCCCATGGAGGTGTGGGTAGAAGAAACATGCCATGGAATATGTAGGTACCGTAGAGGTGACAAGAGTAGAAATGGGAGTTGAAGAATCTTGGAGCCATTGTGATTCCTCACGAGAGACATATAAGAAGAGATAGATTTTGAGGGTTGACAGAAGGCATTCATTTAGGTCATTTGAATGCTTAGTAGTAAACATATTTGGATGAGCTTCGACCATGATGAGGGATTGTTATAAACCTTAGGATAAAATAAATATGATACCCAATATACAATACTCGGGTTCACCAAATGATTTAACCTAAATTGGTTAATCTCTCTAGGGGTAGTAACTGATAGTATATTATCCTAATCAATTAGTTTCCAAGGCTAATTTGCAGCACTATAAAGAATAACAATCAAGAAATGATAAACAATGATGAATAACAATAGATAAAGAACATGTAATGAGGGAGAGAAGATGCCTTAGTTGATCTCTCACTATTTTTGATGATTTGGGTTAGTGTGATGAAGAAAAAAATCTAGAAATGACCTAAAAATCCTCACCGTTGAAATCATGTGTTCAACTATTGTATGGACCAAAGCGGATGACACAGTCCAAAGAGTATAGAAACTATGACCCTTCCTATATGCCTTTTCCCTTCGTGGTTTCGTTCATGTAACTTCCTGTCTTTGATTATTTCTTCTTGTTACACTCTTATCTTGAATTTTTGCCTTTAATACCTTGTGATGCTCGTTGTATGAATGATTTGATCTTCAAAACCCTAGATAGCCAATAAGTCTTTCAAAACAAACATTATATGTGTTGTGGAAACCCTTATGCACCGCCTACATTTCCACTACTCTGAAGAGGGATAAAACCACACATCGTTCTCACCTAGCATGTGATCTATAGATTGTATGCAACTAAATAGATAACCATGATCTTGTAACAATGAGATTATACTTCTACATTTTTCTAACTTGACTTGGAGTGAATATATGTTCTTTGCATTTACAAATATGATTAGATGACTTCCCTAGAAAGAGTATGTGGAGTATATGGAGTTTAAGGGAGTTTTAGAATGGCCTTTCTTGCCTTTTCTCTTAGTGTATTATCATTGGGATATTTGGGTGTCAAGTGTGCATGATATCCTCTTTGATAATGGATTAAATGACTAGTATATATATGTGTTATGGATCTAGAAACCTTTAATAAGGATGACTAGGAATGACTCAAAGGAATTTGAATTAAAAAAGTGTTATCAGAGGAGGAGATACCAAAATAGCCAAGTCATCCCATAACGTACAAGAGTTATGGCCCTTCTTAGCAGTAGCCTATGGTCCCGGATGCTTGTGTAGGTGATCGGAAGTTAAGATTGCAATGTGTGAGGGCATAACCTCATTTTATGGAGTAATATGACCGTTGTGTGAAAAAATGAGTTGTGTTTGCAAGTAAGAATGAATAATACATAACTAGGGATAACATGATTGACTAAGTTTGACAAGTGTATGCTAGTGCAAGAGTGTTGTACAATTTGTGTTGTAAGACATGAAATACCAAAATGAGTGTCTATAATGTCATATAAAAAGTGGACATTTTCCTTATTCATGTGTAGGTCCCACCATTATCTCTTCTACTAAGCCTATTGTAATTTAATTCAATGTGACTAATGATGAGGTCCCTTTAGATTTCTTATATGAAAAATAAACCACTAGTTCTTGATGTACCTGGTCATGATGCAATATTCAACCATTATTTTAGGAAGAATAACATTCCCATGACCACTATAAATGGTAAAGTACAAACCATGAATTCTCCATTTAATTTTGATGATATACCTCCTTAAGAGGTCATTTCTCTCATGCATGAAATAGGTGATTTAAAATTTAAGGTACATACTTTGACCTTAGAATGTAATACTTATTTCACCATAATTGATTATAATACTATATATGACAACCCTATCTATTGTAACATCTTTTAATCCACCTTCCTTGATGATTGTATTATGTCAAAATTACAAGTGTTTGATATGACCTTTGATCCTTTCTCCATCTTAATTACTATATATTCGCAATGTCCTCTTATAATGATGATAGGTTAATTTTCTAAGGTTTGCATATGCATTATTTATTCCAACTCAGCCAATCAGTCTAACTTAGCATAAAGTAACCTTATTCCGACTTTTCCAATCATTCCAATTCAACCAATCAATTTGAGTCAAGAATATACATTATTTATTCCATATAATTTTTACTTTACATTTGTGTAGGTAGGTAGGGTTTGTTTTGTAAGAAAAAGTGTAGTAAAAGAACCCTATGAAACATCCAAAGTGACAAACAACAAAAGGAAGGAACCAATTTCAAACCCCCCCCAAAAAAAATAGTTGTTGCAATGACACTAGCACATAGATCGAGACACCGACTCTTGGGTTCTCTGTACTACTATAGGAGCTCCTATTTGAAGATTTATCAGGTCTCAATTTTCTAGATTAAGCTCACATAGTCTAGATCCAACTTGTTCCCATCATCTTCCAACCGAGAATCAGCCCTGATTTTTGATACAAGCTACGTCACTCTTGTCTCCCATCTTGTATACTTACTTATACTTTGCATGTTAGATTTTGTTTGTTATGGATATATTCATTTAATCTTGGTCCTTTGATATAAGATTTAAATTTATTTAAATCATTTGGTGAACCCGATCCTTACACGCCCATCCTCGGATATTCCTATCTTTTATCATGGCTAACATATCTCATGAGTTTACCACTAAACATCTTGATGACATCAATACATACCTTGTTGACGATCCTAAAAATATTTATCTCTTGCTCTTTGCTTCTCATGAAGAATTCCAACAGATCTCTACCTCTGCTCCTCTAGATACCACCACTATCCCCACTTTATCTACCAAATATGTTATTCCACCATCCCCCTCTTATCACTATAGAGGATTCTACCAGCCATATTCCTATCTTTGCACCTCACACTCATCTTTCTTTTCATCACATTTATCACATCTAACCAAACAATTCTTCAAGAACCCATGCTTTAGAATATTTGTATCACAATTTGTAAACTCGAATTCATCAATTGCGAAGGCTTCCTATTTTCTTTACCATCCCTTAATTCTTCACTTTTTCTCCATAGTCATCTTACACCTGAGGTTTCTTCTTATCCACTTCCTCCTAATTTTTCCTCACCTAAGTTTCCTCTATTTGATGGCCATGGAGATCCCTAAGAACACCTTTTCTCATTTCATGTTGCATGCTTGGATTATGCTTGTGATGACACACTCTTGACCAAGTTGTTTCCTAGGAGCTTACATGACTATGCCTTATTATTGGGCCCTAGAATTTGGCTAAGTACAAGAAGGCGCGTGGGCACACGAGACCTAGTTGATGAAGGACGCGCAGTAGAAGGAACACATGGAAGAGTTCTAATAGGGTTTTACAAAACAAACGGTGCATACACAAGGCAAGATGGGTTTTAGATAGCCATATTCAACATCCCAGGTAGCACATGAGAAAAGTGTGATCCATCTAGCATGTAGAGTGGATAAGGTGCCAAACTGGTGATTGTAGGATCAAAAAGGGAATATTCCATGCATGCGACTAAAGGTTCTAGAAGAACATCATTGCATAGTGTGGAGATCTCAGATCAAAGGAGGTATGCTCCAATGGAGGACCACTTGGACACTTGGTAGCTGATTTGTTACCTTATAAGGCATGGCGGTGGAGGTAGGAAAGCTATATATTGAGGTGCACGGATGGTAGAAAGGGTGATGGGTATGTGTGCTAACACAAGATAGAGAGTGATTAGTGTGGTAGACTGGTGGAAGAGAGGTGAAGCTCTGTAGAAATATAATGGAGAATTCTATGGGCTGGGATTAGAGAAAATATAGGAGTAATGGCATATTTAGAGGGATGGGTCTACATTTTCTTTGTAATGTGAAGGACATAGCGTAGTTTTGATACATGAATTTTCTCTACATTATTATATGGGTCTGTTATGACCTTAAGGAATGTAATGTGGTTATTGAACTCATCAATATGAATATAAGACTCTATTCTAAATCATGTATGTGTTCATGAGTATAATCCTTGTGCATTTCCTTTATGTATGAACCATTTCTATATGTTGTTGGTTATTTCTCTTCTATGGATGCATTTATGTAATAACTCATCCTAGGTTCTTAGAGTGTTACATGGTTTTTATTATTATTTTACACTTGATTGTCTGTCATAAGATGATGTATCCATTATCCCAAATTCACCCCTCGAGGTAAATTGGATAACTCACATGATTTCTTTAGGATGAGCAAGTAGAATTGGTCACATGCCCAAAAATCAGGTCTTGGAGGTCCCGTTGGCTCTTCTCGACTTCCCCATCCAAGGAAAAAATTCAAGGAGTTAGTAAAAATGGGAAAAATCCAAAAATTAGCCCCTACTAGTGTATTGCGGGAAAATTGGGTATTTTTGGCCCAACCCGCATGGGTACGCATGAGACATCTGGGACCCAAAACCCAAAAAGGTAGAATGCGGTTAAAAGTCATCCAAATATGATATTTTTGTCTCGGGTGGTCCACGGGACATCGGGACAGCTGGGATGCGCATCGCCGTAGGTAAAGGAAATTGGAAAAAGTGGAAGTTTTCATCCTGTGTGGTCCATGGGACATCTAGGACATAGGTATGCACAGGACGTAAAAATCCTATTTTGTCGCAAGTCAGTGCATTGCGGGTGGCGGGGAGAAATGTGTGCAGGGACAGGCTGGGACATCGGTACACGTGGGATGCGAAAAGGTCACATAAGGGGCTAGGCGGGTCGAGAGTGGTGTAGATGAAGTGGATATTTCCAGCCCAAGTTGCATAAGGGACAACTGGGACACAAGGACCCAATATAGCTGAAACATGCACATACAAAGAAAGACGAGTGCAAATCGGACCCCAGGACTTCCAACGACTATAAATTTTGACCCCGAGCTCTGATTTTCATGAAATTGGAATTTTTGGAATGAGCACGATGTCCTTTACTCAAAAAAATGGATTTATTAATTTTTAATGAGGGTAGATATATAAAAATAAAGAAACATCTTCAGCTCCAATCAATTAAATGCTCATTCCCGTTAAATGATAGAAATGCCTGGTAGACCCAAAATAGTTGCCGCACTCAAAAGGCCATAACTTTTGCATTTCTCAACAAAAATGCACAAAATTGGTACCATTGGAATCATGTTTTTGAGCCCAATGCAAAGAAATCAATAAATCTAGAATTTAATGAAGAATTAATGGATATTTTGTAGAAAACATTCCCAGACTCATAATAATGTTTATTTGGTAGTTGAGATGCATTCAATGGAGCATGGGATAACATTTTTCACTGCTGCAAGTTATGGGATAGTATGGGAAGCCTTTTTTAAGAAACATAACATCATTTCACTTGATTCATGACACCTTACAAGTGGTTGAAGGATAGTTTTCAGGATTTTCATTTTCCCTTTCTTCTCAAATTTCTATAAATTGGAGTGTTGGGCTCATTGTAGGGGATAGTTTTGAGCATAAAAATGCTATAAAATTTGTTTTTGAAGCCAATGTGCTACAATCCCTTATAGTGGACTCCTTGCATGGTGATTTAGGCCCTTCTCTTATAATATATTGAACTGTGCATACTTATGAAGCAATAGATGCAAGTTTGTGGATGTATCTTCCCGCTTGTGTTTGTTTGCATTCCTCTTGCGCTTTCAATATCATTGCATATATATTGTGTCTATATTATGCTGTTGTAGGGATCCATTTTCATTGTACATGTATGGAATATTATTGTGAATGCATTTTCTAGATTGTGGAGAACTATTATCACCCCTTCTAGTATGCACTTTTCTTCTACTTTTCACACATTGGAAGACTACTCTCACACTCTCCTTTCTCCTTGGTCCCTTGGAAAGTTAGATTAGTATAGATAGTTTTCCTGCATTAGATTAGATTGTGCCTAGTAGTTTAGGAGCAAGAACTAGCTTTCTCTGGAGGTCTATCTCAAGAAGTAAGTCCCATAACTTGGAGATAGTACCCATGTTATCCATTCAAATTGTGAGCTCAAGCATACACACTTGTGTAAACCATAGGGTGTTGTGATTTGGAGATAACAATATCCTCACAAGAATCACATAAAGGAGAGGCTCGATGCCTTCTTGAAATGTGTTTTATGCCTGGAAAGTTATCAATACATGAGGATAGAAGACTTGAAGAGAGGAGGGAGGCAGAAGAAGACAATACTTTCAGGGAAAAGAGATGGCAGAGAAAACCCTTATATGTATTGAGAAAATGAGATATAGAGTAGAACCATTCATGTTTATAATGGGCACAATCCAGTAGACTCAAAGTTCTTGAGATTGTATAAACTAGAACACAAAGTTTCTAAGCATGCAAGGATTAAATGATTCACAGATCAGAGCAAAAAGGAAAGAGAAAGTAGAGGAAAAAGGGGAAAACCTTTGTATTGATTTCTTCCAATTAGAAATTATAGTTTAGAATATCAAAATTCCAACCCATATAATGGCTTTGAAAGCCCATGATATAGCTCGCAAGAGATGGTTACAACTTCCTCGAGCAAGCAAGAAACAATTACAACTTATTCCAATCATTTGCCCTTTCGAATTCTTGATTTGCAAAGAAACGTTAATGGTGGAAAAACCATTTTTTAAATATACAACCATTACATTATTTTCTAGTTAAAACATGGGCCATTGATTTGCTTTACAACTTTAAATTTGGGCCACCCACGTGGAAGGAATTGATTGGAGTGGGCCTACGGATGCCTTTTGCATTTTTTTCCTTTGAAGTTACACCAGGCTGACACGTGGAGAGCTCCACTGGTTCCTTTATACTTGTTGATTTGGGCCTATTTCTGCTTGACTTATGTTGACCCCTAGACACGTGGAGGGTTGGTGCTCATTTGAGTTTCCATTTTGGAAATGCCTCCTAAAATTTACATTGAGATGATGCGTGTCTCCTTCCCGGTCTTGGAATTTTCAATGGCCAACTTTGTCTCCCCATTGACTTTAACCACATGTGGTGAGATGGGCACTCACTTGGAGATTGACCCTTTGATTTCACTTCCGAAATTGTGCCGTTAAGGCACGTGGAGACTTCCGCCAACCCGCCCATACTTAGTCAATTTTAACGATCGACTCTCTCTCTTTTTTGGACCTAGGACACATGGAGGACTGGCGCAAGTTTGAGAACTACCCCGACTTTGACTCTTGAAGTTGCACCGATGAGGCACATGTGGCATCATCCATTGAACCTTCCATACTTAGCTGATTTGAGCTTGTTTTACCTTCATTTTGAACTTGGGACATGTGGAAAGCCTGCGCTTATTTGAGGACTATCCCTTGGACCCTACCCCTAGAGTTGTGCCATTTGGATGCATGGAGGCTTCCATTATCATGCTTGAAACATGGCCAAACCACATCCAATCAGAGATGCCCATGTACTACCCATGGATTTTGGGGAAAAAAATAATGGGAAGATACACCTGTCATTCCCGACTGTGGGAAGAAAAAAAAAAGAAGGAAAGAAACTTCACCATTATGCTTGAATTTCAAATTGTTCTCCATGAATGGGAAAACTAAAAACAATGCCAAGCTTGATGTGATCCAATACTCCAAGGAACAGACTCAAAATTTTGAAACTTGACTTCAAAAGAGGGGAATTTTGAGGGGACAACAACAACTGGCTCTTTCTGGGGATGACTTGGCTTGGAACAAAGACACAAGGCAAGATCAAGAACTGTAGATAACTTTGGGAAAGAGGACCAGTGCCTTATCCATTGGGAAAAGGAGTCAAAAGAAAAACCAATACAAGGAAACACACACAAGATGGGAAAAGAAACAAAACAAACCAAAAGGGAAGAACAAAAATGAAACACAAAGGAATGACCCAAAACCAAAACATTGTACAAAATATACAGAAGGACCACCTAGTCACCTAGGACTTGAACAACTTTAGATACTACCCACTATAAGGAAGTGGGAGAGGAGAACCATCCATGTAATCTAGATAAAAAGAGTTCTCTCCAGCAAAATGTCTGATTCTAAAAGGACCAAGCCAAAGAGAATCAAACTTACCATGACTTCCTCGTGGCTCATGTCTTTTGTCCCAAAGCAGCACAATGTCTCCCACTTGGAAAACTCTGGGTTTGGCTTTCTTGTCAAACAAAGCCTTCACTTTCAACTGATGAGCTGTTATCCTATGTCAACCACTTGCAATCTGTCCTCATCAAGCTTCTGAAGGTACAAAATTCTCTTGTCCAAAGAGCTACTGAAACTTGAATCTTCAATGGTTTTCATCAGATGCAAGGCTGGAAATTCCACCATGATTGGAAGTTGAGCTTCCACACCATACACCACTTGGAAAGGAGACATTCCAATTGCTCTCTTGGGTGTAATTCTATCAGCCCAAAGTGCATCATATAGCTTCTTATGCCAATTCCTCTGAGAATCATTTACAAGCTTTCTAACTATGTTCACCAAGTTCTTGTTTGTTGATTCTACCTATCCATTCCCTTGGGGGTAGTAATATGAAGAATGAGCAAGTGAGATCCCATACCCATAGCAGAAGTCCATCATCTCAGTAGAAGAAAATTTGGAAGCATTTTCAGTCACAATTTTGTTTGGGGTCCCAAACCTGATCAATATGTTCTCCTTAATGAAGTTGCAAACTACCTCGGAAGTAGTGCTCTTGACTGGGATGGCTTCCACCCACTTGGTGAAGTAATCTGTGGTAGTCAACACATGGGTCTAGCACTGGAAGGTGGGTTAAGAGTTCCAATGAAATCCAATCCCCACTATTGAAAGGGCTCATCAATCACTACTGGCTTTAGTGGAAAAGCAACCAACTTAGGTCTTCCAACAAATGTTTGGCATGCTTCACATTTACCAACCCATTTTGATGCATCTCTGAATAGAGTGGGCCAATAATAACCAGCACAAAGTATTTTATGAGTTGTTATAGTAGAGGAGAAATGACCTCCACAAGCCTGGTCATGAAAAGTAGAGAACAACTTCTTTTGTTGCTCCTTGTCTACACACTTCAAAAACCTTCCATCTATGCCTCGTTTGAACAAAGCATTCTCCCATAGCACATATTGTGTAGACCTCAGTTTGATGGCTCTCTTCTCTTTGGCACTCAAGTGAGATGGACACTCTCCATAGGTCAGAAAGTGAGCAATGTCAGCATACCATACATCTAATGAGCTGAGGAACAGAACAATAGGGACATCAACTCCATCTTTGGACAACTCCTTGGCAGCTCCTTCAACAATGAGTTCACACAGGCCCTTACCCCGAACCAACTTTGTTGGCTGATGTCAAGATCATACTCTTGCACCTTTGCTACCCAATTACCTCTCTTGGTTCCAAATTCTTGTTGAGTAAGAATGGATTTGATTGTTGTATCAGGCACCAACACCACAGAATGAGAATTAAGGATGTAAAACCTAAACTACTTGACAACTTTGACAACTGCAAAAGCATGTTTCTCCATCATGGTGTACTTCAGCTCATGAGTTTTCAAGACATAACTCATGAATGCAATTGGGAGCTCATGATCTTCAACATTCTTCTGGGCTAACACAATAGCTAGGGTATTTTTAGTGGCATAACAATAGATAATGAAATCTTTGCTAAAGTCAGGGCATGCCAAGATTGGAGTCTTTGCAATAGCCTGTTTAATGTCCTCAAATGATTTCTTCCCTTTAGAGGACCAACCAAAAGTTTTCTTCCCTTGCATCATGTGAGCAATGCTCATAGTAAGTTCTACAAAATGGGGATGAATCTCCTTAGGAAATTGATCTTACCAAAGAAAGAATGGATACCTTTCTTACTTGATGGAAGAGGAATTTTTGGATGGCTGAACTCTCTCGGATCAATCTTGATCCCTTCCTTTGAAACAATGTGTCCCAAACTTTCCTTCTGTGACACAAAACATAGACTTCTTAGGGTTTAAAGAAATTCCATGCTCTCTACACTTCTGCAATATTGTTTCAAGGTGTTGGAAGTGATATTTTCTTGCTTTAGAAAACATTGTCAAGTCATCCAAATACACAACAATGCATTTCCCTTTCAAACTACCAAAAGCCAAGTCCATGGCCCTCTGGAAAGTAGCACCAACATTGATGAGACCAAATGGCATCCTCTTGTATGCAAAGGTGCCCCAAGGAGTAGTAAAGGTAGTCTTATGTTGATCTGTAGTATTCACCTCTACTTGATTGTACCCCGAGAATCCATCTAACATAGATAGCATCTCCGAGCCTGTAACAACTTGCAATACTTGGTCCATCATGGGGAGAGGGTAATTGTCCTTCAAAGAACCCTGATTTAGATTTTTGAAGTCCACACAGATCCGGATCTCACCATTCTTCTTCCTGACAGGCACTATATTAGCAATCCACGTTGAATGGTGGATGGGGAAGATGATCCTAGCCTTCAAAAGCTTTTGTATTTCTTGGAAAATTGTATCAGCTATCTTTGGATTATATTTCCTTTGCTTCTGTTTGAAGGGTTTGATCCCAGGCTTAAGAGGAATGAAATGTTGCATTTCTTTAGGCTGAAAAGCCTTAAGATCATCATAAGAGTAAGCTAGAACATCAACATACCTCTTCAACAAATTCACCACCTTCTTTTTCTCTTCCTGAGTGCAAGCATTTTCCAATGTTGACCATTTTGGGATCATCAAGACTCCCAATATTCACTTTCTCAGTCTCAGCAGATTTTCGGGCTCCTTGGGAAACTTTAGACTTCATATATCTATCATGTTTATCAAAAATATCCTCCAAACTCACCATCCCTTTAGGAATTTTTTTCCTTTCAGTTTGATGCATCCATCTTGATCCATCTCTTCTTTGACACCCTCTTCATTTGATGACACACACTCTCTAGGAAGATTGTCACTTCCTTCAAAGTACAACTGATCAAAGTTGTCTCTGAGCTCCAAGAAAGAAAGAAAATGCTGGTCATCATTGAAAACTTGCCAATTATTTGCATTGTCAGGCACATTGGGTCTATGGATCAGCTCAATGGTGAATTTCTCTCTGAGGGAAATCAGGGTGAGGAATCAACAAGGACCCCAAAATAGCTAGAGAGTCAGCCCTAGTGTTCCTTTCCCTTGGCACAACTTCAATGGAAAAAGCATCAAGGAATTCAATGGAATCCCAGACCAGATTCCTATAGTGTTTCAACCTTTTTTTCTTTACCTGATAAAGGTCTCTAACTTGTTTTACAATTAGCTCTGCATCTCCATGAGCAAGAAGGTTCTTCACTCCCATTTCCTTCGCCATGCTCAACCCAAGAATAAGGGCCTCATACTCGGTAGTATTGTTGGTATTTTCAAACTGAAATTTGAAAGAGAAAGGATGAACCTTACCCCAGGAGAAATAAGCACTACACCAGCTCCAGAACCAGCTGAAGAACAACTTCCATCAAACTCCAAAGTCCACACACCATTAGGATCAAACAACACTTCCTTTGGTAGACTTGTCTCCTCTTGTGACATGATCATGTAGTTCCCATGCCCAATGTCTTCATACAATATTTGTGCTTTAGGATCATCTATCTTTTTACACAATATACTCTGCTTGTTTCTTAGGAAAGCAACTTCTTCATCTTCCCATTGACAGGGATCAAGGCATGTGACCAATCCATTTGGATTTCACCTCCAACATCTTTGCAAAAGTTCCTACTTAGCAACATGCCATAGGAAGGAGGGATATCAACAACCAAGATGGTAGCCAAGACCTTCTTCTCTGGTAAAGCAGCAAAAGCTACTTGTGCATCCTTGATTCTCCCAACCAAAGGCACTTCTCTACTTTCCATGGAATAACAAGAGCCATAAGTGTGGGTTAGGGTTAGACCCAAAGCATGAGCCACTTTTGTAGGCATTACATTATCAGATGCACTAGAATCAATGACACAATTGCTAAGCTTTGGGCAGTATGAGGAGAGTCACATAGAAGGGTTTGATCTTCTCATTGGGTGAAGTGACTACAAGCCACAAGGCTAGGTTGAGGTGGAGAAGGAGTGGGAAAAAGGCCTTTAGAAGAATGGGCTGGGGTTTTAGATTTAGAATTTACAAAGTTAACCATTTTGGAAAAGGCTTTAGGATGGGTTTGATAGAACTCTACCTCAGAAATCTGAATCTTGGTCTTTTTAAGATGGTCTATAATATCAAAAGATCTAGATGTGGATGGGGAATCACTATTAGGAGTAGGAGGAGCTTTTGATCTATCAACTTTATCATTTGTTGGACAAGAATTCTAGAAGCAGAAGTAGAGGAAGAAGGACTAGCAGAGCTTACCTTTTGGGTGGAAGTAGTAGGAATAGGAGCTCCTCTTCTTGCAATCACGGGATGGTGATGGGGTACTCCTTGGATATTTTTAGGTGCACCACTTTTTCCTTTTTGTTGGTCTGCTCCCGGGTCATAACAACATATGATTCACTATTCATCTCAGCCACTACATCATCATAGTCATCTTGATCATCCACACCCTTAGTGGTGAGGAAATGAACTCGAGAACCACCAGGATCCTCAGTTCTTCATCAGCTTCCTCTTCTTGTTCATCATAGAGCCCATTTTCTTCCTCATCATAGGCTCAAGAACCTCACAAGTAGCATTAATAGGCACCTTGAGGGGTGGACCTTCAATAGCCAACCTGGTTTGAGAAGAGGGAAAGTGGTTCTTAGGTTGAAAGTTCTTCCTTGGAACATCTTGATATGGAGCATGTTGAGCCAATTTTTTTATGGCAATGAGGTCATTAGCCAACTTTTGTACCAACTGATCTGCATTACCTCAGGAGAAGGAGAAGAAGAAGATGCTTTGGATTTGAAAGACTCCCTTTTCAGCTTGCAGACATGATCAAGTCATCTTCCACACTGACAACCAATCTCTGATCAACATCCAAAGTTGCAAGATTTTCTCTCCTCAGGGCATAGCTTACTTTAGAAATTGAGCATTCAAGAAGAAACACTTCTGAATCTGATCAACATGCCTAGTATCTAGTGGAATCTTGTTAACCAACTTGTTGAACTTGGCCACAAATTCTCTCATAGGCTCATGTGGCTCCTTCTTGATTTGAGAAATCTGAGCTAGCAAAGCATGCACATCCTCAGCAGGTTTGAAACACTGCTCAAATTCAGTCCTCATAGTAGTCCAATCAATGATGGTCCCAACAGAAGATGGTAAAACCAATCTGCAACATTGTCTTGCAAGGTTTCCACAAACAACCTAACAGAGACATCCTCATGTTCAACTCCAAGGACCCCACATGCAACAATGAAGGCTGCAATGTGTTCATCAGGGTGTACTTTTCCATCACCTCTAAATTTGGGAAAATTCTTCCTGTTACCCCTAGGTAACTCATGCAATGGTTGAGGAAGAGCCAGAGGCCCAACTCTTTTTCCCCAAGGCCGAGGTGTTGCCATCCTTGGAAATATTTCTTGAAATGGAACTGAGACACCAACAAGAATTAGGGCATGGAGATTAGGGCTAAGTTGTGCTTGAGGAATGCTACTACCAGAAGCTCTGTCTTCAACAGGAGGTGTGCTTGTGGAATGAGCTCTTCTATTTCTTCTTGTTGGAGGAAGTTGAAAACCTTGTTGATCCAAGAGTTGAAATTGGGGATCTTCAATTCCAAGAGCCCTTCTACCATGAGTATATCTTAGAGTCACCAGATCAAAGAAATGATCAAATTAGTTGTTCTTTTAGAAAGGAAATTTGTTGAACAAATCCCCAGTAGAGTCACCAAAAACTATTGGGTTTCAGATTTGCACTTGGAATGAAACCATAGTTAGGGGACAAGCAAGTCCCTCCTCTTTAATGGGAGAGGTTCCCTTATTGAAAGTAGGGGAAAAACCTATGTACAAATATACAATATTTCATTCAATGGTGGTTTCTGATATCTTGAAATGTGTTTTATGCCTGGAAAGTTATCAATACATGAGGATAGAAGACATTGAAGAGAGGAGGGAGGAAGAAAGAAGACAATACTTTTAGGGAAAAGAGATGGCAGAGAAAACCCTTATATGTATTGAGAAAATGAGATATAGAGTAGAACCATTCACGTTTATAATGGGCACAATCCATGAGACTCAAAGTTCTTGAGATTGTATAAACTAGAACACAAAGTTTCTAAGCATGCAAGGATTAAATGATTCATGAGATCAAAGCAAAAAGGAAAAAGAAAACAGAGGAAAAAGGGGAAAACCTTTGTATTGATTTCTTCCAATTAGAAATTATAGTTCTAGAATATCAAAATTCCAACCCATACAATGGATTTGAAAGCCCATGATATAGCTCGCAAGAGATGGTTACAACTTCCTCGAGAAAGCAAGAAACAATTACAACTTATTCCAATCATTCATGCCCTTTCGAATTCTTGATTTGCAAAGAAACGTTAATGGTGGAAAAACCTAGTTTTTAAATATATGGCCATTACATTATTTCACCAGTTAAAACATGGGCCATTGATTTGCTTTCTACAACTTTAAATTTGGGCCACCCACATGGAAGGAATTGATTGGAGTGGGCTGCAGATGCCTTTTGCATTTTTTTCCTTTGAAGTTGTGCTAGGATGACACGTGGAGAGCTCCACCGGTTCCTTTATACTTTGTTGATTCGGGTCTATTTCCTACTTGACTTATGTTGACCCCTAGACACGTGGAGGGTTGGTGCTCATTTGAGTTTCCATTTTGGAAATGCCTCTAAAATTGCGCCGAGATGACGTGTCTCCTTCCACCGGTCTTGGAATTTTCAATGGCCAACTCTGTCTCCCATTGACTTTAACCACGTGGCAAGCTGGCACTACTTGGAGATTGACCCTTTGATTTCACTTCCAAAATTGCATCATTAGGCACGTGGAGACTTCCGCCAACCCACCCATACTTAGTCAATTTTAACGATCGACTCTCTCTCTTTTTGGACTGGGACACGTGGAGGACTAGGCGCAAGTTTGAGAACTACCCCGACTTTGACTCTTGAAGCTGCGTGCCGATGAGGCACATGGCACCATCCGTTGAACCTTCCATACTTAGCTGATTTGAGCTTGTTTTACCTTCATTTTGAACTGGGACACATGCGGAAAGCCTGCGCTTATTTGAGGACTGTCCCTTGGACCCTGCCCCTAGAGTTGCACCATTTGGATGCATGGAGGCTTCGCTGATCACTTGAAACATGGCCAAACCACATCCAATAGAGATGCCCATGTACTACCCATGGATTCTGGGGAAAAAAATAATGGGGAAGATATGCCTGTCATTCCCGATTATGAAGAAGAAAATAAAAAGAAGGAAAGAAACTTCACCATTACACCCGACTTTCAAATTGTTCTCCATGAATGGGAAAACTGCAAACAATGCCAGGCTCGACGTGATCCAATACTCCAAAGCCTGAATCTTTCCGTGAAAGATTACGAGGGAACCCAGAGGATCCCATCTTGGAAATATCTTTGCATTAGAGAGGCATCCCCTTCTAATCTTCTAATGAGAGTTCATCACATGGAGAAAGAGAGAGTCATCATGAAAGGGAGATGACTAGAAAATGCAAGTGTGATGGATTTGGAATACATTGCGGGGAAGGAGTTGAGGTTAACCACCTGGGAAGTCTATGCTACCCCATCTTGAAAGTGCTTAGTTTTCTAATGAGATCAACATGGAGAAAGGAAGTATTGCATTTAAACCCTAATAACTAGCCCTTGGTGCTTAGTTTTCTAGATGGGAGTATTGTTAACCGATGGGATAAAGATCTATGCCTAAGAGATATAATTTCTTGTTTGTAGCATCCATGGCTGCATAAACCATTCCAAAGATTTGGAGGAATTTTTGGACAAGGTGCAAGTACATAAGGTTTGGGTATCACGTCTGGGAGTGACGTGGGACACACAAATGGTAGTGGGAAAATATCACAAACCATTGGTGCACATTTTAGTGGGACATTGAGAACACTAAGCATGACCACTTCGAGGCCATTTATCACTGCAAGGGGTGGGATATCTTGGTATAGGTCTAGAGAATGGTGGACCTATGATCTAGAGGATCTGGTGGGTTAGGAGGAATGGGACTTAGTGGATCCATTGGATCTGGTGGAGGAGGAAACATTAGAGGGAACCAAGGCTCTAGATTAGGAGGACAAGGGCCTCAACCACCTCTACAAGTATTTTTTGAGATGTCTTTGCACTTACCAGACTATAGGGGTATTGAATATGTTGTACAGAGCATGTGCACAAGTGTGAATTAATATGGTGCATGAAAGGGATCACTACCCCAGAGTGGAAGGCAAGTCAAGTTTGTAATAACATTGCAAGGATATGTACATGGTATAGGAAGTATGACCCCCATCAGACGGTGGTAGACTATAGTGCATTGAAGAATGCCTTCCTAGTAGAGTTATATAGCCCTAATTTTGAGAAGAAGAGGATCACCACCTGAAGGATATCCAAAGAGGGAATGTGGAAGAGAGTGTGTGTGAGTATGATGCACATTTCAAAACTCTCTTATCTAAACTATCCTATGACATTCATCCTTCTCAACATGCTCAATGGTTTTTAGAGGATTGATAACATTTAGAAGGGTTTAGTCACACAAAAATTTCATAGACACTGTGAGGCATTGGAAGTTTCCTTATGCCGAGCTTGTTGGGAGTGTTGATACTAGTGTTAGTCCTTTTTTGGAGGCTCAAATTTCTACAATGGCTAAGTAGTTGGAAAATATGTTTATAAACGCAACACATGAGGTTGTTGTGGGCTTTGGTGTACAAACTAGGAAGTGGAAGGGCATGCAAAGGATAGTTTCCCTCAAAATTAGGTACGCTCTTTGGCGGTAGATTATGAGATTTTCCATGGGGATCATGATGAAAGTAGATGCCCTCTACTCCAACACATAATCTGCAAGAATGTTTCTTGCTATTTCAAGATCTATACCTCTACGACCCATGATAACAAGGATTACAGACTGATTGATCACATCCATGATGCTATTGATCTTGGTGTGTGCCAGACTAGTCTTACAAGTAAGTAGTTCAAGGATGATGACCATCATTATGAAGGGAACATGTAGATGGAGGAGTGCATGGAAGGGTTTTCATGGAGGATTTTGTGGTCACAGTAACCGTGGTGGAGGATGAAGTGAATTCCCATGAGGAACATATTATAACTATGGATCTACAGATCATTACAAATATGAGTGTCCTTATCTATTTCAATGCTCATGGTGTAGAAAGAAACATAAGTACAAAGAGTTTCAGAGCTTTATGAGCATATGAACTAGTAGCACTAGAAAGACAAAGGTGTTGGGATGGTGAGCATCAAGAAATTTGATTCACAAGTGGATGCCAAGAGTGGCATGTGAGTTAGGGATAGAACTTGTACTTGGTGATGACATGAGAAAGAGGCCACACATGCCAGGGAGATGCTAAGATAAAGGACACTAGTTTCAAGAGAGGAAGTGGTATATGGAAAGTATCTAGACCTTGTCTCATAGAAGGAGGTGTATCAAGAGACTATGGATGTGATTCAAAGTTTGTAAGGAGAGATCCAATGTCTAAAGAAGAAATCAAAGTAGTTGGAGTAAAAAAAGAATTTCGAGGCTCCAAAGGATGACCTGGATGAAGTCAAGGAAGTATGTAGGATGTTAAGGAAAGATAATATTATTCCCTTGCTAGGAGAATGGTTGAGGGAAAAGGTACCATGTGTTGGAGAGAGTGTTAAAGGAAGGTTTTACATGTAAACCTTCCTCCTCACATCCTTGACTATGATAAGGAGATTACTTTGAATGTGGTTGTTGATGGATGGCTTCTGAGTAATATCCTCATAAACACATGAGAAGAGGTCAATGTTTTTTACCTTAGATGCCTAGCATCAAATGGGAAGGCCCACATTACAACCATCTTTGAATGTATTGTATATGGAAAACAAGACTAAGGAAATGCCCATTGGAGTCTTGAAGGATGTAGTTATCACCATTCAAGGGTCCAAGTTCACTAGAGACTTCAAAGTCTTGGTGCTTTTACGAGGAAGAAAATTTCCAAAGCATTGCTTGGGCACCATGGTGTTAAAAGAACAATGTTGACCTATGGTTTAAAAAGGGGTATATTAGCTTTGAGAACAAGGAAGAAAAGGTGATTATCCTTTAACATATGGGAAGTCAGCACCCTATACTAATCCCTTAGGAGAGGAATTGCTTGAATGAATCTATGTGTGCTCCATTAGAGATCCTAAGATAATTCATCCCATGGAGGGATTTATCTAGTTTGAAGATGCTCAGTCCTTGAGTGATACCACTAGCATGGCATGCAACAATTGGGTGCATGGGAATTATGATTTGATTGGGTGAAAATTGAGAGGATCTGTAAGAAGGGTAACAATGGCATGTTCAATCAAGCACCTAGAGGAAAGAAGTTTACCAAGTTATTTAGAGGATCATACCCTGAAATTTTCTTGAAAGGAATTGAGGCTCAGTGGAATAATTAGGATGAGAGAAGGGGAATTCTCAATTAGAACCTACTTATAACCACAACACAATAGTGGGCTACACATCAGTAGAGCCTCCTAGAGTGGCACAAGGTAAGAATCACATTTTCTGTAAGGTTCTCTAGAAGCAATGCGCCCATTGACATACAAGACTACCATGGTAAAGAGACCGCCTCATTTCATATCCAAGCATGTGAGAAGGCCTAGATGGGAAGTTGAAGCATTACCACCACCTTTCCTTATGGGTGCATAAGTTGTATTCCATCTTATAAGGATATGTGTAGTGCATGGTATATTCATTTAGAGATGCATCGATAAACAAGTAATTGGTAAGAGGAGTTGGTGGCTGATCTCATTCAAGATTTTGAGTATAGGAGTACAAAGCCATCAAGTGGATAAGGTGTTGCAAGTAATCAAGTGCCTTATGATGGGAGATAGTGCTATGGTAGAGGATAGGCTACTGGAGTTATTGGGTGAGCCTTATTTAGAGACATGCCTCAATGAAGAAGAATTAGAGGAAGTATAGCTTGAGTGTGCATGCATGGAAAAAGAAAAAGGAAAATGGTCTATGTAGTAGACAATGAAGAGATGGAAAATTTGGATGTTAACCATTTTAAAGGTACACGTGAAGTCATAGAAAACACTTCTGATGAGTGAGCACACACCTACCATGAGCCCTTGAAAAAAATAAGGTTAACATTGGGATGGAGACATAACCTAAGGAAGCTATCATTGGGGACTATTGGTTAGAAAAATAAGTTTCAAAGGTCATTGATCTATTACACAAGTTCCAAGATTTATTCCCTTATGGGTATCATGAACTCAAATGTGTCCACCATTCCTTAGGGGAGATGAAGATAAAGTTGAAGGAAGGTGTGTGCCCGATTCAAAAGAGGCCTTATCGGATGAATCCAAATTTGCACGCGTACGGATCAAGGAAGAAATAGACAAGATGATAGCATCTGGTATCATTGAGGTAGTGGAAGAATCAGAATGGATAAGCCCAATGGTTATCAATATAAAGAAGGATGGAAGGATAAGAATCTATGTTGACTATAAGGATTTAAATGTAGTATGTGTCATCGATCCTTTCCCAACCCCTTGTTTAGCGAAGAAATTTTGGAGGGAGTAGCCATGCACGAAGTCTACTCTTTCATGGATGGGTTCTGGGTATCAAAAAGTTAGGATTGCAAAGGAAGAGCAGAGGAAGACAGCTTTCACCATTGAATGGGGAAGTTTTTCCTACAGATTATGCCTTTTGGATTAAAGAATGCACCTATTGTGTTCTCACGCATCGTGGTACAAGCATTTCAGGACTTCATCCATAAGTTTCTTCAAGTTTACCTAGATGACTGGACTATGTATGGGTTGGTGAAAGACTACCATTGTGACAATTTGAGGCTGATGTTTGAGAGATGTCGGTAATTGAGGATATCCTCAACATTAAGAAATGTGTCTTTCCTACTCCATTTAGAACCCTGTTAGGACATATTATATGCAAAGAAGGACTTACTAGTGGATCCCGCTAAAGTTGTAGTTATTGTGGGATTAGGGAGCCAACTAGTCAAAGTGCAATGCATGGATTCCTTGGGAATATGGGGTACTACAAGAAATTCATCAAGGGGTATGCCAAGATTTCCACACCCTTGGAGGAATTGTTAAAACACAAGAGTTCCTTTTATTGGGGAGAGTGCAGTAAAAGGCATTTGACACTTTGAAGGATAGGCTTGTCACACGCCCATATTACATTTTCCTTCTTGGGATAAGCCTTTCCATGTGCATGTTGATGCCTTAGGGACAACTATGGGAGAAGTACTAGCAAAACCTGGTGAGGGAATTTTTGATCATCCCTTGTGCTTTGTAAGTAGAAAGTTGACACCAGTAGAATAGAATTACACAACTAGAGTGAAGCATTGTCTATGATCTATGCGTTGCATAAGTTTAGGTAGTATCTATTGGCAACACCATTTATTTTCTACATGGACCACATGGAATTGAAATACTTAGTCAACAAGCCCATTCTGCAAGGGCACATATGTCGTTGGGTCCTATTATTTCAAGAGTTTGAGTTCACAGTGGTTGTAAAACTAGGAAAAAGTAATTCAGGACTTGACCACTTATCAAGAATCAACTCAGGGGAGGATACACAAAGCATTAAGGACACCATGCGGATGCGTGCAAATATTTAGGTTATGGAACGTGCCCCTAGACTTGGAAGATATCGTAGTGTTCTTAAAAATAAGTGTGGCGCCGAAGGGATGAAGGCTCGGAGAAAAAGTAGTTAGTAATACGCGTTGCACCATACATATTGATTAGTGGAGACTATATAAGTTAGGTCATGATGAGGTTTTGTGCCGATGCATGTTAGAACATGAGCACATAGAAATTATGGAGGAAGCATACATGGTGGGATTGTAGGAGGACACTACACAGGAAATGCTACCGCGTGGAAGATTTTACTAGCAGGGCTTTGGTGGGAAACCATCTACTAAAGATTGTATTGATTTTTGCAAGGCCTGTGACCATTTCAATGCCTTGGAAAACCTTGAAAGAGAGATGAAATTCCCTTGCGACCAATAGCTAGTGTTAAACCATTTGAAAAATGGGAAATCAACTTTGTAGGGCCAATTTCACTAGCCACGTGTGAAGGACTGGTTCACGGTATATCATTACTTACTACGATTACTTGACACGGTGGGTAGAGGAAACACCTACAAAGGATTACACTGCAACAAAAACTACTAGATTTTTATGGGAGAACATAATCAATAGGTATGGTTGTCCTTTAAGTTTAACAAGTGATAGAGGTACACACTTTCTCAATGAAACAGTTAGGATTCTATTAGCATAATTTATGGTGGCCCATCACAAGACTACCCTATCACCCTCAAGAAAATGGAACTGCTGAGGCATTTAACAAAATACTAAGTCACACATTGACTAAGATCTGTGATGTTGGAAGACAAGATTGGGATGACAAAGTATCATCCATTCTATGGGCATACAAGACAACCTACAAGAGGGTTAAACAAGGCCACACCATTTTAATTTTGTTTTGGTGTGGAGGCTATTTTTCTAGTTGAATTCATGTTACCATCACTGTATAGCGTGCATAGAGGGTTAGATGATGAAAAGCTTGGAAGAAAGGATTGATAAGTTGATGTAGTTAGATGAAAGGTGATCACTTGTTAGATGGAGTCAGAAGACATAAAAATTAAGATAAAAGGCATGACATGATCATCATATCAAGAACAATAAGTTTGAGGTTGGGTAGATGGCATTGTTGTATGATTCCAAGTATCTGTGCCATCTGGGAAGGAAATTCCTTGGGACCTTACATCATCTTGTATAATCTTGGATGAGTGCTTTCGATTACAAACACTAGATGGGATGAGATTACCAGGTGATTTCAATGGGATTAGGCTAAATCCCTACTATAAATAAGTCTTCTTGGTGTTTGTAATAAGGTAGTATTGCCAATTAGCTTAGAATTTCCCTTTATGCTTTTATTTTCTTGTGTTTCCCTTTCCCGTTGCTTGTTCCTTTCTTTTTGTTTCATTTTATGCCTTGTGCGCTGGTAACCACATTATTTTTTTCCAAGGTTGTGTATGCGTAGAGGACCACACATCTATTTTAGTGTGGGGTGGAGTAATGCAAAGAAAAGTATAGGCCTGTAATAAAAATTGAATGGCCTAGTAGAAGGAAGTGTGTAAGGTTGTGAAAGCACGTAAGGAAACAATGAATCATGAATTATGGTGTCAAGAAGGCTGTAATAAAGACCACGTATAGAGGATGAAGAGGGTAGGAGAAATAAGAGGTAGGTGAGGGAAAAAATTAGGTAAAAGATAGAAGAAGTGCCTTTGGTGTTGGTAGATGCGCGCGTAAGATTCTTTGGTCAGATTGTATTTTTATGGGCTAGAATGTTGTAGAAGATTTTTCACGTAGGATTAGGTGCATGGGTAAGGGAACTTAAAGTCACTTAGTGGAAAAATTCCCATTTAATTTTAAAGTATGTTGGTAGGTGGCATAACATTTATGTTGGAGGGAAGAAAACTATAAATATAAGGTTAGGAAAGTCATTTCTACGTTGCTCATACGATAGAAAAGCACTCTTACAAAATAGGGCATCCAAAGAAGATATTATCGAAAGAACATCCTCCTCACCATTGTCTTTTCAGTTATTGGAGTAGTAGATGGGAAGGAAAAGTTTGTTTAGGAGTATCTAGATGAGGATCCCTCACCCAAAAAGGTTTGAAAAATACATTTGTGAAACCATGATGGCCACTCACAAGGTGCACATGGAGAAGTGGTATAAAAAAATGCGTGATGCATTCAGGGTAGAGTGGAGGATACCAGAGAAGTTTCCCATGCTCATGGATGGAGAAATAGAATTTATAGTGTACCAACATTTCTGCATTGGTAGATTTACTTTAACAAATGGGACTAAGGGTCCATGGTGCAAGATACCCTTCTATTTCACCACACAATACATCCGAAGGTAGGAGTCAACATGTTCAAAGAAGCCAAAATACTAAGGTTCGACCTTAGTGAGGTGGAACAAGACCACTATGAGCTGCTATGAAATATTGTTTACCCTAAAAAATGTATGTATGTGGAGAAGTATGTCTCCCATGAAGTTCAAATGATGAAACCAATAACGCTTCCAATCATTGGAAGAGATGCAATAAGGATATACCTTCACATAAGACCAAAGTTTGAGAAAGGTGCATATCTGGAGAATGATGTATCCATTCCAAAAGACCCCATAGGAAGAAAGAAGGCCATGTCAAAGAAGAGAGAAAGAGAAGAGGGCAGGGAAAGAAAGCACCAAATGTGCAGACCACACAATCGGTGGGTGCACTCTAAAGTAGTCACAAAGCCTAGCACTTACACGCAGAGAAAGAAGTCCCCATCAAGGAAAAAGACTCCTAGAAAAGAGGTGCTGGAGCATGAAGAGAACCTCACCCATGAAGAATCACCAACGAAGAGGTCACTTGTCAAGGAGAAGGAAAAAGAAGAATCTCCTGTACTAGAATCCCCAAGTGAAGAAGAAGAAGCATAAGGTGATAAATGAGGAAAAATTAAAAGAGACGGAAATTTAGATGCCTACATCAGCAACAAGGATAATGATGAGCTTAAAGGAGGTGAAAAACATCCAGTATATGATGTACATGACTTAAAGGAGGAAGGAGATGAGGAAAAGTATGACAAGGAAGATGAGGAGAAGAATGATGAGGAAGAAGTTGAGGCTCAACATAAGGGGGTGAGCGAAGAAGTAAGCACCAAGAAAAAAAGAAACCCAAGCCTCACCAAGGAGAAATTAGAGAAATCCATGGAGAGAGAAGTGGATGGCATCATGAAGGAGTTGGTGGAATAGGAGTTGGAGAGAGAGCAAATGAAATAATAAATAAGATAGAAGAAGAAAGTGTTGGGAAGGAGTATGACAACATGGGTGGAGATCCCAAATTGGCAATAAGCTTCCCAAAATCTGTGCAAATAGGTGGGAAAGGTGTAGTGGTGGCACAAGAGTAGGGAATGGGATACATTAATGATCCTAGAAAAGTTATACATGTGCACTTTTGGAGCACCGTACCAACATAACAACTCCTAGCTATGTCATCATTTAATGAGGAAGGCACGTACCCACGGACAAGAAAGATGTTATCTTGGGTGTTTGAGTCCCATGTGGATGAACCAAAATTTGAAGTAAGTCAGAGAGTGTTAATGAAGGTCCATAAAAACCAAAGGAATAAATCACCTGGTGATCACTCAACATCTATTAAATGAACAGGTCTGTAATGCACTTAACAAGGTTTCAATCAAAATTGAGGCCAAACTATTCAGAGAAATGATAGAGTGAGATTCCTGGAGGAGGAATTGGAGAAGAAAAAGAAGGAGCTCATGGAAAAGAGAAAGGACCTAAGGAAAGAGGAGTTGATCAAGTGCTCAGTTGAGGTGTGAGATGAAAGAAGAAAAAGCTAAGGTGTGTGAAGTCTCCAAGAAGGTGGAGATGATTATAGATGCCATTGTCCTAAAGCACCCTGACTTAGTGCCACCCGATCAGAAGTATGAATCAACCTTGCAAGTGTCTAGAGGATCTGACTGCATTCTCACAATGGAGAGGTGACCACTTGCTTTAGAATATTCAAAGAGAAGTGCAAGTGAGTGAAGAGAAAGAGAACAAGATGAAGGTCATCGAGATTGTGGCTCGATACACTAAACTTCTTATGGAGGTAAAGGCCACCATGTAAGTCGCTAAAGCTACTTATGACAACTACGCAGATAGGGATAGAGTGGAAAGCATCTTGGTTTCCACCCATGAAATGGAACTTAAGGAGTTCAAGAGAAAAATAAGGGGAATAGAGAAGAAAGAGATAAGATCCTAGCCGAGGTGGAGAAGAAGTAGAAGCAATTGAGACCCTGTGAGGCTCGATCAAAATCTGGTTGAAGGAACTATACCCCAGATCACCCGCAGGATGGATGCGATTAAGACTTGAGGAATTAGGAAAATAGTTGTAGGGTATTGTTGAGACCATGAGTGCCAAAGGGGAGGAGCTGAGTTTTGAGGAGGTGAGAGCCTGGTGGGTGACCTTTATCAGTAAGCTCATAATGAGGTTGATGCTTGGGAGAAGTTAGAGGTAGAAATAGGAAAGGATTTCCCTCTCCTCCTCCAAAATAAACAAGTTCCCCATTCTTTCATTCTTTCTCCCAATTCTTCATTCCTTTATTCTTTCTTTCCAACCATTTTAAGAACCCACCATTCTTTATTCTATTAAAGAGTGTTTATGAGGATAAAGAACAGGTGTAGTGTGGGGTGATGTTGGGCCCCAAAATTTGGCTAAGTATAAGAAGGCACGTGGGCGCGTGAGACCTAGTTGAAGAAGGGCGTGTGGGTAGAAGGTGCATAGGGAAGGGTTCTAGTAGGGTTTTTAAAACACATAACACATGTGCAAGGTAATATGGGTTTTGGAATTATCCATATTCGACATCCCATGCATCACATGAGAAAAGCGTGACCCATCTAGCATGTGGAGTGGATAAGGTGCCAGCCTAATAACCGTAGGATCAAAAGGAATATTCCATGCATGCGATGGAAGGTTCCTAGAAGAACAACATCATTTATAGAGTGAGAGATCTCAAGATCAAAGGAGGTATGCTCCATTGGAGGACCACTTGGACACTTGGCAGCCAATCTATTACCTCAGAAGGCATGGTGGTGAAGGAAAAAAGCTATATATGAGAGGTATGCGGATGGTAGAAAGGGTGATGTGTATGTGTGCTAACACAAGATAGAGAGTGATTAGTGTTGTAGACTGGTGGAAGAGAGGAAAAGCTCTGCAGAAATATAATGGATAATTCTATGGGCTAGGATTATAGAAAATATAGGAGTGATGACATATTTAGAGGGATGGGTTGCATTCTTCTTTGTAATGTGAAGGACATAGGGTAGTTCTGATGCATGACTTTTCTCTGCATTATTATATGGGTCTATTATGACCTCAAGGAATGTAATGTGGTTATTGAACTCATCAATATGAATATAAGACTCTATTCTAAATCATGTATGTGTTCATGAGTATAATCCTTGTGCATTTCCTTTATGTATGAACCATTTCTATATGTTGTTTGTTATTTCTCTTCTATGGATGCATTGATGTAATAACTCATCCTAGGTTCTCGAGTGTTGCAAAGTTATTTTCTATTCTTTTACACTTGATTGTATTTCATAAGATGATGTATTCTCACAAGAATCACATAAAGGAGAGGCTCAGTGCCCTGCTCATACCTCGGGTGAGTGACAAGTGCTTCTTGGGTGATAGGCTTCCGCGCATGGGATTTTACTGTTAATCTAATGGATCTCTACCTCTACTCCTCTAAATACCACCACTATCCCCACTTCATTCTCTAAATATGTTATTCCACTCTCCTCCCCTCTTATCACTATAGAGGCTTCCACTAGCCATATTCCTATCTTTGCACCTCACACTCATCTTTCTTTTCATCACATTTCTCACATCTAACCCAACACTTCTCGAAGAACCCATGCTTTATAGTCTTTATATCATGATTTGAAAACTCAAATTCATCAATTGCAGAAGGCTTCCTCTTTTTCTTTTTCATCCCTTAATTCTTCACTTCTTCTCCATATTCCTCTTTCACCCCAGGTTTCTTCTTATCCAATTCCTCCCAATTTTTCTATCCTCATATTTGATGACCATGGAGATCCCCAAGAACACCTTCTCTCATTTCATGTTGCATGCTTGGATTATGCTTGTGATGACACACTCTTAACCATGTTGTTTCTAGGAGCTTACATGACTATGCCTTATGACGGTTTTATAATTTTCCTTTACATTCCATTCATTATTTTACTCTTGTAAATATGTTTCTCACTCAAATTTCCATCAATATTGTCACAAAGATAACATATGAACAAATGGCCAAAATGAGGCAAGGAACTTGTTGTCTCTTGATAAAACCTTTGTATTTTCATTGCCAAATCCAATTTTTTTGAGCTCACGCCCTTCGTTGGTGTCTAAGGCAAGTTTGAGATTCAAAAAATTAGCTAAAATCATGCCCTTGAGCTATTTAAACCTCTCGTGTCACTCATTTTTTAGAAATCCTCCTCTTCCTAGTCTATGCACATAATATCCTTTTGCCCTCCCATTTTTGATCGAAATGGTTCACTTGTTCCATGGCCCTGGGTCGTCAAATCATTGTTTTTCCTTCATGCCTCTAGACTCATGAAGAAAATTCAAAAATTGGACTCAAAATGACGAATTTCTCTTCCTCTGTGTATTTTTCCACAGTCGAGAATGATGGGCATTTCTTTCCCTACCAAATTTTGCCTCAACATTCCTAAATGATATGTGGGCCTCCCTGATTAGTACGGTCCAATTATATTTTTGAAGACTCAACGAGCAGCTCCATGTGTCGAAAAGCGGTGCAATTCTAAGCACATTGAGGGGGCAATCTTCAATTAAGCGCGGGCTCTCCACATGTCCTAGGTCCAAAATGAAGGTAAAATCGGCTAAGTATGGAAGGCTCAAGATGGCTCCACGTGTCACAATGATGCAACTCTAGGGGTAGGAAAGGTCAATTACCAATTCAACGCCAAATCACCATGTGGTGGAAGACATTAAAAAGTCAAGGAAAATGAGCGAAGCCATCGGGGGAATTCAAGACTTTGAGCCTTTTTGTAAAAAGTTGAAAAATTAAAAAGTAACCCACAACCCCAATTAGGCTACCAAGGAAAAATTCAAAGCTTGAGCCTGCAAGGGAAAAAGTTAAAGGAAAGGCCCATCGTTGAAAATTCAAATCGGAGCAGCGGGCCGGCGGGGAATTTGATTTTTGAACCTTTTTTCCAAAAAAGGTTAAAATGTTGAGAAGAGAACTATGACCCCACCTACAAATAGAATGTGCCACATGTCCTAGTCAAATCAGAGTAGCGGGCCGGTGGAGGAAATTGAGTTTTTGAACCTTTTTGTAAAAAAGGTTAAAATGTTGAGAAAAAGACCATGATCCCATTTCCAATAAGAATGTGCCATGTGTCCTAGTTGAAAAGTCAAAGCGGGGTTGTGGGCCAATTTGTTCCAAATTTCCAAATCTCTAAAAAATCACAAAATGCAAAGGGCTTCCCCCGTAACCACTCCAATCCCTTCCTGCCACGTGGACGGCCCAAATTCAAAGCTAGAGGAGAAAATCAAATGGTCTAGATTTAAACTGGAAAATCAAATGTAACATTGCTTTGCAAGGTCTAGTTTTAGCTACCATGAGCGTTTTCTTCATGATAAAGGAATTTGAAGAGGTGTGAATGATTTGTAATGTTGTAATAGTTTCTTGTGAAGAATATAATGACTTCTCGATGTCATTCCAAGGGTTGGCAATTGATTTCTAGAAAAACCAGAGTGCTCTGTACCTAGAAAAGATAGAAAATGCCATTCTTCTTCTATTTTCTCTTCTTCCTTGAATTTCTTCCATTCTTAAGCTATGTAAAAACTCTGCTCGAGCTTCAATAAGAAAATAAGGAATTTTTTTCCTCCTTAATTGAGCAATTAATTGGTACATTGCGACTAATGAGTTTCATTTGGTATTGTAACTTCTCCGTGGATTTTTTTCTTTTGATTATAAATGCATGTAAATGAAGTTTCTAATTGATGTGTGTGGGCATATGATATTCTACCCACAACATTAGTTTTTCCTACCTCCATTCTCACTCCCTTTTCCCTTCTCAGAAAAATTTCTTCTCTAGTGAGAAATTGCTAGCTTTGCCATAGGGATAGTGGAGTGCCCCTGCTGGATCTCTGGTCAAAAGACCACCATTGAAATCCACTTTTTCATGCATGCACATACGGAAGCTGCACTATTCAAGTAGAGGGACTTATATTCCCATAGTGTTGGCCTAAAACCCACCAATTTGTCCACAAGACAAATTTTCTTGCCAACATTTTTGGCAGCCACCGTGGGGAGATATTGCAGCATCGCACCTAAAAAACAACCTCGTGGTCATAAAAAAGAGATTCTAAGTACAAAATTTTTGGAGATTGAATAATCATATGAAATACATGAATGTAAATCATGACTATTCGAGGAAATCCTCTGAGAGACCTAATTTACTCTTTCAGCATCCAAGAAGACATTGCTTTGATGATATGAGAGAAGCTATTTGGCACAATAGAAAAAGTGTAAATCAATACTTCATTTCCATAAGGATTTTGGACCTAGAAGATGAACGTTCTGTTGAATTGGAGAGACATAGACAAATTCCATTACCCTCTTCAATTTAGATGAGATAAGATACACATGGAAATCGAGACAAGGAGGAAAAATTGATCCCACATTTGAAGAGCTTGAAAGAGAGGCAAGTTGCTGAAGAGGAGATAAGAGCTCAACTTGAAGAAATAGAAAGACTCCAACTCAAAGTAGAAGAAAGAGCAACAACAGAAGTAGCCTTAGCAAGACTGGAGGCTAGAAACAGGAATAGAATGGGTGATCATGAAGATGAAGTACGTAGGCCTAACGTGCCATGGGGAAGGAATACTGGTCCACTCGCCTTCCACAACCACTTCATGACCTCCCAAGAGGCTCAAGAAATAACTTCCCAAAATTCAAAGGGGATGGTTCTCAACTCCAAGAAGAACATGTAACAACATTCATCACTACTTGTGGAGTGTTGGGAGTTGAAGATGAAGATGTTTCAATTAGGCTATTTGTGGAGTCACTCCAAGAAAAGGCTATTGAATGGTTCTACATGCTGCCCCTAAGATCTGTCACATGTTGGGAAGACATAAGAAGTGCATTTGAACATAGGTTCAAGAGCACAAAAGATTGTCAGGATCTGCTGGTCTAATTGGTTTAGATGAAGAAGGATACCTATGAATCAATGAGATATTTTGTAGCAAGGTATAATAGGTTGACAAGAAGGATCCCAGAAGATGTGGTACCCCTAAAAATAACTTGAAAAGGTTCTTCATCAGTTCTTTGCCATTAGAAGTTGGTTTCTTCCTCAGAAGAGCCCAACCAAGAACATTGAGGGAAGTTCAAGACTTTGCAGTTGAGACTGATGATGATCTAATTATTTCTAGCAAAGTGAAAGGACCAAATGGGAAGCAAAAAGGTCAAAGTTCAAATTCAGTCACCACTGATCCAATGTTTCAAAAAATGGCAAATGACCTAGTTGCTTTGAAGAAGTAGTTGTCACAAATCATAATGAGGAATGCTCCAAGGAGACCAAACCCTCCTGATAGACCAAGAATTGCTCCACCCCCTCATAGGATTGCTCTTGAAGCACCATCGGTCAATGCCATCTATGACACTGGGGAATTAGAAGAAGGATCAGATATTGAGGAAACTAAAGAAGAAATCATGGATGACCATGAAAACTATCTTGAAATTGAAGAGGTTGGCATGCACAATGGCCTGATTGAGTACATTGATGATGAGGAGGAAGGTGATGAAGAAGATCCAAGTTTTTCATGTGTTGTTTTCACTTGTGCACAATCCAAGAATGGTGTTTCAACCTCAACAGTTACAGCAGATGATAGGAAGAGCAAAGAAGATAGCTCTTTAAAAACTCCACAAAATAAGATCATCAACAAAGAATCACCATTACCACCTTCCATGGAATCATCCAAAGAGAAAAAAATTCATTGGTTGCCAAGGATCATGCTGCTTTACCAAGTAAGTTATCGACTCTTCTTCCAACTCAAATGTTGTTAAGATCAATTCTCTTATAAATGTTAGTTCTGCAAGAACATCAAAATTTTAATCAAGGGTTACACCCTCACCTCCTTCCGAGTCAATTTCTACATTTGAAAAGGATAAACTAGCACCAAAAGTAACAAAACCTCTACCATTTAAGTCCTCATCCACTGCTGGAACCTCTTCCTCATCTACCATAGCTCCATTTGACTTTGTGGAGCATGCAAGCAAAACCAAGGTTTAGCTCTCTGAGATTGAATACCTACAAACACATCCTGCCCAATTTGACAGATTCATCAAAGTAGTCCAGGGGGTAACTCTACATCCCCAATATCTAATTCTAAAGGCTTGCTTCCCACACCATCTTCTCAAAACATGCTAGCCCTCAGTGCCTCCAACACCAACAGAGTTGAGCCTTTTTACCTGTCACTTCTCATTAAAGGTTTCCAGCTAAACAATTACATTATAGACTCTGGAGCCTCAGATAATGTGATGCCAGACAAAATTTGCAAATGCTCTTGGTCTTACTTTGACCCGGGTAAATGGCACATGCTATTCAATGGAATCCAAACAAGTTCCATTGGTAGGAAGGATTAAGGATGCTCAGGTCACACTAGCTGATTACCCTGACAAGAAGATACTCCTGACCATTCTAGTGGCAGACATCCCAAAGCATCATTTGGTATGTTGTTGAGTAGAAGTTTTTGTAGAGATCTAGGTGGAGAAATAAAAATGGATTGGTCATCTGTAACTATCCCAATGAAAGGGGAAATGAAGAAGTTGTTACCAGTCAGGAAGATCAAATTCACAGTAAGGAAATTTGATGATCCAAAAGCTAACATCCTTTTTCAAGATGGTGGGCTAGGAAACTACTTCCTTACATCAAAAAAGGAAGAGAAATTTCCACTCCTCATGGAAGAAGAAGAAGATCAAATTTGGACAATGGAGTTTGATGGAAGTCATTCTTGAGCAGGTTCATGGGCTGGTGTAGTATTATACTCTCTCCAATGAGATATATCCTTTTGCCTACAAGATGTAATTTGACAATACAAATAATACAATAGAGTATGAAACATTACTCTTAGGCATGAATGTAGCAAAGACATGGGAATTAAAAATATGAGATGCAAAGGTGATGCAGAGATTGTGGTGAAGCAAGTCTAGCCAACAATATCAGGTAAAAAATCCTAGACTTAGGCATTATAGAAATAGGGTGTGGGACTGCATTGAATCCTTTGATGCATTCTCCATTGAAGCTATCCCTAGGGAGTAGAATGAAAAGGATGATTCTCTAGTAGTGTCAGCTTCCTTAGTGACACCTCATCCCTCTTTTGGCAAGGATAAAGTGACCATTGAGATGGTGTTTAGACCCAGCGTACCAGACAATGCAAATCACTGGCAGGTCTTCAATAATGACAATCATATCTTATCCTTCTTAGAACAAATGGATAAATTTAATAATCTTTTCTTTGAAGGAAGTGAAAACCCACACTGTGAATCAGTTCCCAAAGAAGAGGAGGGAGTTGAGGGGATTGATGAAGAGGGAGTAATCAAACTAAAAGGAAATAAAATCCCTAAAGGCCTAGTTTCTTTGGAAGATCTATTTAGAAAACATGATAGGTTCATCCAAGAAAAAGAAAAGTAGTCTTCTCGGTGTCCATCTGATTTTGATCAGGAAAACATTGGCACTTCAGAAAATCCAAGGATGGTTAATATTGGTAAATTCTGCTCACCAGAAGAGAAGAGAAAGTTTGTTGCTCTGCTAAAAAAATACTCAGATGTGTTGGCTTATTCCTATGATGAACTCAAATCTTTTTATCCAAAGGAAATGAACCACTCCATTCCTTTGAAGCAAGGAGCCAAGCCCTTTAGGAAAAAGCAAAGGCCCTACAATCCAAAGATTTCTGATGTTATCAAAGAAGAGGTGAAAAATATGCTCAATGCTAGAATCATTTTCCCCATCCACCATTCAACATGGGTGGCTAACATTGTGCCAATAAGGAAGAAGAATGGGGAAATAAGAATTTGTGTAGACTTCTGAAATCTAAATCAGGCATCTCTCAAGGAAAACTACCCTCTTCCAATCATGGATCATATTTTGCAAGTAGTCACTAGATCTGAGATGCTCTCTTTGCTTGATGGATTCTCAAGGTACAACCAAATCAAGGTGGTAGAAGAGGATTGCAACAAAACAACCTTCACAACACCTTGGGGAACTTTTGCCTACAATAGAATGCCTTTTGGCTTGATCAATGCTGGAGCCACTTTCCAGAGGGAAATGGACTTGGCCTTCAAATATTTGAAATATTGCATTTTCATTTACTTGGATGACCTCACAGTTTTCTCAAAGAGGAGGGGAGATCATATCTGTCATTTGGAGCAAGTCCTTGCAAGATGTAGAAGACATGGCATTTCTCTAAATCCTAAGAAATGCATTTTTGGAGTCACATAAGGTAAGTTGCTGGGACACATTGTGAAAAAGCATGGAACACACATTGATCCTAAGAGGATTAGAGCTATCCAAGCACTATCCTTATAATCCGTAAAGAAGGGAGTCCATTCATTCTTTGGAAAGGTAAACTTCCTTCATCGTTTTGAGCTTGAGTTTTCTAAACTGACCAAGCATATAACTTCCATGATGAAACCTCAAACATGTTTCAAGTGGGATAAGGAAGGAAAAACAGCATTTGAGGAGATAAAGAAAGCCATTGCCAAAGCTCCAACTCTTGTATCTCCAGATTTCAACAAGGAGTTCATCATGTATTGCTATGCATCAGAACATACACTCTCTTCTATCCTTGCTTAGAAAAATAATGAAGGTTTGGAAGCACCTATTGCTTTCATGAGAAGTCCCTTGAAAAAACATGAGCTAAATTACGATAATTGGAGAAACATGCCTACGCAAAGATTGCTTAAAGTCTGTTAAAAGTTTGATTCTACATTCTTAATTCCCATACAGTGGTGATGGTCCCTGGAAGTGAAATCAAGTCCATTTTGACTCAACAAGATCCCGGGGCTAAGAGAGGAAGTTGGATGGTAAAGACCCAAGAGTTTGAATTGGAGATTATACCCTCTAATCTGGTGAGAGGAAATGGTTTGTGCAAGTTGATTGCGGAAGATGAAGACCTTAAGGCTCAACAAGGAGAAAAAGATGGTGTTTTCTCAACCTGTTCAGGAGACAGTCCACAAGTGCTCTTTGTCACCACTACTGATGAGTGGTATGTTGATATTGCTTACTACCTCACTTATGGAGAATGCCCTCCTCATCTTGACTACAAACAAAGAAGGACACTCAAGCTAAAGGTAGCCAAGTTTGTGATCTGGAATCATGCACTTTATAAGAGAGGCATAGATGGTTGTTTTGTAACACCCTCAACAACTCGATATATTCCTCTTTTGCATTCAAGTGTTGACATGTGATTTTATGGATAAAGATTCGTTCTTTGATCGTTGAAGATCATGCTTGATAAGGATAAATCTTTTTGTTCTTAAAAATCATTAGACTAAAATTGTATGGTTATCAAGAATTCATTTTCACTTTGGAAAAATGAGATGCAATTTGGCTTTAGGAGTTGCAGACTTATTCCTTCTTCTGACTCATCCTTGGATCAATTTCAGTGATCCAAGGAATGTTTCAAATCCTCTTCTTAGACTGAATGATAAATTGACATTCAGTAGTTTAAGGGACATAGAAGACTAAACTTTGTATGATACAAATTCGTGGTCTTATGTGAATATGTTTTCGTTCAGTTGTATGTTGTGCTCGGGTCTTTGGTGATTGATCTTGGCAGGACATAAAGGATGTAAGAAAAAATTCAATCCACAGAGGAGGATTTCAAAGTCCTAAAACCTAAGGATTATCCTAACGGTATCCTAAGCTAGGTAAGAACACCTATGTTCTAGCTATGTTTACTTATTTGAATTTTGTTCTAACCTAAGCCTCTTATTCTATTTGTTGGGTGGGCATCCTAACCTAAGCATTGTGCTAAATGAATAAGGGAAGGGGTTACTAAAGTAATACTAGGCTATTTTAACTAATACCTAATACTAAAGGGTTATGAATTGAACCTAACCTAAGGTGGGAATTCTATTGGCAAATGTTTTAAGACCTATGTTGGTAATTCCTAAACTAACCTAAGTTCTATTGGGATCCATCCTAAACTATTAAAGGAAACTAAGGGGTCACATATCATAAGGGTGATGGTTCCAATGGAATATAAATGAGGTGAAAGGGTTTAAATGATGGAAATCTTGTGATATTTGGTAGAGGCTAGTTGACTTGGTGGAGGCATATGTGGAAGCCCCACTAAAAGATGGAATTGTATTTTTGTATCGAATTGGCATTCGCGATTTAGGAGGAAGTGACAGGAAAGATACGCTGGAATTTTGGATTGAATGGAATTTATGGCATTAATGAGCCTTGATATTTGTGTGCAAACCATCTTGGAAACTTAGAAGGTGGGTTCATAGGAGGTTATTTGGTTTTGCATGCATGGCAAATTTTTCTCTACATGGAGCTAACTGGTTCTTTGTACAGTAGTTTGACCTTCACTTCAAATCTATTTTTGGTTTCTTTGGCCTATTTTTATCGAAGGAAAGTATATGAGGTGTAGGAGGAAAAGAAAATTGATTATTGATCTTTCGTAGAGGAGAAAAAGAGTTAGAAGCTCAATTTGGAAGTCTCTTTCGATTTGGTGGAAGAACTATCAAGCATGATTGGCTATAACTATTAAAATTCTTTGCTTTCTTCTAAAAATTCCTTAGAAAAAATATTATCTCATGAGATTAATGTTTTCATGTTTGTCTGGTTATTTTTCTTGCTGGGTTTTACGAATCCTTGTGGTGTTTGATATGAAACCATGGCTAAAATAGTGTTGTTTTGAAAATTGTCTCTCTGTGCAAGTTTTATGACAACATGCAAGTGATAATGGTATGCAAAACTTGTCTCTGTAACTCTATTTTTGCACTCTAGATCTTGTTATCGAAGTTGTTGTGCTTTGAACTGATCTTCGTGGCAATATAAGGATCTGAACTTAGGGGAAACTTGAGTTCTGTTTGATTTTATTTTGGGTTGCCTTTTGAATGTAGACTTGTGTTGGAACTTTGTGTTTTAATTAAATTTGTGTTGGAGATTCATTTTGATCGAAACCAATTTTTGGAAAACTTATGCATTGCTGAACTATTTCTTGGAGTTCATATGTGTGGCATTGTACTCACAATATTTTACATGTGAAGTTCTAAAACTTGGCGTGAAGCTCGGGTTCGACACTGTACTCATGTTTAACACTTGTGTGTTATGTGTTTGTAGTTGGGTTGATGTATTTGAATTTTTTCTAGTATTTTTGTGTTGGGTTTCTCTTATAATAAAATTATTAAGCTTATAATTCTTTTATAGAGTGACTACTCACCAGAAAACTAGGTGATAGCTTGTTTGAGTCATTTAAAAATCTCTTTGAGATTTAGAACTGGAAACATCTTTCTTAAGGAATGTAGAACTTCTATTTTAATAATGTATCAACTTCTTTGAGATGGTATTGGTGTGGGAATAGAAGGGAGTGTTCTTTCCTACTATTTTGAGGAATTCCACGTTCTGGGTTGACTGTATAGTTTAGAACTAAGTCACCACTGTCACAATTTCATGGTTGTGAAGTTTTGTTTTTATATTCCATTCCTGTTGCTTTGGATTTAGGATTGATACATCTTCTATATTAGATGTTTTGGGTTCTTTCTCTTTCTCTTCTGTCTCTTTAAAATAAATTTGGGTCTTAGTGAAAGATTTGAGTTATTACCCTTGGACACTGAAATTATTCAGAAAGGATACCTTCTCCTTTAGTTGTTTTGTGGTTATTTCTTTGTTAGGAAATAAGAGATAAAATATGTGGACTAATCCCTTATAGAATCGCATAAAGAGAAACCAATATGCACAAAATATTACAGATCTCAAATAAAAGTGTAGAATGAATAACACAACACGAGAGAGATAAGATTTAACGTGGTTCACCCAATTTGGGCTATGTCCACCAAGAATCACTTGCTCATATTTTATTACAAGCCTCCACTCTCTCAATACAATACCTAGATCCATTTGGAGCTATGCTCAACAAACTCTATAGAATTCACACCCAAATTCAAAACACATCTGTAATACATTTGTTTGTCTTTGTATCATATGCATAAGACCATATAAATAGAAAATTGTTTAAGCAGTTTGATACAAAACCATGGGTATCAAAACCATGGGCAAAAACCGTGGGTATCAAAACCATGGGCAAAAAACCATGGGTATCAAAACAATGGGTACCGAAAAACCATGGGCCTAAAAACAGCCCATAATGGCTACCCATTACCCATGGGTTAATAAACCACCCATGAAAATTTTCTTTGGGGGTTTCACCCCGAAACCCCATCGATCAGGGGGCTTCACCCCCTGAACCCCCTGACCCGCTCACCGGCGAGGACCACCGTAAAAATACCCGAGTGTAACACATATAAGGTGTACCACACTCTAACATGAAAATAGGCTCCACAAACATAAAATTCTTTTGAATCATGAACTACATACCTTTCATATTAGGTGGTGAAGCATTGTGAGTCTTCAATCTTGGGTTTGTGGATAATTCTGAACTTGATAGTTTGTTGTTTTGGGATTTTATGCTTGTCTGATTCTGTGAATGAGTCCTTGGGCTTATTTTTGAGAAAGAAATTATATAAGTGTTCTCTTGGGATCAATATGTTGTTTTGGGTCTACAATATGCTTTCATCCTGATTTGATTTGGAACTGGAACTTCTTTGTTTAGTTAAATGAAATGATTTATTATTGGTCCTTTCCTTAGTAGAGTTACCTTTTATCTGTCTTTGGATAAGCTCATTGTTTGAACTTCTCTATACTCGATTCTCTTTTGAGATGGTGATTTCTTATGACCTGTTGGTATACTTTTTTCAAATTATTGTTGCAATAATGTAGAAAGTTAGTAGCCAAGAGGATTCTTGATAAGTGAATGCATACTTATGGGTTCGACTGTTGTAGACTAGCCTTGCCAAGTTTAAATGGATAGGAGTAGGTTTATCTCTTGTACTCTTTATCTTTTGGGATGAAATTGAGTAGAGATTAACTCCTTTACGGAACTACTTGATTGTGGACGTTGGTTTCAAACCTTTGATTGATAACTACTAACATGCAGAATTGGGATTAGACTTATAGTTAGATTGTTTTGGTTTTCTATACCTTATTGTATTGTTATGAAGTTCTATTTGGATGTATATCTTAATGTTGAATTTACAAGATTGTTATCCCAGAAAGGAACAGGTAATTCATGTTATGAATCTGGTCTATTTTTCAGATGTTATAGGTTTGGGCATGGTACGTAATGGTTCTTCTTATTCTTGCTTAGGATATAGATGAATAATCCTAGATTGAACCATGTTGCTTACACTTCTTTTGTCTCATAGAGAAGATAAATGTGGTATTCTATTAGGATAGAATTAGGAAATAATGGGATGGCAGGATCTATTGTTTGTTTACAAGCCATTGATAGGATCAATAGAACTTTAAGTTCTTAGGCAGATATTGTTTATTATATTCTGCTCTTCTCTTAAAAATTGATCTAGATTTATTAATTTACTTCCTTTCTGTTTGATATCACTTATACTTATTGTATGATGTTTTTAATTATCTCATTAAAGCAGTGTTTCTTTAATAAAACAATTAGTGGAATGCACTTCATTTTAATTCTTAGTGCTTATCATGCTCGAGTTCATTGAATTGACCCATGCTAGCAATTTTTGTAGATGGACGATGCAAGTGATAAAAGAAGGAAAAAATTTATATGATGCATTGGCTGATATATGTCTAATTCTTAGTAAAGAATTCTGATTCATTCTTTTGTTGTATTGTAAAAGAAAAGTTGTATACTTTATAGAATGATGTTGTTATGTAGTATGCCTAAAGTGCATAACCTTATAAATTTATAAATTGTAATGATGAATTGCGAGTTGTGATGTATTTGCATTGGTTGTGTAAATTATCTCGTACTTTTATAAAGAAGATGAAAGTTCTATCTTGTTTATATTCTTCATATTATACTATGCTTATCTTGTTATCTTTGATAGGATGGATAAAGGGAATTGGTTCAATTTCCCTTATAATGATGCAACTTGTTGAGTTGTATAATATGATGTGTTTTACCTAAACAATTTAACATAGTAATGTGATGCATAATGAACATGTAGTAAGAAATATGGGTATTGTGAATGATATACCCTAACACTTAATCATGTAGAGGAAGAATCTTTCTCTCTCAATTGAATGTAAACCAAAAAGGTTTGGAGATATGATTATTAATTATTAGACTTCATTTTGTATGAAGTCCTCTTTTAGCTAGATTTATGCGGTTATTAAACCTTCTTGAAATTTAAAATACATTTTAATGAAACTTATGATATCGCTTATCTGTTATGGTTAACTGCTAGTTAAACTAAGAAAACAAACATTAAAAGGAAATCATAAGTTATGGAAGTTCTTCATGGACCAAATGAAACAAATTTAGGAAAGAACTTATGGAGTGTTGGATTAGGGTTAAGTAGGGTTGTTGTAATCAAGGAATAATCCAAATTAACAATGTATTAATGATCTCCTTGGGGTATGTACATCTCAATGAGGTACTTTTTGTAGGATGTTGGCACACACCAACCGAAAGGCTATAATTTTGAGAAGAGTTGGGTCTTCTTGAGAATACAATGTTGTCGTTGACATGTGGCATCACCCTTTTACATTGATCATCCAGATCTACACATAATAAGAACTTGAACTTAGTTTCTCTCTAGGTCAGGTTAGTGGCATATTTAGGATAGGAAGTAGCTTCCAATGACTCAGGGTACCTTGCCACACCCGGTTGACTTAGGTCAACCAAGTATGCCCATTTACCCTAAGTCATCATGAGCGTCTTCCTATAATAATTTATGTTTCTAACTAAGGCTAAGGTTAAGCCCTGGGACAAGTAGATCGACGGTAGTCGATAAAGACCAATCATGATAATAGAGGATTGAGGTGAAGGATGTATTCCAAAATGATGAGTATGTCGTCTAGGAATATTGACATGCACAATATCTTGTAACACTTTGGCCAAAGTATCGCAAGTTGTTGATTACGTTGTCCTATGTCACCAATTTTAAAACAATGTGATATCAGATGAATATTGGTAACAAATATTTAGATATGTTCTTTAAACAAATCACTCAAGACCTAGTGTAGGGTAGGAAAACCAAGTATACAAAGTATACACTATGTATCCAATACTTAAAGATAACATAAATAGATCGGTGGATTCTTGAGTTATGAAATGAATAGATCGGTGGATCACCAAGTCATTTACAGTTTGTATATGGCTATCTATTTGAAATCGATTGGCATGGAATGTTTGTTCTAAATAATTATTTCTTTAGAAAAAATAACATATATATATATATATATATATATATATATATATATATATATTTTTTTTCCTTTGTTTCTAAATTCTTAAAATGGGAATGTTACATGTTTCCTCAGTGTGTGTGTAGATAAGGAGTAACAAGAAAAGTTACTCAGGGGCCTATCATGATCAAGCTTGTGGTGGACATTTATCAAAGAACGATCACCGCACACAAGATTCTCGAGGAAGATATTATTAGTCCTCCATATTTGTAGATTGGGTTTCCAAATGCAAAGCATGCCAAAAATTTGTCGGAAAGCCGCAACTAGCTGCATTGCCACTCAGGCCTGTGGTGATTGAAGAACCATTTCAATAATGGGGGCTAGATTTTATTGGTGTTTTGAATCCTCATTCAAGTGCAGGGCACACTTATGTACTCACTGCAACTGATTACTTCACCAAGTGGGTGGAATCCATTCCAACCAAGTAGGCCAGCTCTAAAACGGTCTGCAACTTCATCAAAGAGAATATCATTGTCCGTTTGGAATACCATAGAAGATTGTTGTAGACAATGCCACCTATTTCTCTTCCAAGGAGCTCACAGAGTTTTTCTATGGATTTGGAATATCTCTATCTCACTCCTCTAACTACTATCCATAGGGAAATGGTCAAGCTGAGTCAAGCAACAAGAACATTATTACCATTGTTCATAAGCTGGTTGATGAGAAGTAAAGGAATTGGCACAATAAATTATATGATGCATTGTGGGATGATAGGATCACTCCTAAGAAGGTAATAAGTATGTCACATTTCCAAATTTTTTATGGAGTTAAGGCAGAGATTCCCCTCATAATTGAGATGCCAACTCTCAAGTTGCTGCAAGAAATAGAAGATGGTTAATACAAAGACTCCATTAGCAAGAGGATCCTCTTCTTGGAGAAGCTAGAGGAAAGCAGATGCCAAGTGGTTGATAGAATTAAGGAACACCAATTGAAAGTAAAGAATATATTTGACAAGAGGGTGAAGGAAAGAGAATTCAAGGTTGGATATTTTTTCCTACTGTGGGACAAGAGAAGAGAACCAAAAGGTAGCCATGGAAAGTTTGATTCATTATGGCTTGGCCCATTCCAAATTCATGAAGCTTGTGGTGAGAATTTTTTTCTCCTCTCTTACTTGGATGGAATGCCATTGAAATTAGCTCAAAGTGAGAAATAATTGAAACTATATCATCAGTGAAAGTGGGTTGTCCCCTCCCTATACCATAGGTGATTTGTGTAGGTGTGTTTTCCCCTTTGGTGTTGTGTGGTTTTGGTTTTGTTGTGTGTGCTTTGGTTTGTGTGTTTCCTCTTTTTCCTTTTTTTCTTAGAATTGTACATGAATCTTCAAGGTGCAATTGATAAGGAACTGGTCAAACGTAATATGTTTCAAAACTTGATATTTCGGATCCTCATGTCATGCCCTAGTGATGCCCGGTTCACGCCATGTCTCCAAGTTAGAGCCAGCTATTGTCTCCTAAAAAAATCTCTTCATTTTCATTTCCAAATCCAAATTTTTGAGCTCATGCCCTTCATTGGTGTCTAAGGAAAGTTTGAGATTCAAGGAATTAGCTAAAATCGTGCCCTTGAGCTGTTTAAACCTCTGTGTCACTCATTTTTAGAAATCCTCCTCTTCCTAGTCTATGCACGTAATATCCTTTTGCCCCTCCCATTTTTAATCAAAATGGTTCACTTTTTCCATGGCCTAGGTCATCGAATCATTGTTTTTCCTTCATGCCTCTAGCTCATGAAGAAAATTCAAAAATTGGACTCAAAATGACAAAGTTCTCTTCCTCTGTGTATTTTTCCACAATCGAGAATGATGGGCATTTCTTTCCCACCAAAATTTTCCTCACCATTCATCGTGATACATGGGGCTCCTTGATTAGTGTAGTCGGTTATACTTTAAAGACTCAGTGGACAACTCCACATGTCGAACGACGTAATTCTAAGTGTAATTCTAGGGGGTAGTCTTTAATTAAGCACAGGATCTCCACGTGTCCTAGGTCCAAAATGAAGGTAAAATCAAGTAGTATGGAAGGATCGGTGGATGAATCCACATGTCAAAATGGCACAACTCCAGGGGCAGGAAAGGTCAATTACCAATTTAGTGCCAAATCACCACATGGTGGAAGACATTGAAAAGTCAAGGCAGATGAGCGGGCCATCGGGGAATTCAAGACTTTGAGCCTTTTTGTAAAAAGACAAAAATTAAAAAGTAACCCACAGACCCCAATCAAGCTACCAAGGAAAAATTCAAAGCTTAAGCCCTTAAGGAAAAAATTTAAAGGAAAGGCCCGCCGTTGAAAAGTCAAATCGGAGTAGCGGGCCGGTAGGGGAATTTGAGTTTTGAACCTTTTTGTAAAAAAGGTTAAAATGTTGAGAAGAGAACTGCGACCCCACCTACAAACAAAATGTGCCACGTGTCCTAGTCAAATCGAGTAGTAGGCCAATGGAGGAAATTGAGTTTTTGAACCTTTTTATAAAAGGTTAAAATGTCAAGAAAAAGACCGTGATCCCATTTCCAATAAGAATTTTCCACGTGTCCTTGTTGAAAATTCGATGTAGTGTTGTGGGCCAATTCATTCCAAATTACCAAATCTCTAAAAAATCACAAAATACAAAGGGCTTCCCCATAATCTGCTCTAATCCCTTCCTGCCATGTGGACAACCCAAATTCAAAGCTAGAGGAGCAAATCAAATGGTCTAGATTTAAACTAGCAAATCAAATGTAATGGTTTCTTTGCAAGGTCTAGTTTTAGCCGCCATGAGTGTTTTCTTCATGATAAAGGAATTCAAAGAGGTGTGAATGATTTGTAATGTTGTAACGGTTTCTTGCAAAGAATATAATGACTTCTCGACGTCATTCCAAGGGTTGGCGATTGATTTCAGAAAAACCAGAGTGCTCTGTATATGGAAAAGACAAAAATGCCATTCTTCTTTTATTTTGTAGTGCCCACCTTCCTTGGACACTATTTAGATACTCGATCCCCGACACTATTGATCATATTTTGGAAATTATTATGTTTTTATGTAGTATGATGTGTATATGCTAAATCATGGATTTCTATGGACATTATTATGTGTTGCTTAGTATGATGGTTAGATGTTAGGTCGTGGATTAATATTGACTGGCTTCAGTTAGTATGCTTGATGATCATTGAGACATTATTATTATTATGTGGATGATGATATACTAGTTGACATGGACAGCCGTTGATGTTGATTTTAGACATGTGACATTGATATTATGAATAGCTCTAGTATAGAGATCTATTGGGTGATGATATAGTTACAAATTGAATTTAAATGATAAATGTTAAATTCTTGATATTGCTCTGATTTGGCTTTAATAATTGTATGTTGCTTATAACATTTGGATGTTTTGATATAGCCACGAGGTTGAAGGAGGTGTTTTGCATTTTGTAGGTTAAAAATCCCAACAATTTTGGGACTGGAGACTAACCATATTGGAATTTAGTGTGAGATCAATAAGGTCACCATGGCAATTGTGTTTTATTTGTGTGTCATGTTATGTCAGACTCCCCATGGGGGATCTCCACTATTGTGATCATGGGATATGTGTGTTTTATTTGTATGTTCCCTTTTATTATTGTTGTGTGTATTTTATTGTAAGGTGTTCTTTCTTTTAATTAATTTAAATGTGATAGTTTAATGTGGGAGTCATATAGTTAAATTTTAATTAAAATAATTGGGATGAGAAATATAAATTAAATGTTATTGTCTCGAGTAATAATTAAATTTGATTTATATATAGTATAACCATGTGATAAATAAATAAACCTTATGTCAAAAGATTGTAATAAATGAATGTCATAGATATTAATACATTTTGAAAGAGTGTGTAAGTTACCATGTAAGGTTGTGTAAGAATTTGTAAGAGGTTATAAGAAAGATTTTGGAAGGTCGAATAATCCATCTCTCTTGAAATTCGAATTTGATCTTGGAGGAAAAATTTGGAGGCTTGTGGGACAAGTTAAACTTGTCCCACACCTCTCAAAATATTCCACCAACAATAATTATAGTTTTGGAGTCAAAATCAATCTATTTTATTGTATTTTGACATAATTTTGTGTAAGAATTGATTTGCACTTGTCTTACAAATTTTAAATGCATTCCCTTTTTGGAGTATGGGTTGAAGTTGTGTATGTAAGTGATTTTGTCATTTCATTTAATGGAGATTTTTGTTGATGTTGATTACACTCTTGGGGAATGAGGAAAAATGATGTGGCATCCCACTTGGAATCCACATCATCCTCTTCCACCCTCTCCTTTAAAAATTGGAATTTCTCCTCATTTGGGGTTGTTGAAACTTTGTCATTGCTTTTTGGGTCTAATTTTTCTCTTGCATTGGGAGCTTGCCTTGTGGAAGGAGCTTGGATTGATTTGCATGCTTTTCATTTGCTATTTTGGAACTGCATTTGATCATCAAAGAACTACTATTTGGAACAAAAATCTCCATTATGGAGAGGTAGGCTCTTATCCATTTTAAATTGTTGTTTTTCCCTTTTATTTGCATGCATTTTTGAATGGCCTTGTGTTTTCATTCTTAGATGGATGGGTAGAATGCTTAGGGAATGGTGTAGAGAGAAGACTATGAGGTTTATCAGAGGAGGGATAAGGGATTTTCCATTAGCACTTGTTCTTTGTGGAGGGAATGTTGGTTTGGGATCCACCTAGGAAAAGAATATGCTTGCATTTCTTACTTTTGGGGGCATAAGGGATAAATTTGGAGGAGGGATAAGGAGGGGTTGAGGAGGGATAAGGTTTATGGGTTTTGTTATGATTTTGGTGGGTTGTTTTGTGGATGCCCAAATTTCAACAAGGGAGGAATAAGGAGACCTCCATAGCTCTTACTCTTGTTTGGCTTAGTGGTTCAAGCCTATGTGTTGTATGATTGTTTCCAAATGTAGTTGGGAACTATTGTTTTTTTTTGAATCCTGCTTTTGTTGTTTATGTGCAATGTGAGTGTTGCTTGTTTGTGATAGAAGCCTTTGTTTTCATGTGTTGGTTTCATGCTCCATTTCAATATGGTTGGGGCTCGGGGGCCAATGGGGAAAGATGAATTCTATTTTCCCATTGGGTATCTTGGTTGGGTGGAGAGCGTTGCCTTTCCCCCTTCCTTGTTGTGATCAAAAGATAAAAGAGGGAGGAATCAACATGTTGCTATTGGGAGCTTAGAGAAAATAGTTTTTATAGTCATCTTTCCTTGAGAAAATGTCATTGTAACCTTTCCCACTTCTAGTGGATGAATGTATTGATATTTAAATGTGAAATGTTTACATATTAATTAGAAGTTGTCATTGATTGAGCAATGTAAATGATATCCTATATTTTGTATTTCAAAATGTGAAGAGTCACTTTTCCTCTCTCTGTTTTGAAAAAAAAAAACATCATACAGTTTGTAAGTTTCAAATTGGAATTCAAAGAAAGAGATAAGTTGTATATTGATATTGGAGATCAATGAAAGAACTATCTTCTTTTCCCAATTGCATTGCTATGTTGAAAATTTAATGATCTATAGTTTGTAAATCTATTTTGAGAAAGAGGACACATATAAAAAAAAATGACATAAATTTTGATATTTAAAATGAGTTTAGAATTGAAACTAACTCGCATATTGAATGAAAGTGTGTGTTGAATCAATTGAATGTTGAGAAAGAAATTGAAATGTTTTTCCATTACTCAAACTTGCACATTTGTTTACAAGTTCGTTGAAAAAAAGATCTTTGTTTCAAATTTTAATTTTAGTATTTAAAAAGTCTAATAATAGCATAGTTCAGATTTATAATTAAAATCAAGAAACGAAACAATGAAAGTTAGATGTTCCAATGTTTAAGGAACCTTTTTGAAACTCAACCAATTAATATGACTATCAAAGACTTCATCAAACAAAAATTTCAAACTTGCATAATAGATTTGCTGTTAAAAGATGCAAAACATAACAATTGCAACCCAATCCATAATTTGAACCTGGAAAACACTCTTTAACACACCCATGATCATCCCTCCATGTTCAATTTACATGTTGAGGAGAAAGGAAATCAAAATTGAACAAAACTTGTGAGTTAGAAAAACTACCATTATGAAGTTACAAACCCGTATAGATGTTTTATTCAAAATTGACCCTTAAAACTTAATCAAATTCCAAAATTGAAGACTCCTATGCAAAGAGTACTCTAAGATATTTCTGGAAAGTCATTGTTTGCCCAAAATGGAGTTTCCTATCAAAAGTTATGGCCATTTGACATTTTACTTCAAAATGGCGATCCCAAAAGAAAAATAAATCAATTTAACTTTATAAAAATTTAATTCTACACTTTGGAAAAATTTCCTTAAAAACTCCGCCACCCCGCCACCCTCTCATCCTATTAGAAGTTGCCACGTGGCACCGGGAGGGCGAGTCACCCTTTTAAAACTTAACATTTTGAAAATTTTGCCTCGAGAAATTTTTCCAAATTTTCCCGCAACCCCACGCCTCCTAAACCACTCATGTGCCGACACGTGGCGGGAAGGGTGCACATGTTATAATTAAAAAATAACCATTTTGGCCTTTGGGAAAATTTTCACATTTTTACTCGTGGATCCACACCCCACACCCAATAGGGTGTTGACACGTGTACCCTTGGAGACACGGGCTTGAGCAAACCAATTTATTCTTTTTCCTCTTTGGGGAAAAATTTTGACTTCTCTCCACCTCTTCGTAGGCCCACATCTAATCACGTGATGCCACATGGTAGTTGGAGCACATGTAGAGGCACGGAGGAAAAATTTTCCTTTAGAAAATTTAACTTTTGGCTTTCGGAAAATTTTGTTTAATTTTTCCCGTGACAAATAATAGTTTGACACGTGGCATGGGGAAGTGCCATGTGGCACAAGTTTTCTCCTTGGTGGAGGTGCGTGAGAAATTTCACCATTGGTTTTCACCCAAATCTCCAAATCATTATTTGCCCCCGCCACCCCACGCCAATCGGGATGTGCCATGTGTCCCGCTCGTCGGCCCCACGAGCGTGCGAAGATGTTTTGCGCTTTGTGCCAAAGTGGGGGAAAATTTCCAATTTTCCCTCCCCACTCCGCCAATCCGCCCTAAGGGAAAAATTTTCTCCCTAACCCCGTGGACCTCCCTAGGGAAAATTTCCCCCTAAAACTCCACCCGACCATAACTGGAGTTCTACAAGGAGTTAGGAGGACTTCTTTATATGGTTGGAAAGGTGAGAGAATTTCCTATCCAATGAGAATAATTTAGGAAAGTTTTGATGAATCTAAATGTGAGAAAAATCTAGTTGAAGTTCAGGACCTGTTAGAGAGTAGGCATGGGGTAAATTTCTCCCTGAACCTAAGTAAAATATGTAACCCTAAAATTGAAACCCTGTGAACTTGCTAGAAGTTTAAAATGGAAAAAACAAACAAACATGTATTTGGTAATTAGATGTTTATCTCGGAACTTTATTAAGTGCAAACCGATGTCTCTGCAACTTAGTTGTGGTCTCAAGTGGTAGTTTGAGGTAGGCATTACACTTGGTATCAGAGAAGTGGTTCAAAAGCTTGGACCATTGGTAACACTAGAAAATTGAGTCTTGAGACTTTCAAACTAGCAAATCTATTAACTTAGAAAAAAAAAACTGTTTGAAATTGTTTATGATAGTAAACTTAGAAAACTGAAGGAAATAAGAAGTAATGAATTAAATCTTACTTGGGTCTATGCGGGAGGCTTAGAAAGAGCGGGGAGAAACATGCATCGAGACCCGAGTCACCACAACCATCACCCCCACCACCGCCGCCACCACCACCACCACCACCACCGAGATCGGGGTTTAGCAACTATCCTACCATAGATTTTGTAGACCCTCCAGAAGTTAATGCTACCATACTTGGAGGATCAGTAGGAGGACATTCAGACAGGCATGACAGAGCTACTTCTATAGAGGGGCATGCTCCTCCTTCGCACCCAATGAGGAGCATAGAGGAAAGAAATTTCATGGAGAGTCAGATAGGGTAGAGTCTCCTTCGAGGGGTCATGGTGACGGTATTTTAGGACAGAGAGAGGTCTCGGAGCCCTAGAATTAGGGATAGCCATGCAGAGAGGCCTAGAGGTCATCGGACCATAGCTTCCGGATCACATCAGGGAGATCCTGAAGCTTAGGCCATCACATTATTCAGGTGATAAGGGGATTCCGTGCAGAGGCACTGCTAGTTAGCTTGAGTGGTTGCTTCAAGCTTTATCCTTGTTCTAGCAACACGAAAGCTCATGTTGCGATCCATCTACTGAAGGATGGAGCTGGTGTTTGGTGGAGGAAAGAGGAGCAGAAGCTCCATATAGATTTAGAGATAATCACTTGGGAGCTGTTCGAGGAGAGATTCAGGAGCAGGTACTTGTCACAGAGATTCATACAATAGAGGATCGATGAGTTCCATGATCTTCATTAGGCATCCCTTTTAGTGGTAGAATATGAGAGTAGGTTCCTAGACCTACTTCAGTATGTTGATTACATGCAGGATGAGAAGGTGTAGATCCACAAGTTCATCTGGGGCCTTAATATAGACATTGGAGGTGCAGTTCGGATCCACTATCCTCAGACCTTAGTAGAGGCCATTGAGAAGGCCTACATTGCAGAGGAGACTCGGGGTAAAACCCAGTAGGCTAGAGACCGAGTCAAGAGCTGTATTCAATAGTTATAGGATAAGTAGAGATCGAGGGGGTCGATCCTCCTCCTTGTGGTGGTGAGCATTCTTTATAGTCATCTTTCGGACCACAAGCAGGAGCAGCAGCAGTCCCACCCACCTTTTAGGCCTCCTCAGAGAGATGATGCACAAAGAGGTCACTATATGGGGCCTCCTCCTAGTGGACCCACTAGAACACAAAGTGGAGCTAGAGCTCAGTCAGCAGGAGCTCGACCACAGAGGCCACAACAGACTATAGTTGGATCATCAGGGTCCATGGCACCTACCTCTAGGTCACCTTCGGAGGTGCTTCGCTTGAGAGGTTCAAGTTATTGTTTGTGTGTGGAGTAGCGGGACAATTTTGGAGAGATTGCCCTAGAACCATAATAAGGGTAAATCACCCATCTCAAAGCTTATAGTCAGAGACATGGGACAGAGTCATAGGATCTATACAGTGGTTGAGAAATGCCAGGCTGAGCACCAGAGCACGGTCATTGAGACCACAGGTAGTATTAGAGGTGTTCCCACTTCTATATTGTTTGACTTTGGTTCTTCTGATTCATTTATTGCACCATCCTTAGTAGAGCGATGTAGGCTAGTGGCTGTTAGACAGGGTCATAGTTGGGATGTTGAGATGGCTTGGAGCCAAGGTCTCTGTAGACTCCTTAGTAAAGGAGTGTGTTGTTAATTCAGACCTTTCACCACCACTTCAAATCTACGCATACTTCCTTTGGGCTCTTATGGAGTCATATTAGGCATGGAATGGTTATCTACACATAGGGCCAGGATGGATTGCTATCACAAGACTATATCTTGTGCAAATGATCTTAGAGTTTAGTTGGTGATTTCAGTGGGTCGAGACCCGATTCTATTCGCACTATCTCCGCTATGCAGCTCAAGCGATGTGTATGACGGGGTTGTTAGATATATGTAGTTATAATCGGATGCCAGGTAGAGTATGGGTCTAGTGGGACATCGCTAAAGTGACCATCCCATTTTGAGAGAGGATGCAAACATTTTTCTAGGGGAGGTATCAAGGATGCCACCCCACGTGAGATTGATTTCCGTATTGATTTGGTTCTAGGAGCAGAGCATATCTCATGAGCTCCTTATCGGATGACCACTCCAGAGCTCTGTGAGCTCAAGTTGCAGCTAGAGGGCCTTATGGAGAAAGGCCTTATCCGTCCTAGTGTATCCCCTTGGGTTGCACCAGTTATTTTTGTGAAGAAGAAGGATGGATCATCGGTTGTGCATCGATGGACTACCACCACTGAATATGGTAACAATCAAGAATCATTATCCCCTACCTCACATTGATGACTTTTTTGATCAAATGAAGGGAGCCATGGTGTTCTCTAAGATTGATCTCAAGTCAGGGTACCATCAATTGAGGATTACGGAGGTGGACATTCATAAGACTTCTTTTCATACGAGGTATGGGCACTATGAGTTCATAGTGGTGCCCTTTTTTGACGAATGCCCCTACGGATTCATGAGTTTGATGAATGGGGTATTCAGGACCTTTCTAGATCACTTCGTGCTCATATTCTTGATGACATTATGATTTACTCACAAATGCATGAGGAGCATGAGGACACCTTTGATGAGTTCTTTAGTGTAGTGTCTTAATGAGCAACAACTTTACGGGATGTGTTGGAAATAAGAGCCCGATCCATTATGGAAAAGGTTCTAAGTTAGCTCCTTGATTTTTGGACCTTTTGAGATCCTCGGAGTGTATCGACCCATTGGCCTACCGTTTAGCATTGCCACCCAACTCTTCTCACATACATGATGTGTTTCATGTTTCTTTTCTTAGGAAATACATCACAGATCCTTCTCATGTGCTGGATTGGACTTCATTGTAGGTACATGATCAGGGGTAGGTGATGGTGGAGCCCATCCGTATCATAGATCATAGGACCCTGGTCCTTCGAGGTAGAGAGATTGATTAGGTACGGGTTCAGTGGGACAGATATGACGATACTGCAGCCACTTGGGAGGATGCTACTATTTTGCGAGTGCATTTTCCATATTTGTTCTAGTGACTTCCAGGAGGAAGACGAGTCTAAGGGGAGGGGGATGTAGTGCCCACCTTCGTTGGACACTATTTAGATACTGATCCTGACACTATTGATCATATTTTGGACATTATTATGTTTTGATGTAGTATGATATGTATATGCTAAATCATGGATTTCTATGGACATTATTATGTGTTTCTTAGTATGATGATTAGATGTTAGGCTTTGGATTAATATTGACTTGGATTCAGTTAGTATGCTTGATGATCATTGAGACATTATTATTATTATGTGGATGATGATATACTAATTGACATGGACAAAGTTATTGATGTTGATTTTAGACATGTGACATTGATATTATGAATAGCTCTAGTATAGAGATCTATTGGGTGATGATATAGTCGCAAATTGAATTTAAATGATAAATGTTAAATTATTGATATTGCTGCGATTTGGCTTTAATAATTGTATGTTGCTTATATCATTTGGATGTTTTGATATGGCCACGAGGCCGAAGGAGGTGTTTTGCATTTTGTAGGTTAAAAATCCCAACAATGTTGGCGGACTGGAGACTAACTATATTGGAATTTAGTGTGAGATCAACAAGGTCACCATGGAAATTGTGTTTTATTTATGTGTCGTGTTATGTCAGGACTCCCCATGGGGGATCTCCACTATTGTGATAATGGGATATGTGTGTTCTATTTGTATGTTCCCTTTTATTATTGTTGTGTGTATTTTATTGTAAGGTGTTCTTTCTTTTAATTAATTTAAATGTGATAGTATAATGTGAGAGTCATATAGTTAAGTTTTAATTAAATTAATTGGGATGTGGAATATAAATTAAATGTTTTTGTCTTGATTAATAATTAAATTTGATTTATATATTGTATAACCATGTGATAAATAAATAAACCTTATGTCAAAAGATTGTAATAAATGAATGTCATAGATATTAATACATTTTGAAAGAGTGTGTAAGTTACCATGTAAGGATGTGTAAGAATTTATAAGAAGTTTTAAGGATGATTTTTGAAGGTCAAATACTCCATCTCGCTTGAAATTCGAATTTGATCTTGGTGGAAAAATTTGGAGGCTTGTGCGACAAGTTAAACTTGTCCCACACCTCTCAAAATATTCCACCAACAATAATTATAGTTTTGGAGTCAAAATCAATCTATATTATTGTATTTTGACATGATTTTGTGTAAGAATTGATTTGCACTTGTCTTACAAATTTTAAATGCATTCCCTTTTTGGAGTATGGGTTGAAGTTTTGTATGTAAATGATTTTGTCATTTCCTTTAATGGTGATTTGTTGTTGATGTTGATTGAACTCTTAGGGAATGAGGAAAAATGATGTGGCATCCCACTTGGAATCCACATCATCCTCTTCCACCCTCTCCTTTAAAAATTGGAATTTCTCCTCATTTGGGGTTGTTGAAACTTTGTCATTGCTCTCTTGGGTCGAATTTTTCTCTTGCATTGGGAGCTTGCTTTGTGGAAGGAGCTTGGATTGATTTGCATGCTTTTCATTTCGCTATTTTGGAACTGCATTTGATCATCAAAGAACTGCTATTTGGAACAAAAATCTCCATTATGGAGAGGTAGGCTCTTATCCATTTTAAATTGTTGTTTTTCCCTTTTATTTGCATGCATTTTTGAATGGCCTTGTGTTTGCATTCTTAGATGGATGGGTAGAATGCTTAGGGAATGGTGTAGAGAGAAGACTATGAGGTTTATCAGAGGAGGGATAAGGGATTTTCCATTAGCACTTGTTCTTTGTGGAGGGAATGTTGGTTTGGGATCCACCTAGGAAAAGATTATGCTTGCATTTCTTACTTTTGGGGGAATAAGGGATAAATTTGGAGGAGGGATAAGGAGGGGTTGAGGAGGGATAAGGTTTATGGGTTTTGTTATGATTTTGGTGGGTTGTTTTGGTGGATGCCCAAATTTCAACAAGGGAGGCATAAGGAGACCTCCATAGCTCTTGCTCTTGTTTGGCTTGCTTGTTCAAGCCTATGTGTTGTATGATTGTTTTCAAATGTAGTTGGGAACTGCTGTTTTGTTTTGAATTGTGCTTTTGTTGTTCATGTGCAATGTGAGTGTTGCTTGTTTGTGATAGAAGCCTTTGTTGCCATGTGTTGGTTTCATGCTCCATTTCAATATGGTTGGGGCTCAGGGGCCAATGGGGAAAGATGGCTTCTCTTTTCCAATTGGGTATCTTGGTTGGGTGGAGAGCATTCCCTTCCCCTTTCCTCGTTGTGATCAAAAGATAAAAGAGGGAGGAATCATACATTTTGTAAGTTTAAAATTAGAATTCAAAGAAAGAGATAAGTTGTATATTGATATTAGAGATCAACGAAAGAATTATCTTCTTTTCCCAATTGCATTGCTATGTTGAAAATTTAATGATTTTTATAGTTTGTAAATCTATTTTGAGAAAGAGGACACGTATATCAAAAAGAAATGATAGAAATTTGGATATTTAAAATGAGTTTTAGAATTGAAACCAACTCTGCATATTGAATGTAATTGTGTGTTTAATCAATTGAATTTTGAGAAATAAATTGACATGTTTTTTCATAACTAAAAGTTGCACATTTGTTTACAAGTTCATTGGAAAAAGATATTTGTTTCAAATTTTAATTCTGGTATTTAAAAAGTCCAATAAAAGCATAGTTCAGATTTATAATTAAAATCAAGAAACGAAACAATGAAAGTTAGATGTTCCAATGTTTAAGGAACCTTTTTGAAACTCAACCAATTAATATGACTATCAAAGACTTCATCAAACAAAAATTCCAAACTTGCATAATAGATTTCCTATCAAAAGATGCAAAATATATCAATTGCAACCCAATCCATAATTTGAACCTGGAAAACACTCTTTAACACACCCATGATCATCCCTCCATGTTCAATTTACATGTTGAGGAGAAAGGAAATCAAAATTGAACAAAACTTGTAAGTTAGAAAAATTGCCAGTTATGAAGTTACAAACCCTACAGATTGTTTCTTCAAAATTGACCCTTAAAAATTCATCAAATTCCAAAATTGATGACTCCTGTGCAAAGAGGACTCTGAGAGATTTCCGGAAAGTCTTTGTTTTCCCAAAATGGAGTTTCCTATCAAAAGTTATGGCCATTTGAAGTTTTACTTCAAAATGGCCATCCCAAAAGAAAAATAAATCAATTTAACTTTATAAAAATTTAATTTTACACTTTGGAAAAATTTCCTTAAAAAGTATGCAGCCCGCCACCCTCTCATCCTATCAGAAGTTACCACATGGAACCTTGGAGGGGTGGACCCTTTTAAAACTTAACAATTTCAAAATTTGGCCTCGGGAAAATTTTCCCAATTTTCCTTGCAATCCCACAGTCCCAAACCAATCACGTGCTGACATGTGGCAGGTGAAGGGTGCACAGGTTAAAATTGAAAAATTAACCATTTTGGCCTTTGGGAAAATTTTCACATTTTTCCTGTGGACCCACACCCCCACAAAATGATAGGGTGTTGACACATGCCCCCGGAGACACGGGCCCGAGCAAACCATTTTACCCTTTTTCCTCTTTTGGTCAAAATTTTGACTTCTCTCCACCTCTCCTTAGGCCCGCGTCCAATCACGGGATGCCACATGGTAGTTGGAGCACATGTGGAGGTATGGAGGAAAAATTTTCCGAAGGAAAATTTGTCTTCACGGCTTGGGAATTTTTTTAATTTTTCCCCACGATGAATAAGAGTTTGACACGTGGCATGGGGAAGTGCCACGTGGCATGAGTTTTCTCCTTGGTGGAGGCACATGAGAAATTTCACCATTGGTTTTCACCCAAATCTCCAAATCCTTATTCACCTTGCCACCCCACGCCAATTAGGATGTGCCATGTGTCTTACTTCATCGGCCCTCATGGTACATGGAGATGTGTTGTGATTTGTGCCAAAGTGGGGGAAATTTTCCAATTTTCCCTCCCTGCTCCGTCAATCCACCCTAAGGGAAAATTTTTCTTCCTAACCCCATGGACCTCCCTAGGGAAAATTTCCCCCTAAAACTCCACCCGGCCATAACTGGAGTTCTACAAGGAGTGAGGAGGACTTCTTTATATGGTTGGAAAGGTGAGAGAATTTTATATCCAATGAGTATAATTTAGGAAAGTTTTGATGAATTTAAATGTGAGAAAAATATAGTTTAAGTTCAGGACCTGTTCGAGAGCAGGCATGGAGTAAATTTCTCCTTGAACCTAAGTAAAATATGTAACCCTAAAATTGAAACCCTATGAACTTGCTATAAGTTTAAAATGAAAAAAAAGTGTATTTGGTAATTAGACCTTTATCTAGAACCTATTAAGTGCAAACTGATGTCTTGCAACTTAGTTGTGGACTCTCCTAATAAAAAAATTATTCCATAATTTTCCTAGCTAATCCTAGTTTGTTTCTTGGTCTCAAGTGGTAGTTTGAAGCGGGAATTACACTTGGTATCAGAGCAGTGGTTCAAAATCTTGGACCATTGGGCACACTAGAAAATTGAGACTTGAGACTTTCAAACTAGCAAATATGTTAACTTAGAAAAAAACAAAATTGTTTGAAATTCTTTATGATAATAAAATTAGAAAACTGAAGGAAACAAGAAGTAATGAACTAACTCTTACTTTGGTCTATGCAGGAGGCTCAAACGGAGTAGGAGAAACATGCACCGAGACCCAGAGTCACCACCACCATCACCCCCACCACCACCGCCACCACCACCACCAGATCAGGGTTTAGCAGCTATCCTACCACAGATTTTGTAGACCCTCCAGGATGTTAATGCTGCCCTATGTGGAGGATCAGTAGGAGGACATTCGACATGCATGCATGACAGAGCTACTTCTATAGAGGGGCATGCTCCTCCTTCACTCAGTGAGGAGCATGGAGGAGAGAAATTTCATGGAGAGTCAGATAGAGTAGAGTCTCCTTCGAGGGGACATGGTGACCGTATTTTAGGATAGAGAGAGAGGTCTCGGAGCCCTAGGCTTGGGCACATGCATGCAGAGAGGCCCAGAGGCTGTCAGACCACAGCTATGGATCACATCAGGGAGATCCTAAAGCTTAGGCCATCACATTATTAGGTGACACAAGGGGATTCCAATTGGAGGCCTAGTTGGTTAGCTTGAGTGGTTACTTCAAGCTTTGTCCTTGTTCTAGCAACACGAAAGCTCGTGTTGTGATCCACCTACTGAAGGGTGAAGCTATTGTTTGGTGGAGGAAAGAGGAGTAGAAGCTCCATATAGATTTAGAGACAATCACTTAGGAGCTATTCGAGGAGAGATTCAGGAGTAGTTATTTGTCATAGAGATTCATACACTAGAGGATCGATGAGTTCCATGATCTTCATCAGTCATCCCTTTCGGTGGTAAACTATGAGTAGGTTCCTTGACCTACCTCGGTACATTGATTACATGTAGGATGAGCATGTGCGGATCCACAGCTGTTCGTTGGGGCCTTAATATAGACATTGGAGATGTAGTTCAGATCCACCGTCCTCATACCTTTGCAGATGTAGTTGATAAGGCCTACATTATAGAGGAGACTCGGTGGTAAAACCTAATAGGCTGAGACCGAGTTAGGAGCAGAATTCAATAGTTACAAGATAGCAGATCGAGGGGGTCAGCTCCTCCTCGTGGTGGTCAGCATTCTTCGTAGTCATCTTTCGGACCATAGCAAGGTAGCAATAGTATTCCTTCCCACCTTTTAGGCCTCTTCAGAGAGCTGATGCATAGAGAGGTCGCAGATGGGGTGTAACACTCGAACTCTTGTTACTTCCTCCGAGCATTCAAGTGTTGATATATGATTTCTTCTATAAAAAGGGATGTGTTCCTTTGATTGTGAAGTCATGCTTGATAGGGATTGTATCTTCTTTGCTCTTGAAGATTTTTGACTAAGCTAGATATGCTTGGACTCTTTTATATCTTTCATTTTTGCACCCGAGTTTAATCGATTTCGAGAATAAATTGTGGATTTACCCGTCTATATGACTTAGCCTTGGATCAAAGTGGCATTGACCTAAGAGATGTTTTAAGTTTATTCGGATTAACAAAATTATAGACCTTACAAGGTCAGTAAGGTCCGAATGTGTGGAATAAGAAATTCGGAGTTAACTCAGCGATCTTGTTAAATGAATTGGTTCCCGATATCGTAAAATCAGGAAGGTCTTGATCTTGAGCTAGGTAATAAATTCAGATACATTTATTCAACTAGCTTATCGATCTTTGGAATGAATCCTTTTCGTGAATGTATATTTGTTGGTTCTTATACTGAACGATTTTTATTGTTAAGACCTAAGCTGGATTTATTAAGGTTAATAACCTAAACCTAAACTATAACCTATGGGTTAGATTAGTGCTAATCTAACCTAGGCCTAAACTATAAACTAAATGTTCTAAGGTTAGTGACCTAGCGCTAAGGAGGTTAGACTAAGTATCACCTTAAATTCTAACCTATGTTTCTAACCTAACTAATGAACATGGAGGAAAGGGACCTATGAAGGGGTGTGAGCCATGGGCGGTAGTTTCTATGGCATTAAATGGGATGGATAAGTATGAAGGATGAGGGATTTGGTGGAAGTTTCAAACGGCTAGTGAAATCTGACGTGGCAGAGTCGCCAAATCTAGAAATGGTCTTTGATTTGTTTTTATCCATCACCAACTATGGTAATCGGTGGCAATGGAGATTGAGGGAATTTTGGAGTTAATGTAATTAATGAACTCGGTCTCCGAGCTCGATTTCTTGGGAAGACATGCAAAATGGAAAACTAGTAGTTTGTTTCTTTTTTCATGTGCTCCAGCTTTTCTCTCTGTTTGATCACTGGTTCTTGAACAGTCTACTTGGTGTCGTATGGCAACTATGAGAATAACTAGCTCTTTTCTCTATCGAGGAAAGTTTATAAGGCATGGAAATAACAAATTATTGTTGAATCTAACGTGGAAAAAGAGGAGAAGGCTCGAGCTCTTGCAGTGGTCTTCTTTGGATTTTTAAGCAACATTACCAGGCATGTTAGGCCCTAACTTTTAAAAATCTTGCTTTCCTTCAAATGATTTCATTAGAACAACTGCATTCGATGTTTTTGGGTTCAGATTGGTTTTTATGGTAGCTTTGTATGAATTAGTTTGTTGTATCTTCTTACTGGCTAGATTTTGTAAGTGAACCCTTGATGGGTGTGCATTGTGTTTCAAACGGTTGTACTATCTTGCTGTGTTTTGCATTTCGGTTAGATTTTGTAGAAATGCTTGCGAGGGTAATGTTGAAACAGACACTATCGTTGGAGTCCATGAAAAGTTTTCTTGGTAGATATTGACTTCTATGAAGCCTTCTGCTGTTTATACTTCTTGAAATGATAGTATGTCTTGGCTTCTGTAGAAGCTTTGTCGTGAATACCGTATGTTATTGGATATTGTGGGAATCCTTGAATAGATAGTATTTTTAACTGTTGTAGAATTTTAATCGAGAATACTATATGGGGTCGATTCCTTCTTGAGTCTGGAAAGGTAACATACATTTCTACTTCTGTAGGAGTTCAGTCGTGAATACTGTATGTTATTGGTATAGTTGGAATTCTTGAATTTAATATTTATCTTGTATCTTTCTACTTCTGTAGAAGTTTATTTGTGAATACTGCATGTGTTCGACTCCTTTTGAATCCTTGAATCGTATATTAGGATTTTCCCTTCGGTATTAAGCTCAGTTGTGAATACTGTGCTTATTGACTCAGTTGGAGATCTGGATATGTAACCGGTGTTTTGACTTCTGTATAAGCTTGGTTGTGAATACCTATTGATATTGGCTCTGTTGGAGTCCTTAATATGTATATTGTATTTAGACTTCTGTAGAAATTTAGTTGTGAAGACTGCTGGTGTTGAATTAGTTGAAAACCTTGAATGTTTTCGTAGGAATTCGGCTACTGATCTTGTCCACACTGTGTTTTCTTTTTAAACTCGACTCTGTATGAGTCCTTGCTATATTCGCACTATCTCGGCTTGGATGAAACTTTGTTGAAAATAATGATTTGATGATGACCTTATGAAGATCTTGTTGAGGTTATTATTTCCTGAAAGTGACTTCTAATTTACACCCATGTTGTATAACGTAGGGATTTGTTTCAGTTGAATGAAGTTGTGCAAGTTTGTGTTAGATTCAGTATGAATGTCACTAGGTATGCATATGGAAACGTCATTTGTTTTAATGATATCTAGCCTCTTGTCTGATTGTGATAAAGAGGTTATTCATTTGATTTCAGCTTTTGATTTAAGTCCTTGTTGTGTTTTAATAGGGATTAGATTGAGCTGTATGTTGATGAGTGTTTCGACTCAGTGGGATTGTTCTTGTGTTTGAGCATGATTACGTCTTCTGTTATCGTGAATATCTAGTCGTGTGCTTGACTGAAGTAAAGAGCTATTAATTGTACCTTGACAAGCGATGGCGTTGGATATTTTCTCATTTTTGAATATATGGAAGGTTATGTGGAGTCTATTTGATGGATTATTCATCACTGCCTTGTCACGAGAGCTACTGTGTTGTTCAGTAAGTTACAGGCAATTTTTATATTTGTATTTTGATGGAATGTATTTCTTCCTGTGGTCTCGACTGGCTTAGTCATAGGCGTATAATGTGAATGCATTACTCTTGAGTGGACGGTACAGTCATGAGCATGATTGGAAGGGACATTTGAATGTCTCGGTTTCTTTCTCTTCTGCTGTAAAGTATATGTTGATATATTTATATTTAATTGTTGGAATTGTTAATACATACTGATGGATTCATGAATTGTTAGGATATTCATTTTTGTTGAATGTAATGGTTTGTCGGATGTTTGCTGTCCTTGGGATTCAGATGGATAGTTGTTTTGGATACATTTGTTCTTCATGGTCACTAATATTTATGAAGAAATATCTGAAAAGTATCTAGGACTATTTAGTAACTATTATATGAGTTACGCGTTTATAGTCATGTTTGAATTACAAAAGAGCATAGTCTGAAATATTTTTACATGTTTGGTGAAATGAATTCATTTAAATAGGTTGTTTAATGAAAACAATTGGTGGATTGCAATTGTTTTAAGAATTAGTGCTTATCATGCTCAGTTCACCAAACTGACCCATGTTGACAATTTTTGCAGATGATTGCCGTAAGTGGTAAAGGCACGTAGATCTGATAGGATGTTCAGATTGTTTAATTTGGTTTTATGATGAATTACAACTTGATTCTCTAAATGTACTACTTGAAGAAAGATGTTCTTTTTCTGTTGAGTATTGTATCAAATATGCTGAATGCATAAAATGTATTTGATTAGATTTGAAAGGAATGAAAAGAGGTATTTGTTACTTATGTGTTTGCATTCGTATCTTGATGGTTTGATCTTCTTCGGTTTGAATGATCTTAAGAGCATTGTTATTATTGTATAACTTGGAGACTTTTGTGATTATCTAAGTAAGCTTGCAAGGTTATGTGACTGAATACTAATGATTGTTTAGTAGTTCTATTATGTTCTATCTAAAGCTAAATTGGAATTCTAGATCACTGTCTTTTGGAAAGCTAAGGTTAAAATAAATCTGAGCAAGAGCTAAACGAGCTGAATAAATCATTACTTCCTAAGTCTTGATCTAAGTCAATACAACATTTAATTGGATTCTTAATCACTATATCTCGATACTAACAAGTAAGATATAAATTCAGTTATGAGAACTGATATAAACCAAAAAAAAAAAGGGGGTTTGGTTAGCAATCTCATGTGAAGATTGAGGGTTAGTGTCCAGCTTCGTTGATTTAGAATTATGTATATTCTATGAACTCCTTGATGGGACCTCTAGTCTTAATAACTTCTCTTGTGTAATGGGTTTACTAAGAAAGGTAATTCTAAGGTGAGGAACCCAAGGATTTGGAAAGACTACCCTTAAGGGATCTTCTTATAGTATAATTTTAACTTAACGTATGTAATACTTATTAATAAGTAGATCTTTTCGAGGCGGATTTAAAGGTTAATGAAACAAGTCAATTCGAGGTTGTACCTTCGAGAAGATTAGGATATTCTCGAAGATACAACAATGTAGGTGACTTATGATGACACCCTTTGCATTGATCATTAAGATTTACACCTTAAACTCGAACAAGTTACTCTGGGACTGATTAGGAATGTGGTCACGTTATAAGGCTGCCCTAGGAGACTGGGGTATCTTGACACACTTTGGATTAACTAGGGTTGACCCAGTATGTCAGCGTATCCCTAGTCCTCGGGAGCATCCCTATAACATTGTCATCTTACTAATCCATTCCTGAGTGAATAACTTGGGACAGGAGAGTCTGACAGAAGTTAGTATAAGACATTCTACATAACATAGGAATGGGGTGAAGGACGTATTCCAGATTGACGAGTATGCCATCAAGGAATACGAGACATAAGCAGTATGTTTCAAATCTTTGGCCAAAGTATCGCAAGCTACTGATTGCGTTGTCCTAAGTCACCTAGTCTAAGGGATGAGATGCCGATGAATAATGGTAACAATTATTCAGATAGGTTCCTTGGATAGAGCATTCTGAATCCCAGATTAGGGAAGAAAACCGCAAGAGTGATGTGTTAAATAAAAATTCCAACTCTTAATACTCATGAATAGATCGGTAGATTACCGAGTCATGGAATGAATAGATCGGAGGTACTCGAGTCATTACAGCTGCATATGGTTATCTGTTATGAGAATGGTTGTTTTGATTTGTGAGTTCTAAATTATGTATTTAGAACTAGGAAGCATTTATCAATTTTTTTTTTTTACTTGTTCTAATGTATAAAACTCGAGGATGTTACATGGGGCTTCCTCCTAGGGGACCCACCAGGACATAGGGTGGAGCTAGAGCTCAGTCAGCAGGAGCTTGACCATAGAGGCCACAATAGACTATAACTAGATCATCAGGGTCCATGACACCTACCTCTAGGGCACCTTTTGGAGGTGCTTCTGCTTGGAGAGGTTCAGGTGGTTGTTTTGGGTGTGGAGTAGTGGGACACTTTTGGAGAGATTTCCCGTAACCCTAATAAGGGTAAGGAACCCATCTCAGAGCCTACAATCGAGAGACATGGGATAGAGTCACATGATCTATACAAAGTGGTTGAGAACGCCAAAGTTGAGCACCGAGCACAAACCATTAAGACCATAGGTAGTATTGGAGGTGTTCCCACTTCTATATTGTTTGACTCCAGTTATTCTGATTCATTTATTGCACCATCCTTAGTAGAGCGATGTAAGTCGGTGGTCGTTAGTAGAGTGGTCATAGTTGGGATGTCGAGATGGCTTCAAGGCCAAGGTCTCAGAGACTCCTTAGTAAAGGAGTGTGTTGTTAATTTGGGAACTTTCACCACCACTTTAGATCTCCACATACTTCCTTTGGGATCTTATGGAGTTATATTAGGCATGGACTCGGTTATCTACACATAGAGGCGAGGATGGATTGCTATCACAAGACTATATCTTGTGCAAATGACCTTGGAGTTGAGTTGGTGATTTCGGGGTTAGGAGACCCATTTCTATTTACACTATCTCTATTATACAACTCAAGTGGTGTGTATGACAGCGGGGTTTTCAGATGTATGTAGTTACAGTTAGTGACAGGGCAGAGGATGGGTTTAGTGGGCCATCGCTAGGTGACCATCCCATATTGAGAGAGCATGCAAACATTTTTCTAGGGGAGGTACTGGGAAGCCACCCCACGTGAGATTGATTTCCATATTGATCTAGTTCTAGGAGTAGAGCCTATCTCACGAGATCCTTATCGGATGACCTCTCTAGAGCTCGTGAGCTCAAGTTGTAGCTGGAGGGTCTTCTTGAGAAAGGCCTTATCCATCCTAGTGTATCCCCTTGGGGTGCACCGATTATTTTTGAAGAAGGATGGATTATTGTGGTTGTGCATTGACTCACGCGGATGAATAAGGTAACGATCAAGAATCATTATCCCCTACCTTGCATTGATGATTTGTTTGATCAAATGAAGGGAGCCACAGTTTTCTCTAAGATTGATCTCAAGTTATGGTACCATCAGTTGAGGATTACGGAGATAGCCATTCATAAGACTTCTTTTCATATGAGGTATGGGCACTATGAGTTCACAGTGGTGCCCTTTGGTTTGATGAATGCCCCCACAATATTCAAGAGTTTGATGAATGGGGTATTTAGGACCTTTCTAGATCACTTCGTGCTCATCTTTCTTGATGACATTTTGATTTACTCATGAATGCGTGAGGAGCATGAGGGACACCTTTGATGTGTTCTTTAGTGTCTTCATAAGCAAAGAACTTTATAGGAACTTGGAGAAGTGTGCTTTCTTTGATGAGAGATATACTTGGGTCATATCATCTTTGGGGAAGGCATCATAGTCAATCCTTCCAAGATTAGAGCCATTATGGATTGGCCAGCACTCACTACTAAAGTGACAAGAGGTGAACAACTTCATGGGTTAGAAAGTTACTACAGTTGATTTGTACAAGATTTCTCTTAGATAGCATACCCATCACTTCCCATCAGCGGAAAGGGAAGAATTTTGTTTGGACAAATAGGTGTGAGTAGGCCTTCAGGACACTAAAGGAATGTCTCACCACAGCACCCATTCTTGCAGTACCGGATCCGCATGGTGAGTTCTTTGTTTGCACAGATGCTTCATTAGCAGGCCTTGGAGGTGTTCTTATGTAGGAGGGAAAAGTAGTTGCCTTTGAGTCTCGTAAACTCAAAGATCATGAGCTTAATTATCTGACTCATGACCTTGAGCTTGTGGTAGTAGTGCATGCTTTAGTTCAATGGAGACACTTTCTTCTTGGTCGGAGATTCACACCTCTTCGATGAGCTCCAATCTAAACGCTTGTTAGAGGCATTGGATGGAGTTTATTTGTGAGTATGACATGGAGATAGAGCATGTGAAGGGGAAGGAGAATGTGGTTACAAACACTCTCAATAGACGGAGACATGTGAGTATGGCTACTTCAGTGAGCATGGATTTATGGAGCAGGATCCTTCATTAGCTTCCTCTTGATAGCTTCTACATTATAGCTCGAGCAGAGATTGAGTCCCAGAGACCCCTTGAGGGGAAGTTTGATGGTTTATCACAAGAGGTAGATGGTATTCTCAGGCATAGAGGTCAGATTTATGTTCCTAGAGATGGAGGCTTGAGGTAGGACATCTTGTCAGAGGCACATCGTGCACCCTATTCAGCCCATCCTGGGGTGAAGAAGATGCACGCTACCTTGAGACAGTTATATCATTGGAGAGGACTTTGTAGGGACATGGCTCAATTTTTGTCATGCTACTTAGAGTGCTAGAAAGTGAAGGCCAAGCATCAACATCCAGCTGGCCTTCTCTTTCCTCATGCTATACCCAAATTGGAAATGGGACACCATTTCCATGGATTTCATTGTTGGGTTACCGATGTCAAGATACCACCATGACGCCATCATGGTCACGGTTGATAAATTGACAAAATTAGCCCAATTTTATCTGGTGAAGACCACATATACATCTAGTGCAGTGGCATGTGTCTACTTAGATGATATTGTTAGGTTGTACAGGATTCTATGGAAGATCATTTGTGACTGTGATCCTTTGTACACTTCCCATTTCTGGACTACCATGCAATATGTTCTCGGGATGAAGATTAACTTTAGCACAACTTATCACCCTGAGATAGATGGACAGACCGAGAGGGTGAATTAGATTTTGGAGGACATGCTCAGGATGTATGTGATGGATCACCAGGTGAGATGGGAGGAGTATTTGTACCTTGTGGAGTTTGCCTACAATAATAGCTTCCAGAGTTCTATAGGCATGGCTCCTTTTCAGGCCTTGTATGGTAGGGAGTGTAGGACACCCCTTAGCTAGGACAGGTTGGAGGATAGAGTATCTCTTGGACCAGCTCTTTTGTAGGACATGGAGCAGCAGGTAGTGTTGATCAGGTAGAGATTACAAGAGGCACAGGATAGACAGAAGAAGTACGCTGATCAACATAGAACCAAGCGTAACTTTGATGTGGGCATGAAGGTTTTCCTTCATGTTAGGCCACATAAGAGCCCGATCTATTATGGAAAAGGTTCTAAGTTAGCTCCTCAATTTGTTGGACCTTTTGAAATCCTGGAGCGTATCGGCCCATAGGCCTACCATCTAGCATTTCCACCCAGCTCTTCTCGCGTACATGATGTGTTTCATGTTTATGTTCATAGGAAATACATCACAGATCCTTCTCATGTGCTAGATTGGACTTCATTATAGGTACATGATCGGGGTAGGTGATGGTGGAGCCCATCCATATCATAGATTATAGGACCTGGGCCTTCGAGGTAGAGATTGATCGAGTGCACGGGTGTAGTGGTACAGATATGACGAGACTGCAGCCACTTGGGAGGATACTACTATTTTGCGAGTGCATTTTCCATATTTGTTCCAGTAACTTCCAGGAGGAAGACGAGTCTAAGGGGAGGGGGATGTAGTGCCCACCTTCCTTGGACACTATTTAGATACTGATCCTGACACTATTGATCATATTTTGGACATTATTATGTTTTGATGTAGTATGATGTGTATATGCTAGATCATGGATTTCTATGGACATTATTATGTTTTGCTTAGTATGATGGTTAGATGTTAGACTATGGATTAATATTGACTTGGATTCAATTAGTATGCTTGATGATCATTGAGACATTATTATTATTATGTGGATGATGATATACTAGTTGACATGGATAGGTTATTGATGTTGATTTTAGACATGTGACATTGATATTATGAATAGCTCTAGTATAGAGATCTATTGGATGATGATATAGTTACAAATTGAATTTAAATGATAAATGTTAAATTCTTGATATTGTTGTGATTTGGATTTAATAATTGTATGTTGCTTATATCATTTGGATGTTTTGATATGGCCACGAGGCCGAAGGAGGTGTTTTGCATTTTGTAGGTTAAAAATCACAACAATGTTGGGGGACTGGAGACTAACCATATTGGAATTTAGTGTGAAATCAACAAGGTCACCATGGCAACTGTGTTTTATTTGTGTGTTGTGTTATGTTAGGACTTCCCATGGGGGGGATTTCCACTATTGTGACCATGGGATATGTGTGTTTTATTTGTATGTTCCCTTTTATTATTGTTGTGTGTATTTTATTGTAAGGTGTTCTTTCTTTTAATTAATTTAAATGTGATAGTATAATGTGAGAGTCATATAGTTAAGTTTTAATTAAATTAATTGGGATGTGGAATATAAATTAAATGTTATTGTCTTGAGTAATAATTAAAATTGATTTATATATAGTATAACCATGTGATAAATAAATAAACCTTATGTCAAAAGATTGTAATAAATGAATGTCATAGATATTAATACATTTTGAAAGAGTGTGTAAGTTACCATGTAAGGATGTGTAAGAATTTGTAAGAGGTTGTAAGGAAGATTTTGGAAGGTCAAACACTCCATCTCTCTTGAAATTCGAATTTGATCTTGGAGGAAAAATTTGGAGGCTTGTGGGACAAGTTAAACTTGTCCCACACCTCTCAAAATATTCCACCAACCATAATTATAGTTTTGGAGTCAAAATCAATCTATTTTATTGTATTTTTACATAATTTTGTGTAAGAATTGATTTGCACTTGTCTTACAAATTTTAAATGCATTCCCTTTTTGGAGTATGGGTTGAAGTTGTGTATGTAAGTGATTTTGTCATTTCCTTTAATGGTGATTTGTTGTTGATGTTGATTGCACTCTTGGGGAATGAGGAAAAATGATGTGGCATCCCACTTGGAATCCACATCTTCCTCTTCCACCCTCTCCTTTAAAAATTGGAATTTCTTCTCATTTGGGGTTGTTGAAAATTTGTCATTACTCTCTTGGGTCGAATTTTTCTCTTGCATTGGGAGCTTTCCTTGTGGAAGGAGCTTGGATTGATTTGCATGCTTCTCATTTGCTATTTTAGAACTACATTTGATCATCAAAGAACTGCTATTTGGAACACAAATCTCCATTATGGAGAGGTAGGCTCTTATCCATTTTAAATTGTTGTTTTTCCCTTTTATTTGCATACATTTTTGAATGGCCTTGTGTTTGAATTCTTAGATGGATGGGTAGAATGCTTAGGCCATGGTGTAGAGAGAATACTATGAGGTTTTATCAGAGGAGGGATAAGGGATTTTCCATTGGCACTTGTTCTTTGTGGAGGGAATGTTGGTTTGGGATCCACCTAGGAAAAGAATATGCTTGCAATTCTTACTTTTGTGGCGGGAATAAGGGATAAATTTGGAGGAGGGATAAGGAAGTGTTGAGGAGGGATACGGTTTATGGGTTTCATTATGATTTTGGTGGGTTGTTTTGGTGGATGCCCAAATTTCAATAAGGGAGGCATAAGGAGACCTCCATAGCTCTTGCTCTTATTTGGCTTGCTTGTTCAAGCCTATGTGTTGTATGATTGTTTTCAAATGTAGTTGGGAACTGCTGTTTTGTTTTGAATTGTGCTTTTGTTGTTTATGTGCAATGTGAGTGTTGCTTGTTTGTGATAGAAGCCTTTGTTGCCATGTGTTGGTTTCATGCTCCATTTCAATATGGTTGGGGCTCGGGGGCCAATGGGGAAAGATGGATTCTCTTTTCCCATTGGGTATCTTGGTTGGGTGGAGAGCGTTGCCTTTCCCCCTTCCTTGTTGTTATCAAAAGATAAAAGAGGGAGGAATCAACATGTTGTTGTTGGGAGATTAGAGAAAACAGTTTTGACAGTCTTCTTTCCTTGAGCAAATGTCATTGTAACCTTTCCCACTTCTAGTGGATGAATGTATTGATATTGAAATGTGAAGTGTTTACATTGTAATTGGAAGTTGTAATTGATTGAGCAATGTAAATGATATCCTATATTTTGTATTTCAAAATGTGAAGAGTCACTTTTCCTCTCTCTATTTTGGAAAAAGAACATCATACAATTTGTAAGTTTCAAATTGGAATTCAAAGAAAGAGTTAAATTGTATATTGATATTGGAGATCAATGAAAGAAATATCTTCTTTTCCCAATTGCATTGTTGTGTTGAAATTTTAATGACTGTTATAGTTTGCAAATTTGTTTTGAGAAAGAGAACACATATAAAAAAAAGAAATGACAAAAATTTGGATATTTGAAATGAGTTTTAGAATTGAAATCAACTCTGCATATTGAATGTAAGTGTGTGTTGAATCAATTGAATGTTGAGAAAGAAATTGAAAGTTTTTCCATAACTCAAACTTGCACATTTGTTTACAAGTTCATGGAAAAAGATCTTTGTTTCAAATTTTAATTTTAGTATTTAAAAAGTCCAATAATAGCACAGTTCAGATTTATAATTAAAATCAAGAAAAGAAACAATGAAAGTTAGATGTTCCAATGTTTAAGGAACCTTTTTGAAACTCAACCAATTAATATGACTATCAAAGACTTCATCAAACAAAAATTTCAAACTTGCATAATAGATTTGCTGTTAAAAGATGCAAAACATATCAATTGCAACCCAATCCATAATTTGAACCTGGAAAACACTCTTTAACACACCCATGATCATCCCTCCATGTTCAATTTACATGTTGAGGAGAAAGGAAATCAAAATTGAACAAAACTTGTAAGTTAGAAAAGTGCACGATTATGAAGTTACAAACCCCGTAGATTTTTTTCAAAATTGACCCTTAAAACTTCATCAAATCCAAAATTGAAGTCTTCTATGCAAAGAGGACTCCAAGAGATTATTAAAAATTCCTCGATTTCTGAAAATGGAGTTTCCTATCAAACGTTATGGCCATTTTAAGTTTTACTTCAAAATAACCATCCCAAAAGAAAAATAAATCAATTTAACTTTATAAAAATTTAATTCTACACTTTGGAAAAATTTCCTTAAAAAGTCTACCACCCCACCACCCTCTCATCCTATTAGACGTTGCCACGTGGCACCTTGGAGGGGCGGACCCTTTTTAAAACTTAACATTTTGAAAATTTGGCCTCATAAAATTTTTCCCAATTTTCCCGTAACCCCGTAGTCCCGAAGCAATCACGTCTTTGACACATTGCGGGAAGGGTGCGCGGGTTGAAATTGAAAAATTAACCATTTTGGCCTTTGGGAAAATTTTCACGTTTTTCCCCATAGACCCGCACCCCCGCAGCCAATATGGTGTTGACACATGTCCCCCTGGAGACACGGGCCCAAGCAAACCAATTTACCCTTTTTCCTCTTTTGGCAAAAATTTTGACTTCTCTCCGCCTCTCCGCAGCCCGCGTCTAATCACCTGGACGCTATGTGGTAGTTGGAGCACGCGCGGAGGAACGGAGGAAAATTTTCCTTCGAAAAATTTGACTTCTAGCTTTGGGAAAATTTTGTTTAATTTTTCCCCCGATGAATAAGAGTTTGACATGTGGCATGGGAAGTGCCACATGGCACGAGTTTTCTCCTTGGCAGAGGCGCGTGAGAAATTTCACCGTTGGTTTTCACCCAAATCTCCAAATCCTTATTCGCCCCGCCACCCTGTGCCAATTAGGATGTGCCACGTGTCCTACTTCATTGGCCCTGTGGGCACATAGAAATGTTTTGTGCTTTGTGCCAAAGGTGGGGAAAATTTCCAATTTTCCCTCCCCGCTCCGCCAATCCGCCCTAAGGGAAAAATTTTCTCCCTAATCCCGCAGACCTCCCTAGGGAAAATTTCCCCCTAAAACTCGCCCGGCCATAACTGGAGTTCTACAAGGAGTTAGGAGGAATTATTTATATGGTTGGAAAGGTGAGAGAATTTCCTATCTAATGAGCATAATTTAGGAAAGTTTTGATGACTCTAAATGCAAGAAAAATCCATTTGAAGTTTAGGGCCTATTAAGAGAGTAGGCATGGGGTAAATTTCTCCCTGAACCTAAGTAAAATATGTAACCCTAAAATTGAAACCCTGTGAACTTGCTATAATTTTAAAATGAAAAAAACATGTATTTGGTAATTAGACCTTTATCTGGAACCTGTTAAGTGCAACTGATGTCTTGCAACTTAGTTGTGGACTCTCCTAATAAAAAAATTATTCTATAATTTTCCTAGCTAACCCTAGTTTGTTTCTTGGTCTCAAGTGGTAGTTTGAAGAGAGCATTACATATTTTCTCTTCTTCCTTGAATTTCTTCCATTCTCAAGCTATGTACAAACTCTACTCAAGCTTCAATAAGAAAAGAAGGAATTTTTGTCTCCTTGATTGAGGAATTAATTGGTACTTTATGGCCAATGAGTTTCATTCGGTCTTGTAGCTTCTCCGCAGATTTTTTTCTTCTCATGATAAATGAATGTAAATGAAGTTTCTAATTAATGTGCATGGTCATCTGATATTCTACCTGCAACATTAGTTTTTCCTACCTCCATTCTCACTCCCTTTTCCCTTCTCAGACAAATTTCTTCTCTAGTGAGAAATTGCTAGCTTTGCCACAAGGACAAGTGGAGTGCCCCTGTTGGATCTTTGGTCGAAAGACCACCATTGAAATCCACTTTTTCATGCATGCACATACACAAGCTTCATTTTTCAAGTATATGGACTTATATTCCCTTAGCGTTGGCTTGAAACCCACCAATTTATCTACAAGACAAATTTTCTTGCTAATATAACTAATGCACATCTTAGTGACTATGTGTTACGTTATAAAACTAATCTTTATAAAATGAAAAATTCCATGGATGAATCTGAATTACAATATATTTTCATCAAAATCCTATTACCTCCTTTACAAGAGTGTGTACTCTTTGATTATTTTCACTCTTTTGATTAGCTATGTCATACTTTGAAAAGTAGAGAGATCAAGTTACTTTCTTTGGGAAAACTTAAATACAATGTTAATATTTATGATGTTTCTACTAAAAATTTCCCAAGAAAATATACCTTAAAGAGCAAGCTTATTGACTCTAAGTATATTGTCAATGCTATATCTCAACCTATGAAGCTACAATTGTGACCTACATGCCACACTTTTACTCTATTTCCATACCCACCACATATGTTGTTACCTCAACTCCTTGAAAGAAATATGATTTCTCTTTTGGCTTCTCTTGAGGTAGATCGCAATAGGTCTCGTAAAAATTTTTTTATGAGCATGAACATTGTGATTATCATAGATGCAATGGCCATTCTACTGATAAGTGTTTCAAGCTTAGACATATCATTCAAGATCTAATTGAAAATAATGACATTGAGTTACCTAAATCTACTATTTCCATTCCAAAATCTACTAATGACAATGGAAAGATTAAAATATTCAATGATCCACTACCTAAGCATGAAAAATCAGCTCTTGAATCCTCCTCAAATCATGCTTATCATGTTGTTCCTCCTCCTTCATCTTCAGATCATCCTCTTGGATTTCTTATTGGTACTATTGATCTACCTTCACCTATCATTTATTTCACTAATGTTGATTTTCACACTTCTTTTTCATCACATAGATTACACATTGATGTTTCTATTGGTTCTCATGTTATCAAAAATGTTATGGTGCATCCTACTTACAAGCACAATACATGTTCATTATATTTCTTGTAAGCTATCAATTTTCCATTATCTCATATGACCCATAGGACCCCTACTTCTCATGGGCATGTCATTCTTCCTATCATTGTTGGGCCTCTCACTATCTCTATGCCTTTTACTGTTGGCTCTATCATTGCACATTGTGACATGATCTTAGGAATCCCTTGGCTTAGGGATTCCAAAGCCATACCATCCATAGTTCACTTATGCCTTAATTTTTACATGAGAGTCACCTTATTACTATTTGAGGCATACCACCACAAAATCCTTTGTCTTTTCCTCCTCATACATCCACATTTTCAACTACTTCTATCACTAACATACATACTTCTACATATTCTCATGATGGACACATGGATTTGGAACATACTCATATGAAATCTAGAGCTCTTACAATTCCTATTGCTAATGTTATACATAAACCTATATCTCCTCTACATATAGCTTTTTTCTTCATTCATGATTGATACATCGATCTCCTAGTCTACCTCACACGAACAAATCTCATCATAGGACACAAGTTACCCATGGTACATATAGGCCCATTTCATGGTCTCTTTCTCCATGTGTATTCCCTCATGGCCATATAGTATTTGATCATGATCACATGCATACTTCCTTCACACTAGTAGAAAGTAGGCCCACCTCTTATCCTCATTGGATAGATCACCGTGGCATGCAAACTTGGGGAATATTCTCCCCCTCACTACTCGATGATGCACTCTTGTTCTAGGTCCAAACATGACTATTGAGGTGCAATTACTTACATGGATATCACTTTGCACACATACACTATGGGGAAACTTTGTTCCCCTCTCATAGTTGTTCTATTTTTTCACATATTTGCAAAAATTCAAAAATAATATCTTAGATCTTGATTGGATGTATCCTTGCTTTCTCATTCTATTCTATGTTGCACACTACTTATCATGTTACTTGGGTTCATAGTATGCTTTATCATTTTTTCATACACACATGCGCATTCACATGGTACTTTTTGAGGTGAATGTAGATCACTTATAGGTTTCTACATGATGTATGATGTTTGGCATTGTACCATACTAGTCCCATTAAGGCTCTTAGGGGCATATACCTTTCCTATTTTCTATATTTAGGTTATATCATTGAAAATATAATACTTTCATTCCTATTTTTAGTTGTATACATTGTGGCATACTATAAATTTTTCTAACATGCTAACGGGTGTTTCATGTGTAGAATTTGTATCACATGCATACTTTTGATCATGGTTCTTTGATTTTCTTATATATTGTCTTCCTTACTTGTGTATTGATTTCCATTGTTTGTGGGCTATGCCCTATGATCATTTGATTATTTTTGTGTATCACCTTAAAGGATTTGATTATCTTGCAACATCATGAGTGGTGCCCCATGTATTCAACTAACTAATCATGTGTCTTTTGCAATACTAATGTGTTTGGTCACTTGTTTCTATTACACCATGTATACTTGTTTATGACTAAATTTTTGGCAACCTTTTTCCCATTATTTTCATACACCATGATTGCTACCATGTGTATTCCCTATTCCCCTATATGATTTCTATTTCAGATGTGCACATTAGTTTCAAATTTCCTTTTTGGGTCATGCTCACCTTTTTCCATCTCACACACCCCAAACAAGTGGGAGAAATAATCAGGTGACTATTTCACCCTCTCAGCGAAGTTCACAAACTAGATAAAAATGATACATAAAAATTAGGGTATTCAAAAGCTAAGAATCAAGTTTAGCATTGGAATTGGACCTAAACCTAGTTCAAAATAGAAGCACCCACAACAAATAGGATTGATGGTTGCTAGTTTCACACCTAAGCACTCATGTCCTAAGGTAGAAATAGTTATTACAGATATAGAATAGACATGTTCTCAATGACAATATTTTGTAATTTCTAAACAACTACATCATAGGTTCACTTACAAATTATTATCAGTGACATGTTACACACTTTGTGTAATAAAAATAATTACTTAATATGGCTAGGTGACCTATTTCTATTGGTTTTGTGACCATCTACACTAGCACTTATCCGTGTGGGAAGCTTTAATCATTGGAGGAAAAGTTGACCACTCTCCCAATACTCTTCCTTGGTGGCAGGATTCCCAAATCTGAAGTATAGTGATAGGACACTCAAATCTAAAGTTTAGTGACATGACACTCAAATCTTAATTTTAGCAGCAGGACACTCAACTTTGAATTTTGTTGAGAGGATGCCTAAATCCTTAGTACTATTCCAACCATCTCCAAGGTAGAAAACATACAGAAAATTTTATCTCTTCTCTAAAAATAATGTGTATCCTACCCTTAATTCATTTTTTTTCAATACACATTTATAATTTGACATGTACTAAGTTAAATTTCAATTTCATTTATCATGAGCATTGAATACACTTATCTTCTTTTGTAGGTCTGAATTTATTCTAACAAAAAGGGAAGCACACAAAATGGAACAAGGAACAATCTCAAGCACAACGACACTCTGAAAAAGGTAATATCCAAGGAACACACACATACATCACTTCTACTACACACAAAGGTCACCCCTAGATACTTATCCTTCTCTAGATTCCATGATGCACATTCTACTATCTCCATTCAACACGATATTAAATATAATCCTCATTCAACACATTATCAATTACAACTACCTTCAACTCTCCACAAGGTATGCTCTTTTATCTACTTTATGCTACCAAATATTCATTCACTAGCATAAAGTGGGGAAAATGTAGTCACAAAATCACACACTTTCTACTTACATCATGCCTCTAAGTATTTCATTATATACATGATTCCTAAGCAAGAAGACTAGACATTAACAACACTTATTTTTACTCTTTCATTGCTTTTATCTTTCCCACACTCTTGTTATTTACTTTTTGGAATGACCACTTTACTTTTGGATACTAAATGACATGTGACCTAACTCTGTATTTAATGTTATATCTTTCCAAGCATCTCGGACACTACCACTCATTAGGGTCAAGGGCGCCCCAAGTGCTACCTGTCCCCTTTGGGTAGTTTTTTACTTTTCTCTCCTTCCTTAATTTTGGATTGTCATATCATTTGGTCTCTTTTTAGAGTCTCTTTTATCACTTTGGGTCATATTTTCAGTTTTTAATGACGAAATTCAAAAAAGGGAATCATATATATACATGAATTACTTACCATTATTAAGGGGAAGGACATTTGGGGCTAATACTTACTATCTACTACTTGGGAAAAGAGAAACATTCAAAGACTGCATTTAGGCTACATCATTCACTACATAGGAGGGAAATTTATGAATTCCATCTCACACATTCATCTTGAAGGAAAATTAGTTTTATCTCGTTATCTTGGTGTAACTCGCAGACAAGAGAAACCTAGCTTCAAGGACAAATGATTCCAATCACACACACACAAGTACTACATAGAGGTTGATATGTAGTACAATGCTTGGTGAAAATCACATTGGGGTGACCACCAAGGTCATTCTAACTTAAACATATGCATTATTTATTCCATATAATGTTTTCTTGAGCTTTGTGTAGGTAGCTAGGGTTTGTTTTATAGGAACAAGTGTGATACAGGACCCTACGATAGATCCAAATGACAAATAATGAAAGGAAGGAACCAAGTTTAGACCTTAAAAATACCATAAGAAGAGCTATTTCAGGGACATTCGCTCCTTTCTCAAACACCAAGTGCTCAAGTAAATCTTGTCCTACTATGGGTGCTCCTGTCCAAAGAAGTATTAGGTCTTAGTTTTCTAGACAAATCTCACATAGTCTAGATCCATCATGTTCTAGTCATCTTCAGCCTAGCCCAGATCTCTTAATACAAGCTAAGTCACTCTTGTATCCCATTTTGCGTACTTACTTACACTTTTCATGCTATAGCTTGTTTGTTATTACTATATTCATTTGATCTTAGTTCTTTGATATAAGATTTAAATTTTTATAAATCACTTATGAGTTATCAATATAGAGTATGAATTCATTCCACACACACATTCTCATGATATTATTTCCACTTCATTTACACAACCTACATCTAGTGCTCCATGGGATTCACCTTCTACTTTGAGTAAGGTTAAGGTTTTGCACCCTAACAATACTTCCTACCATATTAAACCTAAACCTAAATCTACTATGAATCCTTTTCCTCTCCCTAATCACAAATCAATATATTTTGATAATTATTTCGAATGTTCCCAATATATTTTACTTACTCTACTTGATAAACGATTGGTTCAACTACCCTCAAATGAGCACCATCCTCTTCATTGGATAGAGAGAGAAAAAGGGTGATCTTTTTGTATCTAGTTTGATCATCCTAAGCATCCAGTGTGATTGCACAACATTGAATCCTCTCCCCAAGTGTGGGACTTGTAAAATGGAAGAGGAATCTCTAGTTTAGAGGCTGGTTCCTCAACTCCTCTGATCAGATATATCACTTGCACAATTGCAGAGGTTTAAATTCCTGATTTCTACTCTAAATTCCAAAGGGACAAAGATAGAGAATGCAAAAAAGCTAAAACTAATGCTAATAGGTGATGCACCAAAGGAGTGGTGAGCATTTTTACTTCTATAGATTGACACAGTTCATAAAATGCAAAAAAACCTCATGCACAAACTGATAACTGTAATGAAGAATCAGAAATTAATCAAACAACACCAGCAGAGGATGGAAAATTAATCACAGGGCCTGTATTGTTATTTTAACATCAAAATCACTTGCATTACAACACCTGAGAGGAAAAATAAAGTTGTAGTTCCTAGAAAAGGTCTGTTATTCCACCAAAATCACCTTCAAGGAGAGAAAGGGGACCTGCAATACACAAAAATGTTCAACCCTTTGAAAATGAGCAAAACGGCTTTTACAGTGCAAGGGACGAGCCCAGGAGAGAGAAACACGGGAAAACATGGAAGGGTCCAACCATTGACCAAAATGCATTCAAAATAGCATGGGCATCCTTACAGACCCATTCCCTAACATTTTTAGCCATGCTGGGAGAGAATGCGAGCCATTCTTCATTAAAAACGGTGGTTGAAACATCATTTCTGTCCATGACCACGTGCCAGAAGAATTTTTGATTTTCTCTCTAAAATCCATCAAAATGCAAAAATGACCCCTAGAATATTGTAGAGAATTTCACCAGATTTCCATTGATATAAAGAACGTGAAAACCGAGCTCTGGATCGAAGTATATGGCACATTTGAAATTTAGGGAAAAACAGGCCAAATCGGGTTGGCGGGCAAAAATTTGATTTTTTTTACACTTTTGGTCATTTGGAAAATTTTCCAAAATTTCCCCATGCTCCACCACTCTAGGTCCGATGAGCATTTTGATTGGGCACGGGCCCAAGCTACTCTATTTTCCTTCACTTTGCACTTTGGAAAATCCCTTTCAAAATTTTTTCCGATGGGTCACTTTGAAATCCTTTTTTTGACTTGGACACATGTCAAAACTCCATTGGCACATTGGGTGTGGGTTTAGCCCTCCCAAAATTTCCATTGGGCTTTCCTCTTAAAATTTTCACTCGAAGTTTTTAAGTTTTGGTGCCACTGGACACATGGTGAGATTCTATTAGCTCCGCATAAGGGGGCGGGCTTTTCCTCTCTCTGAAATTTCCTTTGTTTTTTTTCCTTGGGAAAATTTCCAAAATCTCCTCTTGCTCCACCACTCGGTCCAGGAGACATGTGGCGTGAGATATAATTGGTCATGGGCCCTTGGCAAAATATTTCACTTTTACGCAAACACTTTGGGAAAAGTTCTGATTTCCTCCCATGCGCTCCGGTGACACCATGGTCCAGCAAACTTTCCATGGTGACACGTGCAAAAATCATTTCCGGCTCCTCATAGATACGTGGCACGGGCTTTCCTTCCAAAACTTTCCATGTGCAACACTTAGCCAATTTTTTCAAATTTCTCTCCAGTGACACGTGGCATTACCTGATTCGGTGGGCCGATGGGGAAAATATTTCCTCTTGAAAACTTTCCAAAATACTTGGTAAAAAACCAAGTTCTCCTCCGACCCCGCCACCTCCCTGGACACGTGGCAGCATCTCATTGGCTGCGGGCCTTGAAAGGGAAAATTTCCCACAAAAACTCCACCGAGCCATAACTTCAAAAATACATGGAGTTAGGAGGAAAAACTTTACCTTTCTGGAAAGCTGAGAAAGAGCTCTATCCAATGGTGTCATTTCTAGAAGGTTTTGAGTGCCGAAAAGCAAAAAAATATGTCTGAGGCACAAGAGAAGGAAGAATGAGAGGAGTTAGCCACAAAATGAGTAGGGGGCACATTTTGGATAACAATTTTGGTGACTCAGAGGGGTCATCTAGCTTGCTGGATGAAGTTACCAGTTTCCTGAAGCAATCCATTGGGCATGGAGTCATCATATTCTCTATTTGATACCCCAACTGACTAGAACACTGCAAGGAGGAAGATGGAATATCACCTGATGGAGCAAGGCCTGCAAACACATCTCCAGGAATAGCAAGCTTGTGCCAAAGCACTTAGGGAAAGAAAACTAACCTACAACAAAACAATGTGCACAAGCACTTGGAGGAATGAAAACCTAAGCTAATATTTACAAGGTGGAGAATTTCCCTTTAATAGCAACGCTTTAGATGGATTCCATTGACTGGAATCTGCAGTTCCTCGCCATCCAATGAAGACAATTGGAAGGCATTGTTGTCCTTACACTTTGTGACCATGTATGGGCCACTCCAAATGGCATCAAATTTTGAATGCCTTCCCTGGTTTTGCTCTGTCTACATCCCATTTTAACACTAAATCTCCAACTTGGAAGGATCTATTCTTGGCCTTTCTATCAAAGGTCTTCTTTATCAAAGCCTGATCCTTCTCCATTGCTTGGGATACCTCATTTTTGATTTCTTAGAGCTCCATCAATTCTGCATATCTGACCTCCATGGGCTCAAATTCCAACAACTCCAACTGTTTCATGAGTTCCAATGTTGGCAACTCAAGTGACATGGGAAAAATTGCCTCTCTCCCATAAACAAGCTTGAATGGAGAGTTACCTGTAGATCTCTTGGGAGTTATCCTATCAGCCCATAAGGCTGATTTCAATTTAGTATGCCAAGACCTCTGATTTTCATCAAGAGTCCTTCTAATGATTCTCAACAAGTTCTTGTTTGTAGACTCAGCCTGGCCATTACCCTGGGGGTAATAGTTTGATGAAGTACTTAGATAGACCCCATTCTTGACAGCCCATTTAGTCACCTTAGATCCAATGAATGCCAATGCATTATCTGATATTATTGTAGCTGGTATGCCAAATCTGGTTGCTATTCCCTCATAGAAATCTAGGATGCTAGATTCATTTGCTTCCTTGAGTGCTGCTGCTTCAGTCCACTTAGTGAAGTAATCTGTGGCTATTAAAATCCACTTGTGCCCTTGGCTTGAATTGGGATTAATGACTCCAATGAAGTCTAAACCCCATTGCATGAATGGTTGGTCAACTGAAATTGGATGCAATGGAAGGGCAGCTAGCCTCTCTTTACCTATGAAGAATGCACAATTCTTGCACCTCTTGATCCATGCATAACAATCATTGAAAATCTTGGGCCAATAATAACCAGCCCTCATGATCTTTAGAGCTATCACTCTTGGTGAAAAATGACCACCAGCTGGTCCACCATGGAACTCTTCCAACACCCTATGAATTTGATTTGTGCCAATGCATCTCAAAGCAGTACTCCATTCACATCTCTTTTGAATAGAACACCATCAACAAGGGCATATGGGACAACCTATAATCTGAAGTGTCTTCTTTGGGTCTTGTTCATCTCTGGAGGGCATAGGCCTATGCTTAGGAAGTGCATTATACCTTGGGTCCAACAAGGAGTGGGGACACCATTATTTTCTTCTTGAGTGCTTCCTTTCTCATAGCTGTCTTACAATGCCAAAACAACCTCCTTCTCATTGCATGCTTCCTTTTGTTTGCCCAAAATCAGCTGCTCACACAATCCTTTTCCTCTTACCAACTTGGTAACTTTGATCTCAATGTCATACTCCATGACACGAGTAATCCAACCTGCTCTCTTTTCATTCAAGTCTTTGTTGAGGAGGAAGTCTTTAACTCCCACATGAGAAACCAACAACTGAACCTTGTTGTTTGAGACTAAATGCTTGAATTTCTTCAAGCTCTTGATTACTGCAAGAACATGCTTCTCAATGAAAGAATATCTCACCTCATATTCCTCCAGGATTTGGCTGAAGAAAGCAATTGGCTGCTCATCATTTTCCTTGTTCTGCTGTACCAAAATTGTAGAAATAGTATCATCACCCCCAAATGCATAGAGGATGAAATCCTTGGAGAAATCCTAGGTTGATGAGAGTTGGGGCTTGAGAGATGGCTTCTTTGATTGCCTCAAAACTTTCCTTGCCCTCTGTTGTCCATTTGAAATCCATGCTTTTCTTTAACATCGTGGTGATAGGTTTGACAAGGGCTGCAAAATTTGGGACAAACCTCCAAACAAAATTTATTCTCCCCAAGAAACTCTGAAGGGCCTTCTTATGGCTTGGCAATGGTAGTGCCCTTATGGATTCAACTCTTTCTGGATCAATTGTTAATCCTTCTTTAGAGACAATGTGGCCAAGGAGCTTTCCTTCATGGGCTAGAAAAATACATTTTTTAGGATTCAAGGATACTCCAAATCTTCTGCACCTTTGGAACACTTGTCTCAAATGAAAGAGGTGGTCTCGCTGCATTTTTGAAAAATAGTGATATCATCAAGATATATCAGCACTATGTTGTTAATCAAACCTTGAATGCCATGTCCATGGCTCTTTGGAAAGTAGCTCTAGCGTTGGACAACCCAAATGGCATTTTCGTATGCATAAGTTCCCATTTGGTTGTAAAGGCTGTCTTGAACTGATCTTCTTCCTTCACCATAATCTGATTATACCCTAAATAGCCATCAAGTAGTGAAAACCTCTCGTGAGCCAACGACAACTTGTAAAATTTTCTCCATGGAAGGAAGTGGGTAATGATCCTTAAGAGATGCTCTATTCAAATCTCTGAAGTCAACACACAATCTGATTTCCCCACTCTTCTTTCTAACTGGAACCAAGTTGGCAACCCAACTAGAATGCTTGATAGGGAATATGATTCTTGATTCTATCAACTTGTTCAATTCTTTTCTCATGAGGGGCTCCATGTGTGGATTGACTGGCCTTTGTTTTTTCCTGATGGGTTTAGTATTTGGATCCAACTCAATGGTGTGTTGAGCTAACTCGGGATTGAACCCTTTCAAATCTTCATAGCTCCAAGAAAACACATCAGGGAATTCTTGACAAAGCTATATGAACTCATACCTTTCTTGTTTAGTTGTCATCTTACCAATTTGGAGTGATTTGCGTTCTTCTAACAAGATGGACACTGAATCTTCTCCCTTGACTTGGATGTTTGCTTTCTCCTTCCTAAACTGATCATTAGGATTGAAAATGGACTCCAAAGTAATAAGTCCCTTTGGTAGTTTGTTGGTTCTCAGCTGCACCACTTGGTCACCATAATTGCTACTCCAACTTTTCCTGATTTTTAGTTAAAACTCAGCCTCTTCTTGCAAGAAATGGATGATTTGTTGATCATTTTCAAACACTTGCCAACTTACATTGTTGTCTGGCACTGAAGGCCTCACAATCACATGGATGTTTGGCTGTACCTTGTCCTTTTGAATGCTTTCAACAACATCAAAGGCTTCCCCAATTGCTGCAAGCCTGTCAACAACTTGGTTCTCCTTCCTAGGAATGGATTTTATGCTAAAACCCTCAAAATATTCAATGAGGTCCAACACCCTGTTCTTGTAGCATTTGAGTAGATCATTCTTGACAAGCATGCTGCCCCTTAACTTGGTTGACAATCAACTCACTGTCACCAAAGACCTGCAAATTCTTTATTCCTCTCTTGATTGACCAATGCAGTCCTTGCACCAAAGCTTCATATTCAGCAGTGTTATTAGAGCATGCAAACTGAAATCTAAAAGCTGAGTAATACTTAACTCCTTGAGGTGAAACAAGCATAGCTCCCCCTCCTGCACCTTGTCTACTCCTTGACCCATCAAAAAACAATTTCCATACCTCATTGTCATCCTTGTGGTCTGGCTTGGTGATGCTAGGAATAGGCTGATTTTTTTCATGCATGCAATAGACTCCTAACTCAGATTCTTCTATTTCTTGATAAGGATCAAAAGCATGCACCTTGTTTTCCCACTCATCAAGAGTTAGATCTAGGATGCTTCCTACCTTGGTGTCAGCTTCATCAGTGCTTGGATAATCTTCTTGATCAAATGCTGAACAATTGGCATTGATCTGACTTGGAGTGTAAGGCTCAATGTGAAAGTTTGCAATAGGTTCAGACCTGATTGTGGCCTTGGTTCCATATCTTGTTTTGAACAACATGTGTGACCAATCAGCAGATAAGTAACCTCCAATCTTAGTTGTGAAATCCCTTGACAAACATAGGGAAAAGAGTGGTGGAAGGTCTATTACTGAGACATCTTGCAAAACAACAACATTGGGGCAGGCATGCAAGGTAAGACTCAAGTTTTTATCACTCCAACTGTTGTTACTTGCTTGTCCCATCCAATTGCACTACCCCTTTGGATATGGTTTCATACTGAATTCCCAACTGATCAGCTATTTTCTTGGGCATTACTGAACTACTTGCTCCAGAATCAATCATGCAATTGTGTACTAATTGATTTCCAATGATCAATGAAACATAGAATGGAGGGGGCTTCAACATTTTACCTTGTTGTCCTCCATGATTCCCCTCAAGCTAGGCAGCATTTGTGAGCACCTTCTCTTGCATTTGGACTTGCTGATTTGAAGTTGACTAGTCCTTCATGGTAGCTTGTAGCAAATCTCTTTGTCCTGGGATAGAGAGTGATTCCCACATTGATATGTTTACATTTGTCTTCTTCATCTGATCAATGATATTGAATGGGGATGAAGCATCTCTTTGCTATCCCTTGGCCTACACATTCATTCCTTACACATGGGCAGCAACAACTGGCATTTGAGTTGGCTTAGGAACTATTTTAGGCAGTCCTTGTGTGTTTGGGATTGGATTTTTTTTGCCAATAATTTGTGGAGTGACAGAAGGTTATGGATTTCTTGGAGCTAATGGCTGTTCTTCACCCAAATTTCTTCTCTTTGACCTTGTGTTGGCTGCAACACTTTGGGAAACTATTTTGATTCATGCCACAAAAAAATCTTTTGCCTGCCAGTTTACAAGTGTGGTATCATTGAGCTGACTACTCTGTTGGAATGTTTCTTGATTACCCTCACCCTCCACACCAGTTGTTGTCACCATTAATGCTTGATTCAAGGCACCATTGAAGCACATGGATTGGTTGTGAGGTTCATTGCATGGGAAACACCAATCATACTCTTGAGCCATATTGTTTTGTACTGGCACTAATGCTTTAGATGCAGATGTAGCATTGGGATTATAAGGCTGAAATGGTCTATTGGCAGGAGGCCTTGCTTGATTTAGATTTGTAGCTAGATTGGGTGGTCTTTGGGGTTGATATGGCTGCCTGTTAGGCTGAGCTTGGGGCTGGAAAGAAGGTCTAAAACCTTGGGCTTGCTGCCTCTTGAGTGTAACCAGCTCATTACCTAAATTTTACAACTGCTTCATGACTTCTTGAAGTTCATTTGAGGCACTAGAAGATGAAGTAGAAGCTTCATTTGAATTGTTATTTCTAGGAGTGGGAATAGGAGCTAAATTAGGCACTTGGCTAGTACTTGGGCTCTCTAAACTTGGAAACAATGGCATTGGAGGCCTAGGAGCTAGTTTTCCAGCTTGAATCAAACAATTTTCAGCTCTAATGGCAATACTATAAGCAATGGGGATAGTTGTGCCTCCCATGGATTGAATCAACATAGAAATATCAGAATTTAAAGCTTTAAGGTAATAGAGGAAAGCACCTTCTATTGTTGGCCTGACTGCCACTGGAATTCTCTCCCAAGTTCTTTGAAATCTGAAGTTAAAATCAGTCAGCTGCTCATTTGGAGCTCTCTTGATGGTTGTCAGTTGTTCCAAAAGGGACAAGTTGTCTCCCTTTTCTCCAAACTACTCATGGAGGGCTATACATAGCTGGTTCCAATTTTGAATAGATCCTGAGGCAAGAATCCTGAACCATTACAGAGCTTTCCCTTTGAATGAGGATGCCAGCAGTTTGACAACAACTTGCATCTCATTGATCTCATGGATTGCACAAATGTTAGCAATATCCTTGACATGATCACCAGGAGTGGTATGATTTTCTCTAGTAAAGTATGGGATGTTCTTCAATGCTGCAACTGGGATTGGATTTTGTGCATTGAGAGCAAGTGGGCTACTTCAGTGAAATTGACATAGGGGTTGTTTTGTGCCATTCTGATTGGCCTTAGAACCCTTGTTGATTGAATGAAAGGCCTGCCAGGTGGAGGATTTGAGAGAGTTCTATTTGGTGGAGATGGAGACCTTTTAATTCTCCTCCCTCTTTGCCTTCTTCTTGGAGATAATTACAGATATTCAAACAACACCTCTTCTTCTCCAGCTCTTGACCTTGTAGTGATTCTTCTCATGAGTTTTTAGGTCTGCACTGCTAAAACTAGTTGATTCTTCTTCCTTGGAGTCGCCAGATGTGTAATTTATAGCTCTTTTAAAGTAAGAACTTGCAAAAAATGCACATCAATTTTTTTCAATGAAGATGAAGACCTCTAAGGTCCCACCGGGCATGCCAAAATTGTTGTTGCAAATCAGCAGCACCCCTGGATGTTGATCAAATTTCTAGTTTGATCATCCTAAGCATCCAGTGTGATTGCACAACATTGAATCCTCTCCCCAAGTGTGGGACTTGTAAAAATGGAAGAGGAATCTCCAGTTTAGAGGCTGGTTCCTCAACTCCTCTGATCAGATATATCACTTACACAATTACAGAGGTTTAAATTCCTGATTTCTACTCTAAATTCCAAAGGGACAAAGATAGAGAATGCAAAAAAGCTAAAACTAATGCTAATAGGTGATGCACCAAAGGAGTGGTGAGCATTTTTACTTCTGCAGATTGACACAATTTATAAAATGTAACAAAACTTCATGCACAAACCGATAATCGTAATGAAGAATCAAAATTAATCAAACAACACCAAAGAGAGGATGGAAAATTAATCACAGGGGCTGTATTGTTATTTTTAACATCAAAATCACTTGCATTACAACACCTGAGAGGAAAAATAAAGTTGTAGTTCCTAGGAAAGGTCTGTTATTCCACCAAAATCACCTTCAAGGAGAGAAAGGGGACCTGTAATACACAAAAAATGTTCAACCCTTTGAAAATGAGCCAAATCTGGCTTTTACAGTGCAAGGGACGAGCCCAGGAGAGAGAAATGTGGGAAAACATGGAAGGTCCAACCATTGACCAAAACACATTCAAAACAGCATGGGCATCCTTACAGATCCATTCCTTGACATTTTTAGCCATGCTGGGAGAGAATGTGAGCCATTCTTCATTAAAAAAATGGTTGAAATGTCATTTCTATCCATGACCACATGCCAGAAGTGTTTTTCAATTTTCTCTCTAAACTCCATCAAAATGAAAAAATGACCCAGAATATTGTAGAGAATTTCACCAAATTTCCATTGATATAAAGAACGTGAAAAAATGAGCTCTGGATCGAAAGATATGGCCATTCGAAATTCTAGGGAAAAACAGGGCCAAATCGGGTCATGGGCAAAAATTTGAATTTTTACCTTTTTGGTCATTTGGAAAATTTTCCAAAATTTCCCCATGCTCCACCCTTCTAGGTGCCACATGGCACATGTTTTGATTGGGTGTGGGCCCATCCTGCTCTATTTTCCTTCACTTTGCACTTTGGAAAATTTTCCAAAATTTCCCCATGGGCCGATGAGCTTGGGACACGTGGCAAGCGCTGATTGGACGCGGGCCTATCCTTCCTAAATTTTCCACGTGGGTCACTTTGAAATTTTTTCGACCTGGACACATGTCAAAACTCCATTGGACATGGGTTTAGCCCTCCCAAAATTTCCGCGGATTGAGTTTCGGTGCCACTGGACTGGCAAGAGCTTTTTTGGCCCACTGGGACACGTGGCGAGGTCCCATTAGTCCGCATTCATGTGGGGCGGGATTTTGTGGGCCCTGGGGAAAAATTTCCTATCTTTTTCACTTTGGGAAAATTCCCAATTTACCTCCACCCTCTGCCATTCGGTCCAAGACACATGGTGTCGATATAATTGGTCATGGGCCTCGGGCAAGCATTTTCTTTTGAATTTTTACGAAACACTTTGGGAAAAATTCCAACTTCTCTCTCCGCCCCATGCAGTCCAGCTCCATAGGACACATGGCGTCATTTTATTGGGCACGGGATTTCCTTCCAAAACTTTCCATGCACAACACTTAGCCAATTTTTTCAAATTTCTCTCCAGTGACATGTGGCATTACCTGATTCGTCGGCGGGCCGATGGGGAAAATATTTCCTCTTGAAAACTTTCCAAAACACTTGGTAAAAAAAAAAGTTCTCTTCCGACCCCCGCCACCTCCTTGGACATGTGGTGGCATCTCATTGGCTACGGCCTTGAAGGGGAAAATTTCCACAAAAAATCCACCAAGCCATAACTTTAAAAATACATGGAGTTAGGAGGAAAACTTTACCTTTCTCGGAAAGCTAAGAAAGAGCTCTATCTAATGGTGTCATTTCCAGAAGGATTTGAGTGCCTAAAAAGCAAAAAAATATGTCTGAGGCACAAGAGAAGGAAGAATGAGAGGAGTTAGCCACAAAAATGAGTAGGGGGCACATTTTGGATAACAATTTTGGTGACTCAGAGGGGTCATCTACTGCTGGATAAAGTCACAGTGCCTGAAGCAATCCATTGGGCATGGAGTCATCATATTCTCTATTTGATATCCGATTTGACTAGAACACTGCAAGGAGGAAGATGGAATATCACCTGATGGAGCAAGGCCTGCAAACACATCTCTAGGAATAGGAAGCTTGTGCCAAAGCACTTAGGGAAAGCAAAACTAACCTATAGCAAAACAATGTGCACAAGCACTTGGAGGAATGAAAACCTAAGATAATATTTACAAGGTGGAGAATTTCCTTTAATAGCAATGCTTTAGATGGATTCCATTGACTAGAATCTGTAGTTCCTCGCCATCCAATGAAGACAATTGGAAGTCATTGCTGTCCTTACACTTTGTGACCATGTATGGGCCACTCCAAATGGCATCAAATTTTGAATGCCTTCCTGGTTTTGCTCTGTCTGCATCCCATTTTAACACTAAATCTCCAACTTGGAAGGATCCATTCTTAGCCTTTCTATAAAAGGTCTTCTTTATCAAAGCTTGATCATTCTCCATTGCTTGGGATGCCTAATTTCTGATTTCTTAGAGCTCCATCAATTTGCATATCCGACCTCCATGGGCTCAAATTCGACAACTCCAATCTGTTTCATGAGTTCCAATGTTGGCAACTCAAGTGACATGGGCAAAATTACCTCTCTCCCATAAACAAGCTTGAATGGAGAGTTACCTATAGATCTCTTGGGAGTTATCCTATCAGCCCATAAGGCTGATTTCAATTTAGTATGCCAAGACCTCTGATTTTCATCAAGAGTCCTAATGATTCTCAACAAGTTCTTGTTTATAGACTCAGCCTAGCCATTACCCTAGGGGTAATAGTTTGATGAAGTACTTAGATAGACCCCATTCTTGATAGCCCATTCAGTCACCTTAGATCCAATGAATGTCAATGCATTATTTGATATTATTGTAGTTGGTATGCCAAATTTGGTTGTTATTCCCTCATAGAAATCTAGGATGCTAGATTCATTTGCTTCCTTGAGTGCTACTACTTCAGTCCACTTAGTGAAGTAATATGTGGCTATTAAAATCCACTTGTGCCCTTAGCTTGAATTAGGATTAATGACTCCAATTAAGTCTAAACCCCATTGCATGAATGGCTGGTCAACTGAAATTGGATGCAATGGAAGGGCAGCTAGCCTCTCTTTACTTGTGAAGATTGCACAATTCTTGTACCTCTTGATCCATGCATAACAATCACTGAAAATCTTGGGCCAATAATAACCAGCCCTCATGATCTTTAGAGCTATCACTCTTGGTGAAAAATGACCACCAACTGGTCCACCATGGAACTCTTCCAATACCATATGAATCTGATTTGTACCAATGCATCTCAGAAGTACTCCATTCACAACTCTTTTGAACAGAACACCATCAACTAGGGCATATGGGACATCCTGCAATCTGAAGTGTCTTCTTTGGGTCTTGTTCATCTCTGGAGGGCATAGGCCTGTGCTTAGGAAGTGCATTATACCTTGGGTCTAGCAAGGAGTGGGGACACCATTATTTTCTTCTTGAGTGCTTCCTTTCTCATAGCTATCTTGCAACGCCAAAACAACCTCCTTCTCATTGCATGCTTCCTTTTGTTTGCCCAAAATCAGTTGCTCACACAATCCTTTTCCTCTTACCAACTTGGTAACTTTGATCTCAATGTCATACTCCATGACACAAGTAATCCAACCTGCTCTCTTTTCATTCAAGTCTTTGTTGAGGAGGAAGTCTTTAACTCCCACATGAGAAACCAGCAATTGGACCTTGTTGTTTGAGACTAAATGCTTGAACTTCTTCAAGCTTCTAATTACTGCAAGAACATGTTTCTCAATGAAAGAATATCTCACCTCATAGTCCTCCAGGATTTGGCTGAAGAAAGCAATTGGCTACTCATCATTGTCCTTGTTCTGCTGTACCAAAATTGCAGAAATAGTATCATCACCCCCAAATGCATAGAGGATGAAATCCTTGGAGAAATCCAGGTTGATGAGAGTTGGGGCTTGAGAGATGGCTTCTTTGATTGCCTCAAAAATTTCCTTGCCCTCTACTATCCATTTGAAATCCATGATTTTCTTTAACATCATGGTGATAGGTTTGACAAGCGCTGCAAAATTTGGGACAAACCTCTGAACAAAATTTATTCTCCCCAAAACTCCGAAGAGCCTTCTTGTGGCTTGGCAAATGGTAGTACCCTTATGGCTTCAAATATTTCATGATCAATTGATAATCCTTCTTTAGAGACAATGTGGCCAAGGAGCTTTCCTTCATGGGCTAGAAAAATACATTTTTAGGATTCAAGGATACTCCAAATCTTCTCGCACCTTTGGAACACTTGTCTCAAATGAAAGAGTTGGTCTCTGCTACTTTTTTTGAAAAAATAGTGATATCATCAAGATATATCAGCACTATGTTGTTAATGAAACCCTTGAACGCCATGTCCATTGCTCTTTGGAAAGTAGCCCCAGCGTTGGACAGCCCAAATGGAATTTTCTGTATGCATAAGTTCCCATTTGGTTGTAAAGGCTGTCTTGAACTGATCTTCTTCCTTCACCATAATCTGATTGTACCTTGAATAGCCATCAAGTAGTGAAAACCTCTCGGAGCCAGCGACAACTTGCAAAATTTGCTCCATGGAAGGAAGTGGGTAATGATCCTTAAGAGATGCTCTATTCAAATCTCTGAAGTCAACACACAATCTGATTTCCCCACTCTTCTTTCTAACTGGAACCAAGTTGGCAACCCAACTAGAATGCTTGATAGGGAATATGATTCTTGATTCTATCAACTTGTCCAATGATTTTCTCATGAGAGGCTCCATGTGGGGGTTGGACTGGTCTGAACCATTGCAGAGAAGCTTTCCCTTTGAATGAGGATGCCGGCATTTTGACAAAGAACTTGCATCTCATTGATCCCATGGATTGCACAAATGTTAGCAATATCCTTGACATGATCACCAGGAGTGGTCTAATTCTCTCTAGTAAAGTATGGGATGTTCTTCAATGTTACAACCGGGATTGGGTTCGTGCATTGAGAGCAAGTGGGCTGCTACTAGTGAAATTGACATAGGGGTTGTTTTGTGCCATTCTGATTGGCCTTAGAACCCTTGTTTTTTGAATGAAAGGCCTACTAGGTAGAGGAGTTGAGAGAGTTCTGTTTGGTGGAGATGGAGACCTTTGAATTCTCATCCCTCTTTGCCTTTTTCTTGGAGATAACTACATATATTCAAACAACACCTCTTCTTCTCTAGCTCTTGACCTTGTAGTGATTCTTCTCATGAGTTTTCAGTGTCTGCAGACCGCTAAAACCAGCTGATTCTTCTTCCTTGGAGTCACTAGATGTGCAATTCCCTTCTTCTTATATCAAACAATAATGAATGTATCAGATCTTACCTCATCTCGATGTCACCTCTGTGGGGCACATTTGGCCACTGTGCTAGTGGTCCACTCAAGCCCTCCCTTGCCTCTTCCATGTCAAATTCTCCCTCCAACCTCTCCACCAATCCAATCACTCGCTTAATGTTGTCGGCCCATCTACCTGACTCCTCTCCCCACCTAGATTTCTCCACCTCACCTCGGTATGGTTCCCCGAACTTCCCTCTCACAAGCCACACAAGTCTTGTGCTCCTGTCATTTTCCCAAAAGCCAACATGTACAAATGAATCAGATTATTTTTTTTTCTTTTTATATACCCATCGTCAACCTAACCAATGTTGGTTATACCTAAACCGAACATTGGTCCTATGCCCTAAGCACACTATGGTTGGTTGTACCAAAATCAACATTGGTCATTTTCCTAATAAAGCATGATCAACTTACCTAGACCATCACCGGTTATGTATGACAAGCATCGATTACCTATCATACTCTTGCCCATATCCTTTCCCCATTTCCAACCCAACACTTCACCAACCCAACCACTGTTTGACCTTACCCACCCTTATTGCAACCAACCTCCACACCTACCTTACTTATACCTATCCTTAATTGTGTTTTAGGACTTGTTAATTTACCCATACCTCATCCCTACCCATGCCGTAACCTAGCTACCGGACTGAAACATTATTAGTAACCTATGAACTCATGTGCTTGTTATAATTACGACATTGTTACCCATGTCATGACCTAGCTACTGGACTCGAAACATTTTTAGTGACCTATGCACTCATGTGCTTGCTATACCTTGTAAACAATGTTACCGTGCCATGATCTTGCTACCTAAACCTCGAACATTGTTATTGACCTATGACCTCATGTGTTCGTTATACCTTGCGACACTATTACCCATGTTGTTTGACCTAATGACCTTACTTTTCCTATTGTTGTGCCATTTATCCCGACCTTACCTTTGGTGTACTAGAACATACCTAAATGTTCCTACACTGACTCGCGATGTGTTTCCACACCATATCTTATACCTTGGATACCAGACTCACTTCAACTTTGTTTGGATAAACTTATCTACCTTAGATGATGTAGAGTTTACACATTCTTCAACTTGGTACCGTGCCATAGTTTGTATGTGTATGTACATTTTACAATTGCTACCTTTGACCCTCGCCCATTACCTTGATTACCCGAATGGAACTTTATCCCATTACCCCCATTACCCCCATTATCCACCTTCCTCTTAATCACATCCACCTTTATCAAACAACTCACTGATTTAGTTTTCTACCTCATTTATTCCTAGTTTGAGGGGGATCACCTTTACCCACACATGGGGCACCCACATCTTATTTTTGTCAGCATCTCTTACCAATACAAGCCACGTAAAAAAAGGGAAAAATGTAGACACCAAATTTGGGTCACACTCTCCTTAGTCCATCGTCAAGTAACCAGCTGAAAAATACTCACCTAACTAAGGCCCCTTCCACCCCACACCATTATTAATTTAATTAAATTAATATATATATATATATATATATCATCAAAATATTTATTATCTCATTATCTTAGTTTCTACCCCACCACCTCACCCAACCACCTCACCCAAGACCTATTCTTGGCATGTTTCTATAACTAACAATAACTAAGTCTTACTTTCCTTAATGAGCTAAGATTTGGTTTAACCCTAAAATCAATTCCTAAAATCTCTCTAACCACATTCCTACCCATTAGAAGGGAAGTTTCCATTCTAATCTACAAAAAACTAACTAACTCGGGCATAACAAATTAGAAATATCTACCCATTTTAGTAAACCTAGGGAATCACACATTAAGCGATGCCGGTCATCCCTAAACCAATGCTTGGTCAACCTAGAACCATCCTCATTTACCATTTATTCACCTAAGCAATGTTGTTTTAGGGTTGGCACATTTCGAGAGCAAGAAGATGAGAAGAGATATGCATGTAAGTAGAACCAGAGTATTTTTCATACACCCATACATTCATAGCTAGCACCAGGAAAAATCTAGAAGCATTGCACTCACGGAAGCATTCCAGGATTCACTTCTATAGAACCAAATAAATTCCTTCTGATCAACTACAATTAGCATTCAACCATCTAGTTTGCATCATAGTAAGTGTATCCTTAACCAAAATTGTTATTTTAGTTAGTGGCTTTTTTTACTCCTGATATTAATCAACACTTTGCATGCTCATTCTTTTATCCCTTACCAACCTGTAAGCCAAACATTTCCTTACCCACACCTCTAAATTACCCATCCTCACTTGTTTTTCATCCTTGAATACACCTGAGACTTTAATAAACCTCCTTATCCACCATACCATCTCTATCAAATCCCAGATCAAACCTTACAATCAGATCTCTATAAGTTTCATACACCACGACCATACCGACGTTGATTACCCATAACCATCGTTGGTTATACCCAATTGACATTAGTCTCTATGTTTTATACCGGCCTAAGAACAAAGCCAAAAACATCTCACCAATTGACCTAAATAGGTTAGAATCAGATCCTAACCAGTCCTAGTACCATGACAGACACTTCATCCTTTTGATCTAACTATGACCTATCCTGTTGTGATTAGATTCGCTTATCGTACTTGAATGAAATACCTAAATCATATCAACTACAATAAGACTATTTATCTCTGTCACATTGATTTTTTTAAATAGTGAATTAACAGACCATCTAGGAAGTATCACACTTCCTGGAACTAGCATATGCTAGGCATTCCACTATCATATATCATTTAACTTCTCTTTTGTGGTCTTTTTTTCTATTATAGGTAGTTCCTCCTAGCTAAAACGAATATATCATAATTGGCATTGGGTCGAGAAGTCCGAATGCACACATCAAACTCCAACCAACCCATTTAAGTGGAATTCCTCCTATCCCTTACCCTTATCTATTTCGTCATTCAAAACGTAAAGAAAATGGTGAAACAACTAGTTCCTCATCCTCTTATGAGATTTTTCCCTTGGAATGGAGCTCTTAAAAATCAAACACTATAAAAGGATAAGATCAAGTGGGTTACAAAAGAGAAATGATATTTACTCTCAAATAATTGAATGCTAATCATGTACATAACCAGATAATATTTCACATGTAATTCATGGTAGTGCATCTTTGGGGTCCAAAGTGATCATGTGTCCCATATTCCATCGACCAATATGACCTTATGTTTGTAGTTAGTCATTATTATTTCCATGACATCATTTTTATTTCCTAAATGTGAAATTCCTTATCAAATAGCTATTTTCATATGAGGATTTCCTTCCTTCTTTCTTAAGAAGAGGTTTTCTCACAATAGAATTGTTCTTGCATAATTTTATTGATGGACTCCTTCCAATATTTTTACAATCTATGTCAGTACATTATTTTATCATAAAAATTATTACACATTACTATATTCAACATGCACGATAAGTTTTACACAATTTAATCACAACTATTATACCAACTAATCAAAGTAACAATAATAACCAACATACATACATATAAATATCTATAAAGCTCTATCACATTATAAAACATATACAAATCAATCACACTAACCAACATATACATATATATCAATTTCTATACAAATAAATCACATTATACAACATATATCAATTTCTATACAATTCAATCATTGTTTGGAGCATTATTGACACCTTATTTGGAGATGCTTTAGAAATTATGGTTGTTAGTCCTTTTGATATTGTTGTTTCCACCTTCACTTCATGTAATTATAGTTCTATTGATACATATTTTCTTTCTCATATTCCTGATGATGAGGATTGTTCTTCTAATTTTGATGATGCAAGTATTAATGAGGATACATCTCCTCCTCACAATCAAATTTTAAAGAATGTTGAATCTCCTCATAGCTCACCCACCATCGGGATCCATCAAACACTAGGAAAACATGTTCTCAGTTTCATATTTTTCCACTTTCTTTCATTGCATTTTCCTCCAATCCACATTCATTGTGTGAGGAATCTTCTACTCTTACTTCTTGTGTTGATGATATATGTATGCATGCCAAAATGTCTCTTAATAATATGCACTCCTAAATCATCCATTCTATAAGGGTATCAAGGAAACAAGTAGGAAACACACATGTACCAACATACAAGGGGATAGACTTAAAGGGGCTACAATGAGCACTAAGGTCACATATCTAGAGGGCAGTAATCCCTACACTAGGTCAACCAAGGTTTCTACGCCCGTAGTCAAGATAGAGAAAGGAACCCTATTGAGATATTGGTAGCTAAGTGTGGAGAGGTATGGATCAATGATAAATGAAATAAGCATGCGTAAAATAACTGAAATGAAATCTAACGTGCTTTGATAATGGATGAGATATTATTATGCTAACTAGCATCTAAACATACCAAATACTAAGCCAACATAACACAAGGAAGAATGAAATGAACTTACCTATGTAAAAGGACAATATATGGTTAGAGCACTCACCTTGTACTATAGCGTGGTCACCGATGCATTTATCTCTCCCGATAATAAGCACACATAGAGAGATTTGCTATTAGGTGGAGAAGGGGAACACATTTCTTGTCCTATGTTGGAAGAAAAATCACCGATAGGGGTGAATCCATGTCTTTAAAATTTTTACTTCAATTTACTTAACTTGTATGAATCATAACAACATCCTTTCAATCATTCATTAACCATTGTGATCTTATTAAACATGAAACAATCATTCAAAAGAACACAAGAAAGAAATATAACACCAATATGTATGTGGGAAACCATTAAAGGGAAGAAAACCCACTAGTCTTTGTATTAGAATGAAAATCAAGTTTTAGTGAAGCACTAACTCCACAAGGAACACCAACCCCTGAATTTATCTAGCACCAACTAGACTTTAGCAAGAACCTACTTGTAAGGAGGCTACAACCCCCTGATTTAGTGAAGCACCAAATCCACAATGAAACACCAACTCCCTAGATTTTTAAAGAAGCGCCAACTTGTAAGGAAGACTCAAGACCAACTCTGTGGTTCATTTTAGGGGTGAATATTTGTGAATAGGAAAATATTAGGATTTTTTAATTTTAAAATTGGTAAAAAAATTCTATTATACGGTAGCATGGTCACTAAAATTTTAAGGGTCCTAAGTAAATTTGAATATAATTTCGCCTTAGTGTTTCCACTAAGGGTTGACCAATGTTAGTATATTCACCTTCATGTTATAATATACTATTATATATAGGATTAATTCACCATAGTATAGTAATACAATATACTTTTAAAATTTGTTAACAAACCGTGAAAAAGCTAAAAGTATAAGCCAAAAAGCCAAAGGAATAAGTGAAAGAGGTAAGCGAAAAAAGTGAATTGTCTATCTCTGTTAAGGTTTTTTTACGTAATTGTTATTGGAAGAAAATATTAATTTATGTTTCCATAAGGTAAGGTGATTATGTAATGTCAAATGGTAACAAACCATATTACCGGATGACAACATATATATGTGTTTTTGTTTGACAATATTAGTTTGTGTTATCATTCGGAAACATTAATTTGTGTTGTCATTAAACATTATTAGTTTGTGTTATGGATGGAAACATTAATTTGTGTTGTCGTTGGACAATATTATTTTATGTTACCATTATTTTGTGTTACCGGATGGTAACATTAAGTTGTGTTTTCATTTCGTAGCATGATCCTTTTTTCATTTTCTTTCATTTATTTTTTTGTATATTTTGTTTGAAACTTATATATTTTTGTCACATGTGTAAAATTCAAAATCACCCATATGATGGCCCCTATTACAAATGATAAAATAACTCAAGGAAAAAGAAAATGCGACATGGAAATTTCAAAATATTTCAGTCAGCCCATAGTAACCCTAGTGGAAAGAGGTAATTTTGACTCTTATTATGTTAATGTTACTTTATTTGTTGATTTACTTAAGGATGCAATAAGAAAACCAATTTATTTCAAATGTAGAAAACACTAGAAATGACCTTACTCTAGATAATCCCATTTGTCATCCAACTCAAACTTCAAATAAATATTCTAGAAACACACATAAAAAATGTAAGAGTGGGAAGTGGAATTTAGGAAGGACTTATAAATTTGAATGGTCAACCAAATATCCATTCATTGAACTTGTTGAACTAGAAAATAATATTGATACTCCTACAGAATGTAGATGTACTATATGTAGTTGGAAACTAGGCATTGACCACAAAATGCAAGTGAAGTTAGACATGATAGAGAAGCATTATTTTATATCTTGCTACTTTTCTCGTGTTATCTATGAGAATGCGCGTCTTACCAGTCAACACTTGTTCACATGGTGCTAACTTGCTTGAGCCTGACACAATGCTCTTATATTTCACTTGAGTTGTCAACCACTCCCACCCAATCCTTCACCACCCTCTATCTTATCACCATGGATCTAAACTTACCTACCACCATTATTGCAGCAACGAATAATTTTCACGAATCCTTTATCTAGATCTCGTGGCCTTATAGTTCTACCTTTCCCACTCTTACACCTACAAAATGTAGATGTACGGAATGTAGATGTACTATATGTATTTGGAAACAGCATTGACCACAAAATTCAAGTGAAGTTAGACATGATAGAGAAGCATTATTTTCTATCCTCGCTAATTTTTGTGTTATCTACTGAATGCGCCTTACTAGGTCAACACTTGTTCACATGGTGCTAACTTCAGCCTGGACTCAATGCTCTTATATTTCACTTGAGTTGTCAACCACTCCCGCCCAATCCTTCACCACCCTCTATCTTATCACCCATGGATCTAAACTTACCTACCACCATTATTGCAGGAAACGAATAATTTTCATGAATCCTTTATCTAGATCTCATGGCCTTATAGTTCTACCTTTCTCACTCTTCCACCTAGGACTCCTCAAGTCAGTTGATATATGACATGCCTATATCCATCTCTCTTGCTCTTATTCCCGCTTCTACATCAGCCCCTAATAATATGACGTTACCCTCACCTACTTCACACCCAATAGTTTCGCAACTAGGACCCATAACCGCCATGACCGATACATCCGTAGTATCACTTGCACTTTTCGTATCTATTGTCCCCTCATCGAACACCCAAGCCCACGCCCAATGTGTACCCATTGTCTCACAAATACCCATTGCAACATAACCAAAAGTGGTGTCGGTGACCCCAACTACCTTCCAAAATCTTGTCCTCTATATCCCACAAACACTACCCCCAATCACTACTAGAGTCACGAAGACCATCCCACCTACATACACATACTATCAACAACCCCCTATCTCGTCCATTACCCATTCTGGATATATACCCTTTATGTCGATTTCCTATTCTCAACCTCCCTATTTGGCATCACCATATAATGGAATGTCATCCACATCACAGTTCAATACCACCCCCTTATGCCATGTGAGGAGCCCTTCCACCATAACCTACCAATGATCTCATCAAGTTAATAATGGAAAATATGCAGACACTAGAAGGATCGGTTTCGCTCACACAATTCCCTCACATATGATGAAATTTGTAATGAGCATATTCACCCATCCATTCCTATTCAACCATACCCCGTATATTGGGAAATGCCAAAATTCAACCACTTCAATAGAAAAGAGGACCCACAACAACATTTGCGGTCCTTTAAACACAAGCATTACTTGATTTCCACGATGACACTTTACTTTTGAGGACTTTCCCAATGTCCCTAACAGAACCTGCATTAGACTGGTATAGTGGGCTATCAAGACATTCCATCTACTCATTCAATCAACTAGCCCATGCCTTCTTAGACCACTTCTCAATTAATATTGTCAAGAAGGTTACCATGACTGATCTTTATTCCACTCGATAGTATGACGACAAGTCCATTGCTTACTTTGTCACTCGTTGGCGTAGTTTAATTAATCAACTCACATTCCAGCTACCTCAAACTGAACTCATAGAGTTATTTACTTTGGTTTGTGCTAGACACATATCACCTAACCTACAGGTGTAGACCTTTTGTACTTGTGATGAGGCATTCACCATGGCATGGAAATTGGAAATCTATGCTATTAAAGAAAAGAAGATTCAACTTCGTAACAAGAACATCACGTTCAAATCAAATGATGTTTCTTAATCTTCGAAACCCCAAAATAACTATTCAAAATTCAAAGGGTATACCAATGCTATAGTTCTCAAGGATGGTACCTCTCATCAATCAATCCACCCAAACCTCCTTCTAATCTCTCTCCCATCCAAGCTTTTCAATTCGACAAGAAAAAAGTACATTTCGATAGGAGAATCTTAATCTTCTATTTTGGAAAAGCTTGTTAAGGCTGGTGTCATTACCCTTCCACCAATAAAACCACATGCTCATTTTGACTCGAGTGACCCATGCCCACATGGTATAAGGAACATGATTTTTGTAACTATCATCTTGTCAAAGGTCATAGCGACAATGACTACATCACCTTCAAGAATATCATCTAAGAAATGTTAGACAACGGATATCTAGTCTTGGATAGACCAAATGCACCCACTAACTAAAAACTACACATCTTCAAGAAGCCATTCCCTAATCATGCCCCATCTTCCAACCAAGTTGGTGATACCTCAAAAAATGATAGTAATGTTTGCGAGGTCCATGCTATTTTTGATGACATACCAGTTGCTTCCCAATTGCCTCATGTTCCTTCCATAGATGAAATCTTAGCCTAATATCCCTGACCTACATAAGAACCTATTTCATGTAATCCATCTATTTCATCTGATTCTAGAGAGTTTCTTGAATGTTGATGAAACAGATATGTAACACCCTCGACAATTGTTATATTCCTCCTTTACATTTCAAGTGCTTTGACATGTGATTTTCTTCTAAAGATGTGTTCTTTTGATTTTGGAGATCATGATTGATATGGATAAATCTTTGGTGTTCTTAAGATCATTAGATTGGAATGGAATGGCTTCCTTGAATCCATTTTTCACTTCTTGTAGGTGAGTTGCAATCTAGTTTAAAAGTTACAAACTTATCTCTTTATTCAATCATCCTTGGATCAATTTCAATGATCCAAGGAATGTTTTTAAACCTCCTTAGTTGGATGAATGGTAAATTTACATTCCATAATTGAGGACATGGTGGACTGAAATTTGTTATTACAATTTCTTTAATCTTGTGTGAACGCATTCTTATGCGTTTTATGTTGTGCTTAGGTCCTTGAAGATTAATCTCGGTAGTCCATTTCTGATGTAAATGAAATACAACCTGTTCATGACATAGGAAGGATTTAGAATCCTAAAACTAAAGGATTATCCTATGGAATCCTAAGCTGGGTAAGAATATATACTACCTAGCTATGTTACTTAATTGATTTTATTTCTAACCTAAGCCTTGTGCTAAGGGAGTATGGAAAGGTTTATAGGCTATCTAAATTAACCTAAAACCTAATGCTATAAGGTTATGAGATGATCTAACCTAATGTTGGAATTACCTAAGGTAATGTGTTAAGACCTAAGGTAATTATTCCTAAACTAACCTAAGTTTAAGGATCTATCCTAAGCTATTTTAATGGGAACCTAAAGGGTCGCATACCTCTAAGGTGATGGTTCCAATGGCATTGAATTATTGATAAGGTTCTTAAAGGAATTACGTACTACCAGTTTTGGTAGGGGCTAGTTGATTTAGTGGAGGCTTATGTGGAAGCTCCACTAAAGATGGAGTTGCATGTTAAATTGGAATTGGCATTCACCAGATTTGGGAGGCGGTGGCAAGGAGAGTTGAGCGGGAAAATTGGAATTAATGAAATTAATTAGCCTCGGGTTTTGTTCACAAACCATCTAGGAAACTTAGAAGGTAGATTTGTGGGAGGTTATTGGTTTTGCATGCTTTTCAGATTTTGCTCTACATGGAGAAAACTGGTTCTTTGAACCAGCAGTTCGACTTGCACTTCATTTCTATTTTTAACTCACCTAGTCTATTTTTGATCATGGGAAGGTATATGAGGCATTCTGAGGAAAGTTGTTGGTTGGTTGATCTTTCATGGAGGAGAAAAGGAGTTGGAATCTCATCTAGAAGTCTCCTTCGATTTGGAAGAAGTGCTATTAGGCATGATAGGCTCTAACCATTAAGATCTCTTGCTTTCTTCTAAATGTTTCATTAAAATGACTATGCTCTTATGATATTCTTGACTTGCATGTTTTATCTAGTTATTTGCTTGCTGGGTTTTGTAATCTTTGGAAATTTGGGTATTAATCCATGGCAAATTGATGATAAGTGTTTGAAACTTTCTTGGTATGTGCTATTTAGCGTGACATGCATGAGAAACTTGTTACTGTAACTCTGCTTATCATTTCTTGAACTAGTATATGAAGAAGTTGTGTTTTCAATTGACCTTCATTCATTGTGTAAATGGTTTTGAGTTTTGGGAACCTTGAATCCTGTCTAATCTTTTTGTATTCGGGTTCATGTTTTGTTGAGCTAAAAATTGTAGTTGAGCTCGTCTTTGTTTGGGCTAGAGCCTGTATTTGGGTTCGTGTTTTGTTTGAGCTAAGGCTTACAGTTGAGCTCGTGTTTTGTTTGAGCTTGAGCTTGTATTGAGCTGGTGTTTCATTTGAGCTGTATTCAAGTTTGTGTGTATTTAAGCTTGATTTGGGGTTAGTGTTTTGTTAAGAATTTGGGTTGGAGGTTCTTGTCACTCTGAAATAGTGTTTGGATTCTCGAGTAATCTTGGACTATTGTTTTAAGTCCATATGTACCTCTGTACTCATGTTTATTCTTGTGTTATTATGGAATGTTAATGGAAGTTTGTAATTTACACAGTAATAGTATTCTTTTTATTAGTTCTAAACTCTGGTAGGAGCTCGTGTTTCGAGCTGGTATGAGCTTTCTTTGTTTGATATACAAACTAGAATGGGAATTTGTGGTTGTCCCTGAACCTGTGAATATCTACTTGAATAGTTCTGAACTCCTCTATGAGAAACTTGTGTTTCATTTTGAGTTGGAAATAGGGTTTCTTGTTTACGCTATAAACTGGTTAAGGTTGTCGTGTTATATTCTGACTTGTATCATAATATTTGTATATATATGTGCTCACGTTTGAGACTTTGTGATTTGGCATTGTACATGTAATTTGATACATAGTGTTTGAATTTTTAGTTGAACGACATGTTAGCTCTGTTCTGGTATTTGTGAGTTGGTTTTAAATTGTATTCTAGTTGGAAGCTTATAACTCCTTTAATGCAAACCACTTACTCCAGGTAATTCTGGGTAAGTAGTATGACTGAGCTATTTGAATATCTCTTAGAGATTTAACTGGAAATGTTTTTTGTTTGATAGTAGGATTTGAATTATTTTAAAATGAGTTTGTACCTGTGCTTAGAAATAGTAGTGGAGGCAGAATACTTAAATCTATTTAGCCTGATTTTGTTTTATAGTTCTAAAAGAATTATGAATCATCTACGTTTAAGTACAATGTTGTGGAGGCATGTAAAGGAAATTTAGTTTGAGTTCGAGGATACTCCTGAACTAGTTTAGTTTAAGGTTTCAGGTTTTCTAATCTTGTTGGGATCAATAAGTTAATGCTTGAGTCTTTTAAAAGAAGAAGGAAATTGGGAACCCTTAGGGACAGGGTGTTGTTTTAGAACTTTACTGAGTGTTGTTCTAAACTGAAATTGGAACTCATGCTTGTAATGATAAGGATTGTAAGGAGGACTTGCAGTACGTTTCTTGCAATGAGTTGGTTTTGTTCTCTCATCTAGGAACTAGTGTATGAGCTTATTGTTTGGATTAGAGACGGAAATTTGTTGTTAAGTTTATAGAATAAATTAAGATTGAGTCAAATTTTGATAAGATTCCCTTTCTAACTTGTAGGGATTAGTTCATTTGATTGAACCCTTCTGTTATTAGTTCTCTTGCAAGATGGAGATTTATTATACCTGTTTAGCCTTCCTTGTTCATATCATTTGTTAAAGTGATGAAGGAAGAGATTTGATGTTTCAGTTTGTTGAACAGAAAATACAATCTTGTTGTTAGATTGTTAAAATTCTATATTCCTTCTTAGATTGATATGGGATTCTATTCTGTTTAAAATCTGAAATGTTGTATTTAAAGGTAGTTGTCCTTTAAATGAAATAGTTAAATTCATGTTATGAACTTGTATCTGTTTTTTGATATTTTTGTGTTGAGCATAGTTTGGAATGGATATCCTTCTTCCTTGCTTAGGAGCTAGATGAATCATCCCAATGAGAACTATGTTGTAAACCCTTTCTTTGTTGTTTAAAGGTAATTGTTAGGATCAATTAAAATTTAATTTTGTAAGGCAGATGTTGTGGATTATATTTTTTCTTCTCTTAGAAGTGAATTCAGATTGGTTAATGTACTTCTTTTCTATTTGCTATTACTTATACTGATATTTATGATGTATTAATGGTCTCGTTAAAGCAGATTTTTTTAATATAACAATTAGTGGAATGCAGTTCATTTTAAGGCTTAGTGCTTATCATGCTTAGTTCATTGAACTGACCCGTGCTAGCAATTTTTGTAGATGGACTTCATAAGTGATAAAAGAAGGCAAAACTTATATGATGCATTGGCTGATTTAAATATGATTCCTTGTGAAGAATTCTGATTTGTTCTTGAGATTGTATTGAAAAATAAAAGTAGTATTCTTTTAGAATGAAGGTGGTTGTTATGCAGTATGCCTAAAATGCATAAGGCTTGTAAATGTATAAGTTATAAAGATGAATTAAAAGCTGAGAATTTACTTGTATTGGTTGTGTAAATTATCTTGTACTTGTATGAAAAGATGGATTTCTATCTTGTTGATATTATTCATATTATTTTTATGCTTAATTGGTTATCCTTTGATAAGTTGGATAAAGGGATTTAGTTCAATTTCCCTAATCAAAATGCATCTTGTTAAGTTGTAGAATATGATGTTCTTTATCTAAACTATATTATATAGTAATGTAATGTGTGTTGAACATACATTAAGAAATATGGATATTGGGTAGGATATACCCTAACACTTAACATGTAGATAAAGAATCTTTCTCTTTCTTAATTTAATATAAACCAAAAAGGTATGTAAATGTGATTAAAATTTATTAGACTTCATTTTGTATGAAGTCTACTTTAAATTAGATATATATTCGGATGTTGGACCTATCAAAAAGTTATTGTACTTTTTAAATGAAATTTGATAACGTTGTTTGGTTGCGGTTAATTGGTAGTGTAACTGAGAGATCTAACATTAACAATAACCGTAAGTATAAACAAAGTTATTTATGAAATAAATGAAGAAAATTTAGGAAAGAACTTATTGAGTGTTGGATTAGGGTTTGGTAGGGTTACGTTGTAATCAAGAAATAATTCAAACTAATAATGTATTAACAATCTCCTCGGAGGTATGTACATCTCAATGAGGTAGTTTCTATAGGATGTTGGCACATGCCAACTATAGGGCTGTAATTTCGAGAAGGCTTGGGTCTTCTTGAGAATACAACATTGTAGTTGACATGTGGCATCACCCTTCCGCATTGATCATCTAGATCTACACCCAATAGGAACTCGGACTTGAACTTAGTTTCCCTCTAGGTCTGGATAGGAGCATATTTAGGATATGAATTAGCTTCTAATGGTTTAGGGTACATTGGCACATCTGGTCGACTTAGGTCAACCGAGTATGCCCATTTACCCTAAGCCATTATGAGCATCTTCCTATAATAGGTTATGTTCCTATCTAGGGCTAGGGTTAAACCTAGAACAAGTGGACTGACGGTAGTTAGTAAAGACCAATCATGATAATTGAGGAGTGAGGTGAAGGACGTATTCCAATATGATGAGTATGCCATCTAGGAATAGTGACATACACAATATGTTATAAATATTTGGCCAAAGTATCGTAAATTGCTGGTTGCGTTGTCCTATGTCACCAAGTTTAAAACAATGTGATATCAGATGAATATTGGTAGCAGATATTTAGATATGTTCTTTAAACAAATCACTCAATACCCAGTGTAGGGTAGGATGAAAAAGTATATGAAGTATATAATATGTATTCAATACATAAGATAACATAAATAGATCGGTAGCTTACCGAGTTATGGAATGAATAGATTGGTGAATCACCGAGTCATTATAGCTGCATATGTTTATCCATTGAATTTGATTGGCATGGAATGTTTGTTCTAAATAATGCTATATTTAGAACAGTGAACACTATAAATTTTTTTCCTTGTTTCTAAAGTCTTAAAATGGGAATGTTACATCTTGGTATCAAAGCTGAAGGTTACAACTCTTGGACCTATTGTGTCCATAATCTGATAAAACTTAAATTTTCTTGTAATAGAAAATGGTGAGAACAAGAGGAAACGTTGCAAACAACGCTCCGCCTGATGAAGGAGAAACAACAACCCAAAAACTTGATGAGATCCTTGCTGCCTGTTGGACACAAGAGATCATTTGGATATGCTTGAACAACAAGTAATGGGTAATGAGGAGGAAGAAGAAGCTGATAACAATAATCAGCCACCTCCAGGGACAATGCCAATGTGGGTGTTGATAATAACAATGTTAACATACTTGTTTAGCTTAAGAACAAAAAGGCTAGGCTAGCAGTAGAACTCACTAATGACATAAAAAGGATAAGTCCACCCAAGTTTGATGGCACCACATTAGGAGATGGGGCTGAGAATTGGCTCAGTGAGATGGAGAAATAATTTGCAATAAGAAATTTCTCAGAAGAAACAAAGGCAATATGGGGAGCATATCAACTTTCTCATGAAGCATCTTCATGGTGGGACAACCATAAGGCTGAGTTGAACATTGATGAATCTAATATCACATGGGACCAATTTAAAGGTTACTTTAGGAAACGATGGCTGCCACAACTCTACTATGATCAAGAAAATGACTGAATTTCAAAACTTAGCTCAAGGAAAGCTAATTGTAACTGAGTATTGGGAGTGATTTACAAAACTCCTTAAATATGTGCCTCAGTACCAAACTGATGAGAAGTTCAGGATATGAAAATTCATCATGGGATTGAATCTCGTTATAGGAGGAGAGGTGGATGTTCATAGCCCAACCAAGATGAAAGGGGTTGTTAGAAAAGCCATAAGGTAGGAACATAAATTAAAGGCAATTTTTGCTCATAAGGAGGAAGTAAGGAAGAAGAATCCCAACTCCTCTTCATCATCTCTTTATTGGTGTGTGTTATTTTCCACATTATTAGGTGAGTCATCTCACTTAGGTGAGATCGTAGGTCCATGTGTCATTTAGGGGTCATTATGAGATTCTCTTATACATGGCAGTGCATCAGCGTGTCAGTGCGTCAGTGCATCATATGCATCATTGGGAGTTACACTTCTATTATGGGAATGTAACTCCCCCTCTCTACTTGAGTTGTCATGATTGCAGCACTGGGGGTTACTCAACACCTCCTATATGTACACCCCATTTGATCTATGAGATAGAGGATAGTTTTATGGCTTAATCAAGTTCTGCCTATGTTTCGAATCTTTGCATGCACATTCGGTTGATGCTCGCTCCTCCCAAGATCTCTTCACGCCACTGCTCGCATGTCCATTGATGTGCATGTCATCCTCTTGTGATCCTTTTTGCGGGTTTTAAAATCTCTTTCATGGTATCATAGTGGATCTTGTGGATTCGTGCACTCATCGGCATTTCGGTGTGTGTTTTCCGGCTTCCGGTGTGATATATAAATTTCGTGCGTGTTTCGTAATGGTTATTCTAACCGTGCTCTACTTGCACTGATTTCGAGGCATTTATACCTCCATTTGGGTTGTTCGTGGGTGTCTTTGGAGTGTTCATGGTTTTTTGGCCTTGCATGAGGGTCTTGAGAGGTTCTGCTACTTCAGATTGTAGGTTCGAGTTTTTTTCTTGGTTCCTGCATTCGTGTTGCTCTGCCCAAGCCCTCTGGTCATTGGCTTCTCCACTGGCTCGATTCGAGCTATGCTAAGGCTTCCAGCGTGGAAACTCATTTTTCTTTCCTTGGTGTGGAATCTAAATGTGGCTATTTTTGTGGTTGTTGGCTCATGGTGTTCGCTACTCGTGGTGTTTGAAGCCCTATGTTCACTGCTCGTGGTGTTCAATGTGTTCGTTGTTCATGAAATTTCTTGAAACAAGACTCTTTTGGATGCATAGCCAACCACATGTATCTGTTTGAATGCTCAGGCACATAGGTGGTTCACTATTTGAATGCTCTACACAGCCATCATCTCCAGCGATCAGCTCATTTTTTTGTTCAAAAGCTCGGGTTTTCAATCTACAAATTTAGCTTTTGCCCCAAAGTGGTCATTTTGGCTTGGTTATCATGTTCTACTGCTGTTCTACCTCCGTGTGTTTGGTTGCTGGCTCTTTTTTTGAATCCTTGGACATTTTTTAACCATGCACACCCATCAACAACAGCATGACTATTTTTCTCCGCTTCTCGGCATTTTTGGCCGTTTGGGATCTCTCGCTATTATCCCATGTTCTGCAGCACCTCCAGCTCCCTCTGCAACCTACTCTTGGCACATCTCCAAGTGTTTTCCTACCACATTCAGCTCTGTAACAACTCCAACCTACACAACAATCCAAATTTTCAACAAAACCAACATGTGGACTTGGCATTTTTGGTAGTTTGGGGTTCTACATGTGGACAACTCTTGAGTGCAACACTTCCAACATGGGCCCCCTCCACCTTTTTAATGTTTTAAGGTGTAAAAAAAAATTAAAAACATTCAGTTTGGCATTGTAATTTTTTAAAAATTTGGGTTTTTGGCTTGTATTGTTCTCCCTCCTACGAGTGTCGAAGACGGAGGGCAAGGTCCGGGGTTGGCAGGAGGCTAATCCCCCCTCATAGTCAAAACAAACTATGCCTAAAATTTGATTCCGTTTCCAACGAGTAGTCACACGATACCATTTGCACCCATCTCATGCACTTTTTTAATGCGTTTTGCAGCGTTTATTGTTTTTTCTCATCAGTTGTGGGAATTGATTTTTGCTATAACTTTTGACTTGTTGCTCGGATCTAAGCACTTCCTTAGTCAAAGTTTCATGTTTTTTATCAATCTACATGATGGGATTATCAGTTTTGTAAACACACTACATTTATAAAGTGCCGCATTTTGAGGGGTTGTTTGTACTCTTAGATTTTTTACATGCAGACGCATTATCAACCGAGTTTGACGTCTTTCTTTCGTGGACCTTATACATCTTGCATTTTTCATCACGAGAGTGCTCTTTCTAGACTTGAGCATCGTAGGATCACTTCTGACCTCCACCACTTCTCACTAGGAGAGGGAGCTACTCAGCTTGGCATGCTTCCATGGAACATTACTTCGCCCACGACGGTTTTTACCCTTCTTGCTTGGGCTAGTTCTTGCACCCACCGATCATCATCATCTAGAGGATTTCCTTGAAACTTGTGACCATGTCTTTTGTCACTTGATGATGCATGTCTCTTGATATCTCTAGTTTCACGTGGCGAGACTCGAGATCTACCACACCATGTCCTGGAGCATTCTTAGTCCTTCTATGGAGACCCTTCACATACAACTACCATTGTTGCTACACGATGATTCAGTTGTCTCCTCTTCTTTGTGTGATGACATTTCCACTGATATAGACTCATTTGGTTCTACTTCTGATGACGAGGATTGTGCACCCAGTTCTGATGTTGAGAGCATTACAGAGGACTTCTCTCCTCTTTCTCTCACTATTCCTAGATAATATTGTCACATCCCACATCTCATCAGATATCGAGCAGTCTCCTACTCAGTCTCACACCATCATTACACCAGCCTCCTTTCCACCTTTAGTGTGCAAGGCCCCTTTCACTCCTTTACCTTCATTGGATGACTCATACCTATCTGACATCGCTCTTCTATTTATTGAGCCCCCTCATTGGGACGAGTATTTGCTGACCTTAGTCATCTTTTTGCAGAGTCTACTTGTGATGCACTACAGGTTCCTCATCCATCTACAAGTGTTTCAAAGGAGTTTATTATCTCTATTGTTGGGAGTGCCCCTTCAGGAATCATGTCACTTCCACATTTCCGGAGACCTTCATTGATCCACCCTCAGCTGTGGATCCCTTTTCTGTTGTGGAAGATGTTTTGTTCCCTTCACATCACTTTGACATCCTTTCCATGGGTGTTCCTCTTTTATACTCTGACATTTCTACACTCATGAAATTACCTTCAGTTCCTTGGCACTCACTCGCTATACCTATGTCACACTTTCGTGCACCAGACTCAGAGTTCTTCGTGTTGCTGCCTTTAGTTTCCTTTGTGGAGTGGGAAAACTTCCATCACGTCATTTTTATCCTTCCTAAGGGTAGGCACATAGTTCATTACGGGTGGCTCTTCTTCAGCCCAGAGGAAAAGGATCTTGTCATTAACATTCTTCTAGGAGACCTCCTAGAGCTGCAGAGTTTAGATCTGTCCATGGCATCTTTCTGGATTCCTCTCATCTCCTCTTCTTCTCTTTTCTTTTGAGAGATTGCATCTTTGTAAATGGGTACCTTTTGGGCTCGTCTTGTTGTCCACTCAAAATTCCCTGCCCTAATAAAAGTAAAAAATTTCAAAATTTTGAGTTTAAGTGTTTTTCTCTTAAGTGCATAAGTCGTGAAATTGAGAAAATATGTGTTTTGGGTCATTTTGTTCCTTTTTCGGGCCTGTCGGACATTTTTGTCCCACGTGTCCCAAGTTCCGAAGTGCGTTCTGTTCCCCGATCGGCGAAATCCCCGAAGTTGTTCCATTTTCGGGCCCGTTGGAAGTTTTCGTCCCAACTGTCCCAAAGTCAAAAAGTGCAAGTTGGAACCTTTTCGGCCGAAAATCCCGAACCGCGTACTTCGCTCTTGTATGTCCCAAATAGCCCAAGTAAAAAAGTGCAAGTCGTTCCATTTTCGGCCGAACCGGCCGAACCGCCTACTCGGAACTTTTTGTCCCAAATGTCCCAAGTTCAAACGGGCCTTTTGTTCCATTTTCGGCCGGTCCGCCCGAACCGCATACTTCGCGCCTTCCTGTCCCATCTGTCCCAAGTTAAAAGGTGTGCTCTATTCGTTTTTTTCAGTCGCGCACTTCGCACATTTTTGTTCCAAGCGCCCGAAGTCAAAAAGTGCGCTCTGTTCCCATTTTCGCCGAATGCAATTCAGTCGCGCGCACTTCACACATTTTTTTCCAAGTGTCCGAAGCCAAAAATGCAAATGCTAAAATATGAAACATTTACCGCATCCTTCGCATTTTCGTCCCAAATGTCCCAAAATGCATTTGTGCGTCTTCTCCTGTTTCACCCGAATCCCCAAGCGGATGTTTTGAACCGCGTGTTTGGCGCATTCACGTCTCACGTGTCCCAAGTGAACCTAATGCAATTCATACTTAGTTTTTCCTCGACCCAAATATGCTAAAATATGAATTTAAGTCATCCCTCGATGCTATCAATCCAAAGATCAAATTTCGTGTGACCTGGCGAAGGACAAAGCTCTCAAGGACATAGCATCTGAGTTTTCAAAGATATTCATTGTCATCCCTCAAGATGAAAATTCGGTGTGTCCCTCGTGGCAAGGACATAGCTGATACGTGGAAGAAAATTCAAGCAGCGGTTTCCGAAGACGGTGGGTCCCTCTCAGTGACTGTCCACCTGTCTCCTTCTTCATTCTTTTCTCTTCTTCCTATTCCTTCCGTTTTCTTTGTAAGAAGTTAAGGCGTTACGATTGGCGGTCCTTAACTGTTCTTGATTAAAGAAGCGGTTACAAAGAATAACTGATTTGTAAGCTATATAATGGCCTTTCCACGCCATTCAAAAAAAGGAAGAACTTGGCTTATTTTCTGAAAGTGTAAATAGATCATAAAGAAATCAATACAGAAGGGCTTTCTATTCTTTGTCTATCTGATCTCCGTTATCTCTGAGCTTTCATTTATTTTCTTTGTGAAGATCATTTGTCTCCAGTTTGTTAGTCTTGCCGTTTGGTGATCTTGTATAACCAAGAAGGAACTTTGTGTCCTTGATTGATAAATCTGTGTTACGTTAAGAAACTTTGTGTTCTGGCAGATGTTATTTACAGAACTTTGTGTCTCTAAATTCCATCTTATTTATACGATACGAATGATCTTGTTTTCAATTCACTGTGACTTTGCATACATAAAGAATTACTCTGTTATCTATAATTCTGCATGTTGCCTTTCTGCTCATTCTCACCCTCTCATTTCCTCAGTCCTTTTGTAATTGATAACCTTCATAGAAAACACTTTCGTGGTATCCAAGTTTAACCAACAAATCATGTCCTGTACATTTGTAAATAAGTTTGTTTCTGAATAAGGGAACCTCTCCCATTAAAGAGGAGGGACTTCTTGTCCCCTGTCTGTTGCTCTCTTAAAAGTCCTATTTGACGACCAACAGTTTTTGGCGACTCCGCTGGGGAAAATCACATTCCAGTTCAGTAATTTTTGATCATCTTTTGATCTGGCGACTCCGCGTTTCACTCGAGGGAGAAGGACCCTTGGTATTGAAGACTCTCAGTTTCAGCTTTTGGAGCAGCAGGGTTTTCCTTTCCCTTCAACAAGAAATAGAAGAACTCGTTCAACGAGCACTCCACCTGTTCAAGATAGAAGTCCTACGGGTGGTATTCCTTCAGAACCTGCTAGTCCCAATCTACGAGCTTTGACTCTCGCTGGTGTTAAAGTTCCTCTCCAAGCCGTTTTTCCAAGAATGGCGGCACAATTGCCATGGGGTCAGCGTGTCGGGCCCCTGGCCCTTACTCAGCCTCTACATGAGTTACCCAGAGGTAACCGGAAGAACTTCCCAAAATTCAAAGGTGATGGCAAGGTACATCCTGATGAACATATTGCAGCCTTCATAGTTGCATGTGGGGTTTTGGGAGTTGAACATGAAGACGTCTCCGTAAGACTGTTCGTGGAGACTTTGCAAGAAAATGCTGCTGATTGGTTCTTTCACCTTCCGGCTGGTGCTATAACCGACTGGGACACCATGAGAACCCAGTTCGAGAATCGTTTCAAGCCGGCAGAAGATGTGCATGCTTTGCTTGCCCAAATTTCTCAGATAAAGAAAGATTCGCAAGAACCCATGAGAGAGTTTGTGGCTCGGTTCAACAGGTTGATAAATAAAATTCCAGCAAACACCCGACCTGTTGATCGGATTCAAAAATGTTTCTTTCTGAATGCCCAATCACCTAAAGTTAGTTATGCACTAAGAAGGGCTAATCTCGAAACGTTAGCTCTGGACCAAGAACTGGCTGTTAGTGTCGAGGATGACTTGATCATGTCAGGGAAGTTGAGAAGAGACACTTCCAAATCTAAGTCTGCTGCTTCTTCCTCTTCCACCCCTGGACCTAACACTGACCCATTAGTTCAGAAGCTTGCGAATGATCTTCTTGCTATAAAGAAACAACTGGCTCAGCACGCTCCTTATGCAGACGTTCCGAGGAGAAATTTCCAGCCCAGGAATCGTTTGCCTACTTCTCAAACAAGATTAGCACTTGAAGGACCTCCTGTTAGAGTCCCTGTCAATGCGACCTGCGAGGTGGAAGAACCAGATGATGATGAAGATAACGAAGCTTGCGAAGAGTTTGCGAGAGAATTTGATGATGAGGCAGAGGAACTTGAGGGATCTCGAGTGAATTTCTTTACCACTGAGGGCATTGATGATTATGATGAAGTGGTAGCAGACATGAACAACGAATCTTTTGCTGTCATGACTCGAGAACAGACAAAGCAGAGGGAGAAGGTGACCCAGCCACCTAAGAAATCCAAGGAGCAGTCGGCAACTATCCCTGTAATTGCAAGAAGAGGATCTCCTATCCCTACTTCGTCTACACAGAAGGTGAGTCCTATCAATCCAGTTACCAAAGTTGCTTCTTCTTTTTCTCCTAAAGTTGATAAGCCTAGAATTCCAAATGATGATGGCCCATCCACTTCTGGATCCTTTGATATTGTTGATCACCTGAAAAAGACCAAGGTACAAATCTCAGAAGCTGAGTACTATCAAACCCATCCCAAAGCCTTTGCCAAAATGATCCACTTTGTTAATTCCAACTCTAAGACCACTTCTAAAGGCCTTCTACCTACTCCTCCTTCTGCACCACAGCCCAATCTGGTAGCTGCTGTCACCTCGCCTGGTGACAAAATTAAACCATTTTACGTAACGCTCCTAATAGCTGGCCATAGGCTCAGTAATTGTGTCATTGACTCAGGAGCCTCAGATAATGTAATGCCTGCTAAAGTAGCTCATGCTTTAGGCCTGACCCTCACTCGCACTTATGGATCCTGTTACTCCATGGAAAGCAAAGAAGTGCCCCTGGTCGGGAGGATTAAAGATGCACAAGTGGCTTTTGCTGCCTTGCCTGAAAAGAAAGTGTTGGCTACTATCTTAGTAGCAGATATCCCTCCTTCATACGGGATGTTGCTAAGTAGGAACTTCTGCAAAGATGTGGGTGGAGAAATCCAAATGGACTGGTCGCATGCACTCGTGCCTGTCAATGGACAAATGAAGAAGTTGTTGCCCGAGAAGCAGTCTGAGTATATTGTGCAGAAAACAGATGATCCTAGAGCACAAATACTCTATGAGGATATGGGTCATGGCAATTACATGATTATGTCCCCTGATGAAATCCAACTTCCCAGAATGTCACCTAAAGATCCTAATGGTATTTGGATTTTAGAATTTGATGGAAGTTGTTCCTCGGCTGGTTCTGGAGCTGGTGTCCTCTGCTGGTGTCACCGAGAAGGTGTCCTTCATCCTTTTTCATTTAAGTTGCAGTTCGAGAATACTAATAACACAGCAGAATACGAGGCTCTCATTCTCGGATTGCAGGTGGCCAAAGAACAAGGTATAAAGAATCTTCTGGCTCGTGGTGATGCAGAGTTGATTGTAAATCAGGTCAGAAACCTTTTTCAAGTAAAAAATGGAAGGTTAAGGCATTACCGGAATCAGGTTTGGGATTCTATTGAGTTCCTTGATGCTTTCTCTATTGAAGCAGTACCTAGGGAAAAGAACAGCAGGGCTGATTCGTTGGCAGTCTCAGGATCACTACTGATTCCTCATCCTGACTTTTCTCAGGATAAGTTCACCATTGAGATGGTCCATCGGCCTAGTGTACCTGATAATGCCAATAACTGGCAAGTCTTCAATAATGATCAACATTTTCTTTCCTTCCTGGAACTCAAGGGTAATTTTGAACAACTGTATTTTGAGGGAAGTGACAACTCCGCTCTCATGAAAGTGTGTCCTTTGGCCAAGTTTGTCACCCAAGGAGAAGATTGCAGATCGATGAAGGGTGCATTAAGCTCAAAGGAAACAAAATTCCTAAAGGGCTAGTGAGTTTGGAGGAACTATTTGATAAGCATGACAGGTATGTGAAATCTAGAGCTTTTGGGCCTCAAAGAAATCTACTGAGTATGATAAGATTGATATTGGGAGTTCTATCGACCCCAAGCTCGTGAACATTGGAAAATGTTCCTCTGACTGAGGAGAAAAGAAATTGATCTTCGAAAAGGTATAAAGATGTTCTCGCTTACTCCAGCAAGAAGATTTGAAAGCTTTCAAAAGATATGTAGCACTCTCCCCTCAATTGATCTTGAGAAAAGGTATAAAGAAGTTCATCAACCCCAAAGTAGTGACACCATCTTTCAAGAGTGAAGCTAAAATTATTTTTGAAAGCATTTACAAAAACCAAAAGATGAGAAGGAAGCGACTTGATTCGGTTGAACCCGGGATTCTACAAGATAATATCCTTTTGATGGAAGTATTAAGATGTGCTCAAATGTTATCTAACTGATGGATTTTCCGATTTCAGTAGAGATTTCATCATCTATTGCTATCAACTAAAACAGCTTTCACTATAATACCTTGCTTACAAGAGAATGCCTTTTGTGTTAACTCAAGAAGACTTTGATGAGCATGAGATACCAATTGCGTTTCATGAGCTATATTGTCAAGGATCATGAGTTGAAATATACCATGATGGAGAAGCATGCTTTTGATCACCTAGAAGTGGTTCAGTTGAGATGCAATGGTCTCTCGAAGCCACTTTTACATCCTCAACTCTCACTCCATGGTGTTGGTTCCAGATACCATTCCTCTGTTAAGTCAATTCTCACACAATTTCTTGAGAAGAAGAATTTGGATCCAAGAGAGGGAATTGGGTCTTGCTAAGGTCCAAGAGTATGACATTGACATTAACTCCTGCATTTTACGATTTCAAAGAAGCTGGTTCATGGAAAAGGTCTTTGTGAGCTCATGAGCATGAAGGAGCTAAGATCATGAATTACTATGATGGAGAAAGCTGATCTTCCTAGCAGTTTGCTTTTACATCCTCAACTCTTAGTTCGGGTTTAGTTGATGAATGGTATGGATCCAAGAGAGGGACATCGCCCATTTTCTCACCTATGGAAAAGGTCTTTGGGAATGCCCCTCTCATTTAAGTTGCTGCCAAAGAAAAGAGGATCGCCCATTTTCTCACCTATGGGAATGCCCCTCTCATTTAAGCTCGTTAAATTGAGGTAAATTGAGGTCAGTGCAATATGTATTATGGGAAAATGCTTTGTTTAAACGTGGCTTGGATGGGAGATTTTTGAAGTGTGTGGACAAGGAACAGCAGAGAAAGTTGCTCTCAGCTTTTCATGATCATGCATGTGGAGGGCACTTTTCATCAACGGTTACTGCTCACAAGATACTCCGTGGAGGATACTATTGGCCTTCCTTGTTTAGAGACGCATCCGAGTGGGTTGACAAATGTGAGGCTTGTCAGACTTTTGTTGGAAGACCTAAATTGGCTTCTCTGCCTCTCAAGCCAGTTGTGATCGAGGAGCCATTTCAACAGTGGGGTCTGGACTTCATTGGTACACTCAATCCTGCTTCTAGTGCTGGTCACACTCATGTACTTACTACCACTGACTACTTCACCAAATGGGTGGAAGCTATTCCGGTCAAGAGCACTACTTCTGAAGTGGTATGCAGCTTCATCAAAGAGAACATCTTGGTAAGGTATGGTGTGCCTAACAAGATTGTAACAGATAATGCCTCGAATTTCTCTTCAGCTGAGATAATGGACTTCTGCTATGGGTATGGTATTTCTTTGGCTCACTCTTCAGATTACTACCCTCAAGGAAATGGGCAGGCAGAATCTACTAACAAAAATCTGGTGACTATCATAAGGAAGTTAGTCAATGAGTCTCAGCGAAACTGGCACAAGAAGCTCTATGATGCTCTTTGGGCAGACAGGATTACACCAAAGAGAGCTATTGGAATGTCTCCTTTTCAAGTGGTATATGGAGTAGAAGCTCAATTTCCAGTGACAGTGGAACTGCCGGCCTTGCATCTAATGAAGGCCATCGAGGATACTAGTTTCAGAGATGCCCTGGACAAGAGAATTATGTACCTGCACAAGCTGAATGAAGACAGATTGGTGGTTGCTGATAGGATATCTGTTCACCAGCAGAAGGTAAAGGTCTTGTTTGACAAGAAAGCTAGGTTCAGAGATTTCCAAGTTGGAGACATCGTACATTGTTATGGGATAAAAGACATGAACCCCGTGGCAGCCATGGAAAATTTGATTCCCTGTGGCTCGGACCTTTCAAGATCAGACACTTTGCTGGTGAGAATTCCTTTTATCTTGATTACATGGATGGTTCTTCTCTCCCACTTCCTTATAGTGGGCAGTATCTCAAGTTGTTCAAGTCCTAGGTGATTAGGGAGTCCCTTGTATATTCTGTACAGTGCTTTTGCTTCTCTGCTTTTGGTGTGTTTTCCTTTTGTTGTTTTGGTGTGTTGCCCTCTGTATTGGTCTGTTCTTGACTCCGTTGCCCAATGGATAAGGCACTGGTCTACTTCCACTGAGTTTGTCTAAGTTCTTGCCTTGCCTCATTCCTTGAATTATGCCAAGTCATCCCCAGAAGGAGCCAGCTGTTGTCCACTCAAAATTCCCTGCTCTGATAAAAGTAAAAAATTTCAAAATTTTGAGTTTAAGTGTTTTTCTCTTAAGTGCATAAGTCGTGAAATTGAGAAAATCTGTGTTTTGGGTCATTTTGTTCCTTTTTCGGGCCTGTCGGACATTTTTGTCCCGCGTGTCCCAAGTTCCGAAGTGCGTTCTGTTCCCCGATCGGCCGAAATCCCCGAAGTTGTTCCATTTTCGGGCCCGTCGGAAGTTTTCGTCCCAACTGTCCCAAAGTCAAAAAGTGCAAGTTGGAACCTTTTCGGCCGAAACTCCCGAACCGCGTACTTCGCTCTTGCATGTCCCAAATAGCCCAAGTAAAAAAGTGCAAGTCGTTCCATTTTCGGCCGAACCGGCCGAACCGCGTACTCCGGAACTTTTTGTCCCAAATGTCCCAAGTTCAAACGGGCCTTTTGTTCCATTTTCGGCCGGTCCGCCCGAACCGCGTACTTCGCGCTTTCCTGTCCCATCTGTCCCAAGTTAAAAGGTGTGCTCTGTTCCATTTTCGGCCGAACGCCCGAGTCGCGCACTTCGCACATTTTTGTTCCAACTGTCCCGAAGTCAAAAAGTGCGCTCTGTTCCATTTTCGGCCGAAACGCCCGAGTCGCGCACTTCGCACATTTTTGTTCCAAGTGTCCCGAAGCCAAAAATGCAAACTGTTCCAATTTCGGCCGAAACACCCGAACCGCGTCCTTCGCGCGTTTTCGTCCCAAATGTCCCAAAATGCATTTGTGCGTCTTCTCCCTGTTTCACCCGAATCGCCCGAACCGCGTGTTTCGCGCATTCGCGTCTCACATGTCCCAAGTGAACCTAATGCAATTCATACTTAGTTTTTCCCGCTCGACCCGAATATGCTAAAATATGAATTTAAGTTGCGGCTCTGATGCTATCAATCCGAAGATCAAATTTCAAGGACAGCTGGCAGAAGGACGAAGCTCTCAAGACGCTGGTTACATCAGTTTTCAAAGATATTCATTGTCATCCTCAAGATGAAAATTCTGGTGTGTCCCTCGTGGCAAGGACATAGCTGATACGTGGAAGAAAATTCAAGCAGCGGTTTCCGAAGACGGTGGGTCCCTCTCAGTGACTGTCCACCTGTCTCCTTCTTCATTCTTTTCTCTTCTTCCTATTCCTTCCGTTTTCTTTGTAAGAAGTTAAGGCGTTACGATTGGCGGTCCTTAACTGTTCTTGATTAAAGAAGCGGTTACAAAGAATAACTGATTTGTAAGCTATATAATGGCCTTTCCACGCCATTCCAAAAAAAGGAAGAACTTGGCTTATTTTCTGAAAGTGTAAATAGATCATAAAGAAATCAATACAGAAGGGCTTTCTATTCTTTGTCTATCTGATCTCCGTTATCTCTGAGCTTTCATTTATTTTCTTTGTGAAGATCATTTGTCTCCAGTTTATTAGTCTTGCCGTTTGGTGATCTTGTATAACCAAGAAGGAACTTTGTGTCCTTGATTAATAAATCTGTGTTACGTTAAGAAACTTTGTGTTCTGGCAGATGTTATTTACAGAACTTTGTGTCTCTAAATTCCATCTTATTTATACGATACGAATGATCTTGTTTTCAATTCACTGTGACTTTGCATACATAAAGAATTACTCTGTTATCTATAATTCTGCATGTTGCCTTTCTGCTCATTCTCACCCTCTCATTTCCTCAGTCCTTTTGTAATTGATAACCTTCATAGAAAACACTTTCGTGGTATCCAAGTTTAACCAACAAATCATGTCCTGTACATTTGTAAATAAGTTTGTTTCTGAATAAGGGAACCTCTCCCATTAAAGAGGAGGGACTTCTTGTCCCCTGTCTATTGCTCTCTTAAAAGTCCTATTTTCCGACCAACACGTCTATGGTAGGGACCCATATTTGGCATCTTTCTTAGATTAAAGAGTGTGTTTTTCTCTTATGGTGGATGTTTTTCCCACTGGGTTTTCCTTCACTGCTTGGGACCTTTTTCTTGTGCATGGGTACCTCATCAGGCTTTGTGTCGGGACCCATTTCTTGTTTCTGACTTTCCACCTCATCCTAAGTTATGATGAAGGGGGTGTTGGTGTGTGTTATTTTCCACATCATTAGGTGAGTCATCTCACTTAGGTGAGATCATAGGTCCATGTGTCATTTAGGGGTCATTATGAGATTCTCTTACATGTCAGTGCATCAGTGTGTCATATGTGTCATTGGGAGTTACACTTCTTTTCTGGGAATGTAACTCCCCCTCTGTACTCGAGTTGTCATGATTGTAGCACCGGGGTTACTCAAAGCACCTCCTATATGTACACCCCATTTGATCTATGAGATAGAGGATAGGTTTATGGCTTAACCATGTTTTTCCCGTGTTTCAAATCTTTGCATGCAGATTTAGTTGATGCTCACTCCTCTAAAGATCTCTTCATGCTACCTTTCACACGTTTGTTGATGTGCATGTCATCCCTCGTGATCCTCGCTTGTGGGTTTTAAACCCTCTTTCACTCTTGCTCCCAAGAAAGGACCATGGAAGAAATTTGGAATGAAAAGTAAGTTTTCATCTGATACAAATAAGAAAGCATCACCAAACAAGTTTTTGGTAATGCACAAAATAAATTTTCCAAGAACAATAATAATGGACAAAAGTCCTATGGGGTCTCGAATGATAACTCTAAGGCTAGAAATAAACCTAAGCTTAAGAAAGGACTTGTAGGAGGCTGTTATAAGCTGTGGCAAGGATCATTACACAAATCAATGTCCTTTGAAGAAGGATGATCATAATCGTGAGCGCAAGATACACATTACAAGAGTAGTTGATAAGTAGGCTAAGAAATAGGCTAGACCCATAGAAGTTCTGGGTAAGTTATTTGTCTTACCAATAACTATTCTTTTTATACCGGAGCTACTAAATGTTTTATTTCTAGTAAATTAACATCAAAATTAAAAAGAAAAGCTGGAAACATGGATAAAACATGGACTGTATAGTATGGGAATAATGTTGTTCATACGGTTAGTATGTGTCTTTTTGGAGCAATCCTTGACTTACCTAACTTTTCCACTGAGGTTGATCTTTATGTTACACCCTTGGGGTCTTATGATGTAATCATAGGTGTTAATTGGTTAGCAGAACATAAGGCTAAAGTCGATTATTTTGAAAAACACATTTGTTGTTTAGACAACCTATAGAAAACAACAGAGATTCAGGGTGTGAAACGTGAGATTTCTATTAGAATCTTTGTCACATATGCAATTTAAAAGGCCCAAAAAAGGATGTACCTTATATGTAGTAAAAATTACTGAATCAACAAAAGAGAGCAGTGATATTATGGAATGATATCCATTGTTACGAGACTTCAATGATGTATTTCTAGAAGAATTTCTAGGTCTTCCACCCAAAAGGGAATTTGATTTCATGATTGAGATCAAGCTTGGAACTGAACCTATTTCTAAAGCCTCAGTATTGAATGAATACTACAAAATTAGTAGAGCTTAAGGCTTAGTTGTATGAAATTTTGTCTCAAGGTTTGATTAGACCAAGTGTTTCACCTTGGGGAGCACCTGTAATTTTTGTGAAAAATAAAGATAGAACACTTAGATTGTGCATTGATTACAAAATGTTAAACAAGGTAAAAATCAAGAATAGATATCCACTCCTTAGGATTGATGATTTATTTGATCAGATGCGTGGAGCATTAGTATATTCTAAGATAGATCTTCGATCCGGATATTATCGATTCTACAAATTAAGGATGAGGATATTCATAAAACAACTTTTAACAAGGTATGGACATTATGAGTTTACGGTTTTATCTATTGGATTAACTAATGCACCCACAACATTTATGAATGTAATGAATAATATATTTCAAGAATACTTGGACAAATTTGTGTTCGTATTCTTGGACAACATTCTCATATATTCTAAAATCATTGAGGACCATCATGAGCATTTGAAAATAGTTTTGGAAATTATGAGAAAGAGATGGTTTTTTGGTAAGTGTCAAAATGTTCTTTCTATGACACGTAAGTCCACTATTTGTTATAAGTAAAGATGGGATTTCCATAGATCCTTCAAAAATTATAGCTATAACCTAGTGGCCTACACCAAAGAATGTACATGAAGTTAGAAGCTTCATGGGACTTGCTAGCTACTATAGGAAATTTGTAAAAGACTTTTCTAAGATAGCTACACCAATAACTTCCTTATAGAAGAAAGATAAAAAGTTTGTTTGGAGTGAGAAATGTGAAATTACATTTAAAACCTTGAAGGAACAATTAACTTCAGCACCTATTCTTGCAGTACCAGATCCTAATGGAGATTTTATGGTGGTAAATGATGCATCCGATGAAGGTCTAGGAGGTATTTTGTTACAAAGTGGTCATGTCATAGCATATGAAAGTAGAAAACTTAAGTTACATGAGTTGAATTATGCTCCACATGATTTAGAGCTTGTTGTCATTGTTCATGCACTACAAGTTTGGAGGCATTACCTTCTTGGTAAGCCTTTTGAATTAAAAATTATCACCTAGATCAAGTATATCTTCACTCAGCCTAATCTTAATGCAAGAAAATGAAGGTGGTTGGAGTGTTTGTCTCAATATGATTTTGACATCAGTTATATAAAGGGTAAAGAAAATAGAGTGGCTGATGCTCTAAGTTGTAGGAAGCACATTTTTGCTCTTATAATGTTAAGAACTCAGTTTAAGGATGAAGTAAAAAGTGTTATGGAATCTGATTCTTACTTCCAACAAGTAAAAGTAACACTTGCTGTAGATTCTAATGATTCAAGGTATAAAGGTTTTCACTTTGATAAAGAAGGGATCTTACGATTTGAAAATAGAGTCTATGTACCTTCACTAAATGATTTGAGAAAGAAATTTTTAGCATAATTTCATAATTCACCTTTTTCTAGACACCCTGACATTACAAAAATGCTTCTTGATATAAAACAAAAATATTTCTAGAAAGGAATGAAAAAGATGTTCTAAACCTTGTGACACATTGTCTTGAGTGCCAACGTGTTAAGGCGGAACATATGCACCTAGCCGGTTTGTTGTATCCTCATAGCATACCATAGTACAAATGGTAGGTAATAAGCATGGAGTTTGTACAAAGGTTACCTATGTTGAGAAATAAGCATGATGTTATCTTAGTAGTTGTAATAAACTAACAAAGGTAGCACATTATATTGCTTAGAAATCGAAGGATGATTCTCCTATTTTGGCAAAAATATTTGTATGTGAAATTTTTAGATTACATAAAGTACTTGAGTTGATCATTTCAGATAGAGATCCTAGAATGATGTCAAGATTTTGGAAAATGCTTAATGCAGATCTAGGAAATAAGCTAAATTTCAGTTCTACATACCATCCAGAAATAGATGGTTGGAATGAAAGAGTAAATTAGGTTTTTGAAGATATGTTACAAATGTATTGCATGGATCAACCGTATAAGTGGGAAGAGTATCTTCCATTAGTTGAATTAACATACAATAATGCATACCATGCTTCTCTTAAGATGGCACCTTTCGAGGAATTAAATGGAAGGAAATGCAGAACCCCTATTAGTTGGGATAACATAGAGGATAGAGAGGTAATTGGACTGAAATTCTTATTGAAATGTAACAAGAAGTTAAATTGATTTGTGAATGCTTGAAAGAAGTAGTAGATAGGCAAAAGAATTTTTCTGAATTAAAGAGGGTTGATAAGAAATTTGAAATTGGTGAGAAAGTCTTTGTTCGGGTTAAACCGAAAAAGAGTTCTATAACTTTTGGCAAGGCTTCCAAGTTATCACCTCGTTATGTGTGACCTTTTGAGATAGTTAAAGTAATCAACCATATAGCTTATTGTTTAGCATTAGCTCCTACTTTCTCATGAATGCATGATGTTTTCCATATTTCTTTGCTTAAGAAATACATTTCAGATTTATCACACGTGTTAAATTGGAATTCCTTGTAGGTCTAGGACCAGGAATAATCGTGGTTAAACCCATACGAGTGCTTGAAAATCACCAGTTGCATTTGAGAAATCGAGAAATAAGTCAATGTAAAGTCCAATGGGACCAATTTAACGAAGATAGTGCAACTTGGGAAAACCTAGAGGATATGAAAACTTCTTTTCCATATCTATTTGAACAAAATTGATTCTATGTATTGTTAAATTTTTGTGATTTTTCTTCTATATATGACTATAAGTATGCTAGTTTTGGGTAGATATTTATATGAGTTGAATAAATAACTATTTAATGTTGATTTCTAGAACTATAAGTTTTTTTTTGATATATTTGACTTATGGTAAGAGAAGTAAATGAATTGATTATCATTGATAAGAAATTGTTAAAACAAGGTAATCATCGGGATGATGATTCTTTTTAGGAGAGAAGCATGTAACACCCTCGACAATTGTTATATTCCTCCTTTGCATTTCAAGTGTTGACATGTGATTTTATTTGAAAGATGTGTTATTTTGATTATTGGAGATCATGCTTGATATGGATAAATCTTTTCTATTCTTAAGATCATTAAATGGAATGGAATGGCTTCCTTGAATCCATTTTTCACTTCTTGTAGGTGAGTTGCAATATGGTTTAAAAGTTTCAAACTTATCTCTTTATCTAACTCATCCTTGGATTAATTTTAGTGATCCAAGGAATGTTTTAAAACCTCCTCAATTGAATGAATGGTAAATTGACATTCCATAATTGAGGGACATGGTGGACTAAAATTTGTTATTACAAGTTATTTAATCTTGTGTGAACGTATTCCTATTCAGTTTTATGTTGTGCTTAGGTCCTTGAAGATTGATCTTACCAGTCCATTGCTGATGTAAATAAAATACAACCTGTTCATGACATTGGAAGGATTTAGAATCCTAAAACTAAAGGATTATCCTACGGAATCCTAAGTTGGGTAAGAATATATACTACCTATCTATATTACTTAATTGATTTTATTTCTAACCTAAGCCTTGTGCTAAGGGAGTATGAAAAGGTTTCTAGGCTATCTAAATTAACCTAAAACCTAATGCTATAAGGTTATGAGATGATCTAACCTAATGTTGGAATTACCTAAGGTAATGTGTTAAGACCTAAGGTAATTATTCCTAAACTAACCTAAGTTTAAGGATCTATCCTAAGCTATTTTAATGATAAGGTTCTTAAAGGCATTAAGTATTGCTAGTTTTGGCAAGGGCTAGTTGATTTAGCGGAGGCTTATATGGAAGCTCCACTAAAGATGGAGTTGCATGCTAAATTGGAATTGGCATTTACTAGATTTGGGAGGTGGTGGAAAGGAGAGTTAAGTAGGAAAATTGGAATTAATGAAATTAATTAGCCTCAGGTTTTGTTCACAAACCGTCTAGGAAACTTGGAAGGTGGATTTGTGGGAGGTTGTTGGTTTTTGCATGCTTTTCAGATTTTTCTTTGCATGGAGAAAACTGGTTCTTCGAACCAAAGTAGTTTGACGTGCACTTCATTTCTATTTTTAACTCACCTAGTCTATTTTTGATCATGGGAAGGTATACGAGGCATTCTGAGGAAAGTTGTTGGTTGGTTGATCTTTCATGGAGGAGAAAAGGAGTTGGAAGCTCATCGAGAAGTCTCCTTCGATTTGGAAGAAGTGATATTAGGCATGATAGGCTCTAACCATTAAGATCTCTTGCTTTCTTCTAAACATTTCATTAAAATGACTTTGTTCTTATGAGATTCTTGACTTGCGTGTTTTATCCGGTTATTTACTTGTTGTGTAGGATATTGGGTAGGATATATGGATATTGGGTAGGATATACCCTAACACTTAACATGTAGATAAATACTCTTTCTCTTTCTTAATTGAATATAAACCAAAAAGGTATGTAAATGTGATTGCAATATATTAGACTTCATTTTGTATGAAGTCTAATTTAAATTGGATATATATTCGACATTGAACCTGTCTAAAAGTTATTTTACTTTTTAAATGAAACTTGATAACGTTGTTTGGTTGCGGTTAATTGGTAGTGTAACTGAGAGATCTAACATTAACAAAAACCATAAGTATAAACGAAGTTATTTATGGACTAAATGAAGCAAATTTAGGAAATAACTTATTGAGCATTGGATTAGGGTTTGGCAGGGTTGTTGTAATCAAGAAATAATTCAGACTAACAATGTATTAACAATCTCCTCGGGGGTATGTACATCTCGATGAGGTAGTTTCTATAGGATGTTGGCACACGCCAACTGTAGGGCTGTAATTTCAAGAAGGCTTGGGTCTTCTCGAGAATACAACATTGTAGTTGACATGTGGCATCACCCTTCCACATTGATCATCTAGATCTACACCAATAGGAACTCGAGACTTGAACTTAGTTTCCCTCTAGGTCTGGATAGGAGCATATTTAGGATATGAATTAACTTCCAATGGCTCAGGGTACATTGGCACATCCGGTCGACTTAGGTCAACCAAGTATGCCCATTTACCCTAAGCCATTGTGAGTGTCTTCCTATAATAGGTTATGTTCCTATCTAGGGCTAGGGTTAAACCTAGAACAAGTGGACTGATGGTAGTTAGTAAAGACCAATCATGATAATTGAGGAGTGAGGTGAAGGACGTATTCCAATATGATGAGTATGCCATCTAGGAATAGTGACATACACAATATGTTATAAATATTTGGCCAAAGTATTGTAAACTACTAGTTGTGTTGTCCTATGTCACCAAGTTTAAAACAATGTGATATCAGATGAATATTGGTAGTAGATATTCAGATATGTTATTTAAATAGATCACTCAGTACTTTGTGTAGGGTAGGATGAAAAAGTATACGAAGGATGAAATATGTATTCAATACATAAGATAACATAAATAGATTGATAGCTTACCGAGTTATGTAATGAATAGATCGGTGAATCACTGAGTCATTACAACTGCATATGTTTATCCATTGAATTTTATTGACATGGAATGTTTGTTCTAAATAATGCTATTTTAGAATAGTGAACAATATAAATTTTTTTCCCTTGTTTCTAAAGTCTTAAAATGGGAATGTTACAAGATATGGGTAAAGGGATAGGAGGAATACCTGTCAAAATGCTAGTTGTAGGTTGTTGTGTGCGTATGACTTCTTGATCCATAGCTGATCGTGAGAGCTTCCTTTTTGTTGGAGGAACTACCTGAAATGGAAAACAAGACCAAAAATGAAAGTTAAACAATATATGCATTATTCGCATTTAGCGTATGCTAGATCTAGGAAGAGTGATACTTCCTAAATGGTTGTCAATCCACTGTTTAAAACAACTTAATGCTAACAATAAAGGAAATCCTACTATAGTTAAAATGATTTAGGTATCTCATTCATCTACAATAAGCAAATTCATTCACAACAAGGCTAAGCTATGATTGAATCTAAAGGTCAAGGTCTCTATCAGAGTACGGTATTGGTTAGGGTCAGGTTTTGGGCCGTTTTGGGTATTGGGTAGAGAGTGGAAGCTCTGTTCTTGGTTTTTGGTCAAAAACATAGAGACCAACATTGGTCTGGTATGACCGGTGTCGGTTTAGGTTAACCGGTGATGGTTGTGGGTAACCGGCATCGGTATGGTTAGGGTACAAGAAGCTCAATAAAAAACTTGGTCAGGTGATAGATTTGAGGCTAGGTGAAAATGGAAGGGCAATGACAAGGTTCGTGGGGGTCTTAGATATGCACAGGGATGATTAAGATCTAGATATGGGTAGTTCAATGGTGTGGGTGAAGGAATGGTCTAGTTTGCATGGAGGTAGATGGTGGGGGAATGGAAATGGGAGAAGAAACTAATAACAGAAGTAAAAGAATCTACCAAATGATAAATGGACAAGTGTTGGTTAACAAAGCACTTACTGTTTATATGAGCTTGATGTGTGGTTAACAATGGCGGGTGATCAAATGGAAGGAAATTGATGTGGTACTGATGCTTCCTTAAATTATCTCGGTGAAAGCAGATGGCTGTGGGTGCTTCGATGTCTTTGGCTATGGGCACTGATGTGTGTATGAATGCTCATTTTGCTTGTTTGCAGCTCTGGTTTTGTCACTTGTTCTCAAAAGATGTGTCAACCTCTTAGAAATGTGCCAACCTCAAAATAAGGTTGTTTTAGGGATTAAATGGTAACCAACAGTAGTTCTGGTTGACCGATGGAAATTTAGGGTAATTGGTGTCGATTAGGGCAAGATTTCCTAGGTTTACTAAACTGGGCAAATCCCCTTGATTTTCTGGGATCTCATTTGTTTTGCTCTACGGATTAGAATGGAAGCTTCCTTCTAACGTGCGGGAATGTGGTTAGAGGGAATGTAGGCTTTGATTTTTAGGTTTTTGGTAGGTCTTAGTTAGTTATGGCAACATACTAAGAATAGGTCTTAGGGTGAGGTGGCTAGATGATGTGTATGGGTGAGGTAGATATGAGGTTATTATCTCAATTAGGATATTTAAATAACAAATATTGTGAGGATAATGAATTAATTTAATTAAATTAATTAAATTAATATTAGAGTGAGATGAAAGGGGCCATGGTTAGGTGAATGTGTTCAAGGTGTTTATTTGAAGAGGGGACTAAGGGGAGTGTGACCCAATTTTGGTGTCTACATTTTTCCCTTTTTGTTGCGTAGCATGTATTAGTAAGCGATGCTTTGAAAAAAATAAGATGTGGTTGCCCCATGTGTGGGTGAAGGTGATCCCCTCAAACCAGAACCGATGAGGCGAGAAGGTAGAATCGGTGAGTGGTTTGATAAAAGGTGAATGTGATGAAGAGGAAGGTGGGTAACGGGAGAAAAAAGGAAAAATCTCTACTCGGGTAATCTAGGTAATGGGTCGGGGTGAAAGGCAAGAATAATCAAATGCAAGCACATGTATAAACTATAGACTGCATGTACTAGGTTAAAGAGCAGTAAATCTACATTGTCTAAGGTTGATAGGTTTATCTAAACAAGGTTGAAGTGATTCCGGTATCAAGTTATAGGATATGGTCGGACACATGATGTAGGCAGTGTAGGAATGTTTAGGCATGTTCCGGTATGTTGGTGCCCATTTTGATCCTCTGTTATATTGCCATATTTCCCCTTTGGTTTGCTTGCTCTAAAATGTTTTTTCTTCAAATTTGGTGGTCTACAAACTTTCCCTCTAGATTGGGTGCTTTGAAAAGCTCACAAACTTATCATTTTTCCCTAACTTGAAATAAATATACATGTATACCCTATTTTATGCCCTAATTCTTCCAAATCAATGTCTTTGCCATTTTTCCACTTTTCCCAGCCCTTGGAGCTCATGGTTGTTCATTTCATGCATATTTTCCCTCAAAATCTATCCCCATGGTTGAAAATTGCCTAAAATTACTTTCCATTTGTTTTTTGACCAAAAAATCCTTCACCCACAAAGAAAAAATCAAATTTGGGCATCTTTGGCAAATTCTATATTTTTGAAGGTCATACGGGTGTACTTTTCCCATAAAATTCTATCTCAAATGACATCTCCTATGTGGCCACTTGTGGTTGGAAAAGGTTCGGCGGGTTTGTTCTAAAAACTTAACGTTTTTTGTATTTTGGCAAAAATCAAACTTTCCCCGCAACCTCGTAGGTCCCAGAGGAGGACACGTGTCATGCTCTTATTCAAACATGGGATGGAAGGTTGGTAGGAGACTTAGAATATTTTTTCCTTTTTGGTGAAAAGGGAGAGAGGTTGAGGAAAGGGCTATAGTTCTGTAACGGAGCAAAGGGAGACACATGGTAGCTTTAGAAGGTAGAGGGGAGTGCAGGCCACTGGAGGAAAAAGGGAACTTTTTCCCTTTTAGAAAAATGAGTTAGAGTAAAAAATTAAGCCGCAAGTCTACAAATGAACCACAGGGAGACACGTGGTAGGTGTAGAAGGAAGTGCGGGCCGCCGGATGAAAAGAGAATTTTTCCCTTTGAGAAAAATGACTTAGAATGAACATTTGAGGCATGGCTCCATGACGAAGTAGAGGGAGACATGTGGCAAGGATAGGATCGGAGGTGCGGGTCCATGGAGGAAAAGTGGGAAATTTTCCCTTGAAAAAAAAAAGGAGTTAAAATGTGATTTCATCCCGCAGATCCTCAGCGATAGAGAAGGTGACATGTTTTAAGGGAAGAGACGGAGGTGTGGGCCCATGGAGAAAAAAGTGAAATTTTTAAAATTTCCAAAAAAGGTGGAAATGTTTAGCATTGAGCTGCGACTTCAATGGGACCCACCATATGCCACGTGTTAACACCAAATTTCAAGGATGGAGGGGTGGAGAAAATTGTCAAATTTTTACATTTTTCCAAAAATGTTAAAAAGTCAAAAAGTGATCCCAAATCCATTCCCAATCGCATTTTGACATGTGGAGGGCTCAGATTGAAGGGATAAGGGAAAATCAACGGTAACTGTGCATTTTTCATTTTAGTCACCATTTTTGCTCCAGGAAGCTTGGAGATGTGAATTTTACATCAATTTTCATCAAATTTTTGGTGAATTCATGTCGTTTGTGCCTGCAAGGACCAATGCAAGTGGTTTTAGGGATCAATTTACAGATTTGAGATGTTTTGAAGTGAATTTTTCTCCACCCTTCCAAAATGTGAAATATCAAATCAAGAAGTTGCAGAATCAAATTTTGGAGGGATAAGGATGAAATGATGAAATGAAAGGGGTTTACATGCTTTGAGGATGAAAAACATGCCTCCATAATGGATAATGATGAAGGATTTGTAATGATTCACCTTTTTTGAAACACCTGACAAATTTTGTTGCAAATATGTTAAACGTCCCTATCTATGAATCATGTTGGAATTTTGTAACAAACTTGATGCTTGGCATATTCTTTTCTTGGGAAAGAAGGATCAAATGTAATAGAATGTTATATAATGCATGTTTTTGACATGCAAAAGGTCGGAGAAACTTAGAATTTCATGGGAAAATCTAGGAAGAAGCCCATTCTCTGAGAAACCACCTGAGAACCATTTCTAATTCCTTTTTACATCAGATTTGTATCATGTTGAGTTGGTTTCAGTTGTAAAGCCATCAACAAGCTCTGAGATTGTTCTTATAAGATTCCCCTGTTGATAAATTTGGTCATTCTGGATTATTTTATGTTGTTTCTTGGCAAAATTTTCATGCACTTATGTTTTAGAATGTTTTTAGTTTGTGTTTCTTGCTCCTGTTGCAATATTGTATTCAAAATCTCTCTTGATCATACATGGTCTCATTTCTTGTTGATAGTTTAGTGGTGTTTGAAATCTCACATTCAGAAGAGATTTCATCTGATAAATAGATAAACAGATTTAAAATCACTTTACCTTCCTTGAATTTTGAGATTGTTTGTAAACCTTTGGGTGCACCTTAGGTCATGATAAAATAGAGGTTTCTGGATGCTTTGTTGGTTCATTTGCTTCAAGATTTTGTGGTAGGTTATCAAATATTGTGTGGAAGAGTACAGATCTGGGCCTCCATTTGGTGCACATATCCTGGTTGAAGGAGTAACTTAACCCCTTTTGAAGCATTCTATTGTTTAGGTCTTACAAATTTCTTGCAAAGGTCCTCAAAGAATTTGGCAAATTCTGGTTAGTCTTGTTTAAAATCTCCCACCAAAAATTCATTCAAAATAACTAATCCTACCCATACTACCCCTACATTGCATTGTGTTTCAACAAAAGAATACAATCCATTTACAAAAATGCACAAAGCAAATCAGGATCATACAATGTCTTAGTAACCCTTGCCTTGCATTGAAAAAATCTCCATAATCTGGGAGTGACAACTTGTGAAAGTCAGATTTGGAGTGTTGATCATATTTTCCCTAGGCCTTTTCATACTATTTGCACAAATTGATGGACATTTTCATCTCCTTCACCATTTGAGGGTTACAAAATAGGTCCTCTTACCTTGGTTGAAAGGCACAACCTAAAATAGTTAGAACAAGATAAAGCCCTATTTGAGTGCTATCCATCTCTCCACAAATTTGAGTGCCAGTTAGATCACATCACCGGCTACAAAATGACACACATCATGATCTATCTAACTTAAAGCTTCATGTCATATCTCTGATCCTGCTCAAACTAAAAAGGAGAAAAATTTGGGTACCAACACTTTCTCGACACCACTTCGGGGACATGCTTAGTTCAATTTGATCCATGTGCATACATATTTGAGATAGTTGAATGCATATCAAACCCAGTAATGTCCCTTAAAAATTCTTCTTGCAAATACATTGTTGAAGCATCATTTTATAATTAGATTTGTAAGGATTAAATGAAGATATAAGTTCTCGCCTACAATTTTATCAATTTCAAGTAGGAGTTGCACTTCATTTGTATTTGTGGTTGGTAAATTCAAGAAAAGGGAAGGTTTGATCTATAAATTTTGGCAATATTTTCAGTATTGATAGATAGTTGACAAATTATTTTAGTACATTTTCACAAATAAGGTGAAAATCCTTAGTGGAAACTCCATTCGATTTGATCTTGATAAATACCGATTGTCTTAAGCTTTTTGTCATTTATTTTTGTGTTTCTAATCTCTGTAAAACTAGAAGGAAGAAGATCTCTCTTCATTAGAGACTCATCTAAGAAGTTGTTTTCAGATTCAAGGAACTCAGAGTTAGAAGGGAGAAGAGTTTGGAAGCTTGTTAAAGGTCGACATCAAGACAATATATATCCATTGGTGAGAGACATCAGTGTTTGGTAGAGGATTATCACTCTTCTTCTAGTGATTCTAATTCAAGCAAGTCCTCTCATAAACTTGTTTACTTCAACTAGTGAAGGTCCTTCTATTGTACCTAGTGAGTTGCTTCTTCAATCTGCACCTCTGGGTTTCAATTCAAATAAAACTTTCCCGAGAAAATCAGTGTTTAGAGAATACCAATCTTGTGAATCACATTCTTGAGCCCCAAAGACCTTACACTCCTCATTAGCTTGTGTCACCCCCAAGAGCACCTCCACCAAACAATATGGCTCAGCCTAGACCTCCATTTTTTGTTAACACCTTTGGTCCCATAGACTTTAGAGGAATGGATGGTTATGGTTACAATATGTCGAAAAAGGTTGCCAAAATTCCAAGGTAACAATGCTATAATTGGTGATCAACATCTCAAATGTTTTGTTAAATGATGGAGGATTTTGAAATATATTTTGAAGATGTATATATTAAAATTACACTAGAAGAGGATGGCCATATAATTCAATTAATTCTTGGAATGAGATGAAATGCATTTAGGTTGTAATACTGATCCTAGATATCCGAATTTGAGAATATCAAGAAGAACCCCAATGAATCAGTTCATGACTTCAACAGGTTTCTTGAGAAATGTTAGTTTGACGCCTTGTGAAAAGTCTTGTTTAATCAAATATGCAGATGCATTTGATAAAAAGGCAGCCTATTACCTAAGAGAAAAGAACCCTACTAATCTAAGGATGGCACTTTTGAAAAAATATCAAAGCAATTGGGAAACCTTCAAAAAGATGGTGTGTTGATAAACCCTATATATTAAATTGTGAAGAATTTTCAAAGAGATTTCATACACTAGAAGAGGACTTCACAAGGATTAAAAAACCATGATATATTTACCAATCATCCTAGGGGTGATCAAATGGCGAGATGATAGAGGGAAAGGTCCCATGTGGTCTACAAATAGACATCCTCAAGCACGTGAAGGAAGAGTGTTGCCTAATCCCTAACTATTAGGGTAGCTACTTGTTGAGGAAGTTGCTAATATTGATTGGTGTGATAGGTGTTTTCTACCCCATCCTCCATGTGAAGTGGACTAACAAGATGGTGAAGCTAATAATGATGAAGGTATTGATGATGATATCTACATGGTGAGTTTTCTTCAAGCTCACAAGGAGAAGCAACATCTATGAAGTGATAAGTGCTAGGAAAGTCTGTAACCTTTTAGGATTACATCAAATGGGTACAAGTATTTCTTCCCCTCATACTCTTGAAGTTGATGTAGTGCAAGATTTTTAAATTCCTAACAATGAATTTGAATACTTAAGAGATTTGATGATTAAGAAGTATGATGGTGGTATCCCTTCCGAGGAGGATAGGAAATTGTTGATGAATGCTATTATAACTCAAGAGAAAGACTATAACACTAGAAGCAAAGTTGTTAAGGGATTTGGGCCTCAAGCTAAACCTAAAACACCCTTTCTTACAAGTATTCCCAAAGAAGCTCCTAGAAGAGAAACACATGCCAAAATCTCTATTGTCCCAAGTAAAAATTATAGTACTCTTCATTCCCAAGTTACCAAGAATCCCATGCCATCGATGAATCTACTTGTCTCCCTTCCAATGCTGCCTTGCCAAAGAGTGTTCCATATGACATATCCCAAGTATTGAGCCAAATCAAAGTGAGTGTTCCAATCATTGAGTTGCTTAGGATTCCTGAGCATATGAAGAGAGCATTTGAGTACTTGGGATTGAAGGAGGAGAAGAATACTCCAGCAGAAATGTAAATGTTGTTGAAACTTCTCCTCGAGAAAATTACAGACCTTAAAACACTACCAGCAGTAGAGGATCTTGGAGAAACACCTAAGGTATAGTTGGCAACATCCTTGGTTGACTCCCAATTAAATGTTGATCCATTCTTCACAACTTCAATCATAAAGGATAGACTACTTCACAATTGTATGTTTGATTCTAGTGTATCATGTAATGTCATGCCTCTAGAAGTCATGAATGAGTTGGATATAAAAGTGACAACAGCCTATGGAAAGTGTACTACCATGGAATCAAGAGAAGTACCGGTAGTTAGTTGTGTGAAAGGTTTGGTGGTGTAGCTTACATCTTATCCGGGAGGAATTTAAAATTAGATGTTGTAATTGATGATTTCCCTACCAAATGGGGTATGTTAGTGTCAAGAAAGTGGGCTTCAAGTGTTAGAGGGAGTGTCCAGATGGATATGTCTTTTCCACCATTCCCATTGAGGGTATCCTTGTCAAGATCTATGGAGAAAAGAAGATGTTGCATCTAGCGAGGATCCAAACAATGCTTCTTATGAAGTATTATTTGCTGATGTTGATGCTGATAATTTTATTGGGTTTGCTGATGGAAAAGAACACAAGATGGGTCATTCAAAGTACCATGATTAGGTAAGTTCTCCTTAGACTTATCTATTTGATGGAGCTTGCTCCAAATTTGGAAATGGTGTTGGTATAATTCTGATTTCTCCTAGCTTGGAAGAGTTTGTTTTTTCCTTCAAGCTTAATTTTGAATGTACTAATAACATTGCTGAGTATGAAGCCTTGTTGTTGGATCCGAGAATTTCATGGAAGTATGGTGTCGGGGACATCATTCGCAAAAGGATATTTAGAGCTAGTTGTCGACAAATAAGAAAATGTATGCTACAAAAATTTAGCGGATGCAAAAATATAAGCATTCAGTTTGGGATCTAATTGAGATGTTTGATTCTTTCAATATTGTACATCATGACATAAGTTTGAATGTTGCTGTTGAAAAGTTGTGAGTGTTGGGGTCAAGGTTTGGAGATTGCAACATTTTACCTTATTGTGAGTATAATGTTGAAGTGTTACCTAGGCCATTTATTCCGATAACATCAAGCATTAGCAAATGTTTAATGATGATGCTCAAGTGTAAAGGTTCTTACAAAATCAAGGTGAGTCTATAGATCAGAAAATTGATTGGGAACCAAAGGTATGTATGACTGAAGGAAGAGAGATTTTTTTAGAAAGGATATTATCCAATTGAAAACTAACACCATTCCTAGAGGTCTTGTTGCACTTGAGTCAAATTTTAGCAATGCTGATTACATCAACAATAGAAACATGTCTGCCTCAAGGGATGTGGAAGATAATAACTTGGGAACTAATGATAAACCAATAGAATTTTGTTCAGCAGCAATTTAAGCAAGGAAGAAAAATAGTCCTACCTCCAATTGTTGAAACAATATCAAGACTGTCTTGCCTAGTCATATTCAAAGCTGAAAGCATATAGAGAAGATTTGTTTTAACATGAGATTCATCTAGAAACAAATGTAAAACCATTCGAGACAAAAGCAGAGGCTAATTAATCCACTCCTCTCCATGAAAATGTAAGATGAATTGAAGAAACTAAAGGAGGGAGGGATCATTCAGCCCACAAGGTATTCATCTTGGGTTGCAAACCTTGTGCCAGTCAAAAAGAAAAATGGAGATATAAAACTTTGTGTAGACTTCAGAAATCTGAATAGAGCCTCATTGAAAAACAATTATCCTTTTCCAAACATGGAAAACATGCTACAGTTAGTGACTGGATCTAAATTTTTGTCCACCTTTGATGGTTTCTCTGCTACAATCAAGTTGTTGTCAAGGAGTCGAAAAATTTAAAACTACCTTTACCACTCCTTTGGGAAAAAATGTTTATGTAAGGATGCCTTTCGGTCTCATGAATGCTAGGGCTACCTTCCAAAGAGTAATGGATGTTGCTTTTAATAGTTACATAAAAGACTTCATTGTATTTTATCGGGATGATGTATTTGTGTTTTCAAGGAGTAGAAAAGATCACTTGCAAAGCATTTGGAAAGAATGTTAATAAGATGTAAAGAATTTGGCATTTCTCTAATCCAAAGAAGTGTCACTTTGGGGTAAAAAAGACCAAGTTGCTTGGTCATATTGTTTCAAAGGTTGGTGTCATGATTGACCCTGAGAGAGTAGAAATAATCAGCAAGGTTCCAATTCTAAGAACAAATAAGGGCATCTAGTCCTTCTTTGGGCAGATCAACTTCATTAGAAGGTTTGTGTCAAATTTTTCTCGAGTTGACTCTTCCTATCACATGCATGTTAAAGAAATATCAAGTTATCAAGTGGGAGGAAGCTACTATTTAGGATTTTGAAGGAATCAAAGAGGCATTAAAACATGCACTGTCTTGAAGCCCCGAATTACAAGAATCCTTTCCAAATCTTTTCTTTTACTTCTAAAAATACTATTGCATCTATTTTGCTACAAAAGGATGAAGATGGGGTTGAGAGGCCTATTTCCTTATTTAGCAAGGCTTTATAAGATGTTATGTTAAAGTACACAATCATGGAAAAAAGCATTTACATTTGTGAAAGCAACAAAGGTTTTCGTGCCTTATATCTTAAGTTTAAAATTTGTTGCTAATGTTCCCACACCATGGTAAAAGACATCTTATCGAGATGGAGATATCAAGAAAAAGGTGTAGATGGGTGAAAAAATGTAGGAGTATGATATGGACATCCAAACCACAAAGTTTGTAAAAGGTTTGGGTCTTGCTAAGCTCATGGCCGAGAGTAACTTGCAGACTATCGAAGTTAATGAAATAGAGGAAGAAAGGGCAGATGTTCTTGAGAAATTGGTAATTTCGAGTGGTACAAGGATACAAGGATAGGGCCGAGGGATGGGAAAAATAAGGAGTTCTTGACTAGGGACATGGTGAGGGGGTAAATGAGAAGGTCACAAAGATAAAGGGAAGTGTCCAGTGAGGCTTTAGGTGAGGTAGGTAGGATTTAATTCAAAAAGTGGTGGTAAGGGGTAGGAAAAATACTAAGTAGGTAAACCGATGACGGTTTCAAGGAACCGATGCTAATTGCTATGGACCAATATTGGTAAGCTCGGACATATGAATGATGTGTGATAGCTATGGATGAGAGACATGGTACCACCCCTGCTCTTGACATTTCATGAGGTTATAACACTACTGAGAGTGGAGTCATGTCACAGAGACATTGGTCCGATCGAGTTAGATGCTACCGGCATGTGGTCCCAGTAGGCTGAGCTTGATGGTCACCCTTATCGATAGATGGGACTTGAAAACCAAAAATTCCACTTACCGATGGGTGAGATGACAATCACCCTAGAGGATGTGTATAGGATCCTACGGTTACTAATATTGGGGAGGCAGTGTATTTGATTTCCTCGAGGCCTCCGAGGAGTTGATGCTGACAGTGTTTGGTGAGGGACTAGTGGAGATGTACCAAACTTGTCCAGAGGAGATGAGGCTAGTAGTATTACTGATGGAGGCAGTATGCTATTTCACACTACTAGATGCGGAGGGTGGGAGGTTCCCACGATCACTAATGGGAGTGTTACATGACATGGTGATGGACCGGACCTACTTTGCATGGGCACCAACATTCCTGGCACAATTATACAAAGAGCTATAGGCGTATGGACAAATTTGTAGGTTTAACCTATGTTGTACCTTTGTTCTTCATTGTTGGGCCTATGAGCATATTGTGTGTGTTCATCCGATCGGCATGCCCCGAGCTGATGCATTCAAGCCAAGTTTGGTGTGAGTGGGTTACAGGCACTGGGTGCATGCTATTAGAGAGTGTCGAGAAGACCGAGCTATTCATGATGTAGTGTATTATTGGTAGTTATTGGAGGGATTTTCCGGTGTAGACATTATCTAGAGACCGTATGTGGGGTATCCCTCATACAGAGGGATGACAGAGGAGCTAGCAGGATTACATATTTATAGGTGGATAGAGGGGCACCGTGTAGGGGAGCATGAGATGATCCCAGTTGACTGGGTCAGATGGTAGTTTGGGCTGCCACAAGATATACCCCCACCCTTCCCACAGTACAAGAGGGATGACGTGGAGAGGCCATTACCTCTACCACGGTGACAGTGTGGATGAGTCAAGAGGAACAGGTGATGGACTGAAATATTGATGATGTCGAGTGACAGATAGGTATAGATAGTGGTGGGTAGCCCATCTATGAGTAGTACCTCCCAGGCCGGGGTAGCTAGATTTAGCCACCATCACTTTGTTTAGTGAGATGCCCTACAGGGGTAGGTGGTGACCCTGATTACCTAGTGGGGGATGTTACATGGGGGTAATTAGCAACTTCAGGAGAGGTGGCCATAATACATGTGCATGTGGCTAGTCTATAGGCCCGAGATGGCTGTGGTGGAGACAAAGAAAGAGATGAGGAGTAGGTAGCTACCTTACAAGCACATGTTATAGTTTTGGAGGGCTAGTTGGCCACTACATAGGTGTAGATTCAAGAATTATAGGCATAGGTATATGCACAGGGTGTGAGGCCGATGACACCTCCACAGGCACCGGGATAGGGTCCCGATTCACAAGCGGGGGCAAAACAGGTCCTACAGATAGGTACAGGGGCCAAGGCCAATGGGGCCACCATATACAGTGCCCCTATCCTGGTTACATGATGCCCTAGGTGAGGCCAAATATTATTAGGATCAGTTGATGGCAGCCAGGATAGATTTTCTATCTTATGGAGAGTACAAGGCACAACAGGCCTCGAGTGAGAGGACCAGATCCCATACTCACATCATGGAGAGAACAGGGGTCAATTGAGCCCCAAGATAGGATTATGGTGAGGCCACCAGCTCACGGAGACCAACTGCGGCAGTGATGTACCAAGAGGGGCCCGATGCGACCTTTAGCGGTGGTGAGAGGTTATCAGGCCACCGGTAGGAGCCGAGGAGGAGACATGAGAGACTGATATGGAGGATGTCTGATAGGATGATGCCTAATGCACATCCCTTTATTTTGATGTATTTGATTCATTTTTTGATATATATTGGCTGCATCTGAGGAGAGTGAGGATGTATGATATTTTTGCATATTTTTTTATCATATACCGGCCTGCGTGCTAAAGATGGTGAGGCTGTATATGAGGTTTTGAGAGATTTGATTATATGTACCGGCCTACGTGCCAAAGATATTTGAGATTATGTATATGGAGACACATGTTTGGATATTTTTATTTATAGAGATGATGATGATTATGGTCATTATGTGTATACATGGTTGTGGTTATCTTGTTATGTTGATGTGTATATGTTATGGAAATTAAGTAGTGTAGGCATGATAGAGTCAGGTCATAGGCATGGATTGAGTTAGGTTGTGGTCTAGGCATGGATTGAGTCAGGTTTTAGGCATGGTGGAGTTAGGTTGTAGGCATGGTTGAGTCAGGTTGTGGTCTAGGCATGGATTGAGTCAGGTTTTAGGCATAGTTGAGTCAGGTTGTGGTCTAGGCATGGATTGAGACTAGGTCCTTTAGGTATGGGTGAAGTGAGTTAGGTTGTAATTCATTAATTTGTGCAATGAATGATGATATGGGTCATGGTTAAGATGTTTTATAGTACATGCATGATAGTGGTAAGGAAAGGGTAGACATAATGGATGTATGTTTGATGATGATAAAGGTGGAAAGAAATTTTTTGTTTGATGGGTTTAATTTCCAATTATTGATATAAAAGGAAACTAAATAGGGTAGAATGTGATTTAGGAAAATAAAAGATGAATTGGTTAGGGTAGAGAGTGGTCGAGCTAACCTCCAAGGGCCCCATGCCCTCAGAGTGCTACGTACATAGTCCTAGCGAAAAGGGACCTCAGTGCAATGTAGTTCTCCCATAAGCTAGGGAAGAATGCGAGGAGGTATGAGTATGGGTGGGTATGTTATAGGCATGATTGAGTCTAGGTATTTTAGGTATGGGTGAATTGTGGGCACATTGGTATGGGTGATTTTGAGTTGATTATGGTGAAGGAGGAGAAAATTACCCAAAAATAAGTGTCGAGGATCAAGTCCTGTATAAGGTAATCAATACGTAATGAAGAAGGTTTAAAATATAAGAGGAGGCAAGAAAGTGACCTGATTGGTAAGGATCATAATGGGTGGATCAAACCTTAGATGGGATGATGAACGTAAGACCCTAAAAGCATTGCATGATTGATTATTCTAAAGGTGAAAAAGTAGTCACATGATCACCAAATGTCATGGTCCAATAGGTCCCTTGAGGTGGTAGGAAATGAAAGTGTGAATGGTGAGAGGGTGAAAAGTGGTTAGTTTTTATATGGTACTAGGTAGCATGCCTTTTTGGCAAGAGATCCAAGGTCACAATGGGAAAGTCCATGACTAAAAGGATTTTTGTTTTGACTGATATTTGAGATAGACTGATCGATGTGGGAAGTCTATATGGGATGAGAAAATTAAATCCTTATGGTCTTCAAGAAGTTGATCGATGCAGAAGCTTCAGATCTCTCTCTCTCTCTCTCTCTCTCTCTCTCTCTTCTTATTGTTCATTTTTTTATATAAAACAAGATTTTTATATAGCTATCCTTTGAGGGAGCAATCTATTTATAGCAGCAATGTAGAGAGAAGAGATGTCCTTTTTGAGGGAGTCATATTTTATTGGAAGTTTGACTCAAGGAGTTGAATCCCATGTGAGGGATTTTAAGTCATGGACAAGACTAAGGTGAAGGATAGGATTCTTGTTTAGAAAAGCAAGGTGGAACGACCATGGGATCTCATTAAAAAAATAGATGAAAAGTATCCATGAGAACCATGCTATGTGCAGCGCGTGGTACACATATTTAAGAGAAGATAAAAAGTGATGGGTACGCACATGATTCTTGTTTAATCATTGGGGGTAGTATAGTGAAGGGAGGCAATTGAAAAGCACTCAAGGGACGAGCATGAAAAGAGGAAGAAGGTGAGGTAGGACTAAAAGTCAACAATAGAATGGTCAAAGATACAACACATTAAGGGGCTGTGTTCGGTTTACCATCTAGTGAAGATAAATGATAAGCACCTAATCCATATGTATGAATCACGATGTATGGTCCAAGCCAATTACGAGAAAATTTTCCCGTTTACTTTTTTTTTTGCTTTGGTTACATGTTGATTTTCTTTGAGGACAGGTCACCGACTTGGAAGGTTTGTTCATGGACATGTTTTTATAGGCACGTTTGATATGTTTTTGGTAAACTGAAGATGGTCAAGAGCATTAAGATGAAATTCATCTAATAACTCACGTTATGCCAAATGGTCCTAATGAAATTCATCATCATTGAGCATGTCATGGAGAGAAATACGAGTGAGGGAATCTAGAATTTGAGAGGCGTAATGCACGGCCTCTTTACCGTAGACCAGAGAAAAATGTGTGGCAAAGCAGTGGAAGTGTGAATACTAGTGATGTATGCCCATAGAGAAAAAAAGAATGTGTGTATGCCGGTCCTTCCCAAAGTATCATTAACCACTTTAGTGCATTCAGCTTGTCCATTGGTTTGTGGGTAATAAGATGACGAAACTTAACTGGATGCCGAAGGCATTGCAGAGTTTTGCAAGGTTTTATTTATTAAATTTTTTTCCATTATCAGTGATGAGATGATGTGGAACACCAAAAAAAAAAATGTGATGGTTTATGAACTCACATATTTTCTCAACTTTCATGGAGATGAGTGGTATGGCCTCAACCCATTTTTTGGAGTATTCGGTAGTAGTGATGATCCATTGATGTCATTGTAAAGAATGGGGATTGATCTCTCTGATGAGATCCAAACCCCATTGAGAGAAGGGCCAAAGGTCACAAGCAACATGTAAGGCATGACTGGGTGTATGATTAAGGTTGGAATGTTGTTGGCACTTCACACAATGCTTAACATAATCAAAACAATCATGGTTAAGTTCGGCCAAGAATAGCCTAGGTGAAGAATACGCTTAGAAAAAGAAGGCCATGAAGTGACCTCCACATATGCCATCATGAACTTCCTTAATGGTATAAGGGATTTCAGAAATTGTAAGGCACTGTAAGAGAATTCCATCAAAGCCATGTTTATAGAGGAGGCCACCCATGATGACATAACAAGAGACATTTTTAAGAAAGGCCCGTTGTCCATTATGAGTGAGGTCGGGAGGAAAGATGGAGAGGGAAAGGTAGTCTGAATATTGTTTATACCAAAGGTCACTTGGGTCAGGGGTAGTGGTTCCAATGGAGTAAATTTCATGAGGTAAATAAGAGGGTGATTGGAGTCTTTGTACTTGTGACAAAGATTTTGGAATCAACAGAAAAGCGGGTATTTGAAAAGCCAAGCAAGCCATGGTATTTGCAAATTTGTTGGTTGAATGAAGGATGGTGTGAATGTCATAGTGGTTGAAGGTGGCCAAAAGTATGTCCACATGATGTTTATACTTTTGAAGTATCTCATTACGACAATCGGTATATACCACTCGACTTATTTTATGACCAATTCGAATAACCAATGATATTTATCGACTTAACATCTAAGGCATAGGTAGCTTAGAGACCTAATACGAGAAATTTTTGTTTGACAATATTGTTGGTACAATAAAAATAGAATTTGAAAGATAAAGGCATGGGTTCACTATCAAGTGGAATGAGGATAATTCCTACCCCACCCCCATGTTGACACTTGGAACCATCAAAGATGAGTGTCATTTGGTAAGTAAGTTCATCCGGGAAAGAGTAACAATTGACTCATCGGGAAAGTCAAAGTTAGAGGGTTGATGTCCGGAAATAGGTGCGTTGGATAATTGGTCAGAAATAGCTTGGCCCTTGATGGAATTTTGATGGGTGAATTTGAGGTTGAGGTCAGAAAAAAGCATGAGCCAGTGTGTAGCACGTTGATTTTGGTAAGGTTTGGCATACATGAAGTGTAAGGGGTCGGTGTTAGTCACATCATATGTTTTTTGGTTGAGTAGGTAATGACGGAGTTTTGTGGGCTTGAAAACTAAGGTTGAGGAAATTTTTTTGGCATGGGTGTATCAGGTTTCATAGTTTAAAATAGTATGGCTTATGTAATAAACCACCTGATCCCTATGTTGTTCATGATGATGAGCAAGCATGGCCCCCAAGGAATGATCGGTAGCTGAGATGTATAGGTAGAAGGGTTGATCATATTTAGGTGGAATGAGGATGGGTGGTTGGAGAAGGTATTGTTTTTAAGGCCTCAAAAGATTTTTCGTAGTCATTATCCCATTTAAAAGAGACATCCTTCTTGAGAAGACGATGAAATGGTTGACACTGATCAAACAATTGTGAAATGAAGTGGTGACTAGATCTGAACTTGCCTTGTAAGCTCTGAGCTTCTTAAGAATAGTGGGTGGAGAAATTTCAAGAATGGCCTTGAATTTAGCAGGTCAACCTCTATACCACATAAGGAAATGATAAAACCCGGGATTTTTCCCAAGATAACCTGGAAGACACACTCTTAGGCTAAAGGTGAATGCAATATTTAATGAGGCGGTCAAATATGGTTTTTAGGACAACGAGGTACTCGAAGCAATGTTTGGAATTGGCAAGGAGGTTGTCCATGTTATTTTCCAATATACGATGCATGATGTCATGGAAGATATAAGTCATAGCCTATTGATATGTGGCACCAACAATTTTAAGGCCAAAAGGCATGACTTGATATAAGAAGGTCCCCAAGGGGTAATGAATGTGGTTTTGTGCTGATCCTATGGGGTAAAAAATATTTGGTTATAGCTGGAGAAACCATCCATGAGTGATAGCATCTCATGACTAGCAGTAAGGTCAACCATTGGTTAATACTAGGAAGAGGAAAGTTGTTTTCTCGGGAAAGCTAAATTGAGATCATGGAAATCCATGTAATGTGGAGCCCTCCTATCACCTTAGTGATAGGGAAAATTTTAGAAATCCAACGAGGATAATCAATGGGTAAGATGAAGGAAAGCTGAAAGGAGGTGCTAAAGTTCTTCTTTGATGAGAAGGGAAATGTGAGGGTGCATTTTTCTCGGTTTTGTTTGTGGTTTGGCATCGGGAATGGTTACAATATTGTGGACCACTATAGTGGGGTCAAAATTGGGCATATCTGCGTAAGACCAAGAGAAAGTGTAGTTATGGTTTTTGAGAAAAGAAGTGATGGCTTCCTGTTCAGCAACATCTAAAGATTGTCGATCTTTATAATGTGCGGCTCTTAAGTATGAATGTTGATCTCAATAGTTGATTCATTCAACATGGTTTGTGTCTTAGATGGCAAAGACCGATGAATATATGATTCTTTTGTACCAAGGTAGGTGAGTATAGATTCATCATCCCGACATTAAACGACATTAATCAAAGGTGTATCGTCATCGATCATTTGAGAGTACAGGAAGAGAAGAAGAGAAGAGGAGCCTCGCCCTTGCATTGATAAGTCGAGGCCCCAAGGAAATGGTGTTCATGAAAAAAATAGTTAGGAAGAATGGATTTTGGATCCATCGACTCAGAGGCAAATGTGGTGAAGAAGGTGGAATGAGAGAAGACGGTGGAGAAGGGCTGATGTCCTCAATGAGTTGAATGTTGGCCTTCTTGGTAGGTGGTTCAAGCAAAGCAATACCACTATGGTTGTTATGTTTGTGGGTAGTACATGAAATAATAATATGGTGGCCTTTCTCATAAAAGACAAAACCAAAACCCTTCCACACACATCGGTGCAAGAAGGTGTGGGTGAAATGGTGATTGGTGAGTGACTGGAAGTTAGTGGAAAATGGGTAGGTTTGTGATGGTGGTTCGGGTGTGTAAGTGGTAGTATCAAGTCCCCCATAGGTGAGACTAGTACAAAGGTGAGGAGGACCATAAAGGAGGTGCTCTCCTATATGGTGATCATAACGAGGGTGTTGGTGAAGACTTCCATACTCTTGTGGAGTAAGGAATGTGTTAACACTATATAAACAATACTCCCCAGGTGAGGCATTGAAAAATGCCTTCTAAGGGATCGGTGGTTGATATGTGGGTAGTTGGGATAGATGATGTGTCAGAGGTCAGATCAAAGGTGGAGATAATGGATTGGGAGGCTGATAGTTTGGTCGTGGAGGTTACGGTGGGAGAAGGAATGGAGGATGTAGGTGTGATTGAGGTAGCGGCGACACTAGTGAGTGGAGTTGTAGGTGAAGAGGTAGTGGTTGTAGAGTTAGAAGCTTTAATAGGTATGAGCACGTCATTGGGTTGATAAATCATGTTGTAAGTTTTAAAATGTGATGGGTCGGCTAGAATGGTCTAGGTGTGTCCCTCATGCTCAAACTTTACACAACGATCCAAAGTGGAAGGACCACAACCCATAACATCTACCAAGCAACAAAGTTATATTGAAATTCCCCCTCCAAGATGTAAAATAACTTTGGAAATGTGTGGGGTCCATGAAAACATGGAGGATGATGGTGCTAAGTGTAGAGGTGATAGCATCATTGAATGAACGTAACATGACGGGATGTTTATGCATGTAATTGAAAAGTATGTGCATTTGAATGAATGTTTGGGAGGAAATGATATTAATGCTAGCACCCCATCAATCATAACACATCGTACATGTATATCATTGATGTGGACAGAGATGAAGAGAGCTGGATTTGGGTCATCGGTTTGGTGTGGTGTGATCTCTTCATCTGAGAAGCTAAGGGAGGCTACTTGGTGAGTAGGCAGAGGTGTAGATGAAGGTGATAATTTGGTGAGAGAGGCTACATGATGAGGTGTAATAATGGAGGCTATGGGTGTAGGGTCATTGGGTAAAACCTCAATAGATTAAAGAACCTCCATGAGAGCTTGATGATGGGATTCCGAGGTTTGGATGAGGTCATATAGGGACATTTTGAGGGGGATTGGTGTAGTTGTTTGAGCATCATGTGGTGTGTGACCCCATTAGAAATAGGATATGTGGGGCCACAGATAGTGATTTTAGGTGTGGGTACAGATGGTATGTTGGGTATAGGATTGGTTAGTAGGTCGGTTGCCTTTTCCTTTCCTTTTTCCTTCTGAGTATGGGTAGTAACGTGGATCATGTTGATTTGAGGTGGGGAGGTAGGTAAAGTAGGTGAGCCATGAAAAGTATAGAGACAAGAGGGGAAAAAGACAAATGGTGGGAAGGAACCTTGTGAGATGAGCTGGGAACACCGACATTTGGGTGGAGGTTTGGTGAGTTCTTTGATGCGAACCATGTTAATTTCAAATCTCAGGGGTGGTTCTAGGAGTTATGGGGGTGGAGGTCTTGATCGTTGAGTAGGTAATGAAGGAAGAACTATGGGAATAGTTCTAGTGAAATGTGGTCCTCATCGAGAAGGTCATCATCATCAAATTTTTCTTCGGGAGGACACAATTGGATAAGAATGGTTTTAAAAGCTTTTTCAGTTCTTTACATCATGCCCGGCACACGATGATAGGAAATTTTTTTGGTGTCATCAAACCCCTTTGGTTTGGGTTTGAGAGGGTCATAAGGTCTGAGCGGTGGTAATGTGATGACATAAGTTTCAAGAAGGTTGGTTAAAATTTTGGCATAGGACCCCGTTAGTGGATCACCATGGGAATTGTAAACACCTATAATTACGCCCAAGCAATTTAAATAATTAAATTGTGCTAATTATCCCCTTTCTTGTAAATCGATGACATATCGTCAAAAGTGCTCATATTCCCTCTTATTTTCGTTAATTAATTACAATACGCTAATTGATTAAGTCACCTATCCAACTAACAACCTAATTAATGACCTTCCGTTAATTATTTACCCCTTCTCTCTAGACTAATTAATTATTATTAATTAATTAGCCTTCCACTTCATTTAATTAATAAATCAATATTTAATTGATTTAATCCCCTCCTAATGGCCTAAATGTACTAATATTCCTCTAATTGGCTTCTATAAGCTTACATCTACCTATTAGTTAATCACCTTTGATTAATTAAAGCACCCCCAACTCCCATGACTTGCTAAGCATAAATTAAACCCTTCTAAAGTAAGGTTACCTTTAATAAAGCAACCTTATCCATTCCTAATCATGTTTTACCTTTATCCCACATGCAAAGGGATGAAGTGTTTCCTTTATCCATTGGGCTATATAAGGAGCCCTCCTTCTACCTTTATACCTACACCTAATTCCCTTGAGAAAGAAAAAGAAAGCACATAGTCTTGCACTAAAATCCTTTTGCCATTCTCAAGCCCTTCATCATCCATCTTGAAGAGCTAAGCCTCACACCCAAGCATCCTTGAAGGATCAAAGCAAGCAATATTGTTGATTGCCATTGGACTACATAGGTCCATTTGATTTAATTAGGCAATTTAGAAGAATAGAGTTCTTGATTTGCATTATGTTTGATTTCACTATTTCAAAGTTATGATGCTAGTGTAGGCCTTGTTCATTTCTTCATCTTGATGGTACTCTTTCTTGTTTCTAGCTAGGTTAGGGAACTATTTTAGGTGGTAGTTCTTGCTTTCAATCTAACTTAGGAAAAAGAATACTTGTACACATTTGGCATGCCCGGTGGGACACTTAGTCCCATGGCATTTTAGCTTAAGTTTCATTGTTTTGGCTAATTTTTGATATACACATGTAGTAATTAATGTCCATTTTCTTGGAATTTTTGCTAATTTGATATGTGTAACCTCATGTTCATAGCCATAATTTTAATGGGTTATTTGCCATTCTTAAGCTAACTTGTCAAAATTTGAGATATTGTGAGTTTTCTTGTGTTTGTTTCCGTATTTTGGTTGTCAGGTCTGGCATAGGTACATTTTTAGGGGTGCAGGCATGGTTTTCATGACACACATGCCTCTCTGGTGGTGCAGGCACCTTTGAAAAAACCTATTAATTTGTTTACCGACCCACGACACATGCACGCTAACCCAGCACACACACCTAACCGGCGTGAAAATGCACTAACACTAGGCACGAAGTCATTTCGTACTATACCTTCACTGCATTATGAAACCTGTCAAATTGGTGGACACAGCCTAACTAGAGTGCACATGGTGTTTTAGTGGTGTAGACACATTTTTGATGATGTGGATGTTCTTTCAAAATTTGTAGTTGTTTCAAAAAGTGGTGGCACACACATTTTCCTGGTAGCACAGTGATTTTCCGGTGGCGCACATGTTTTTTATGATGATGTTGTTTTGTTTGTTTTCCTATTTATTTTTCTCGGGAGTGTGCATACACTATTTTGTGCACACACACGCCTCTCTAGTGGTGCAAGTGCATGGTAAGTCAAAAAAATCTCAGAGTGGCGCATACACTGTTTTTGTGGTGCATATATTTTTTCGTGGTGCACACACCTCTTAGGTGGCACAGGTGTACTTGTAATCCAAAACAACGTAGAGTGGCATATATGCCCTAACCCATGCAAGCGCTAAAAAAGGGGCACATGTGTCCTTTTGTATTTTTGAAATTAAGGTGTTGATGTGCTAACATTCTTGCAGGTTTATCTAATCATATATTTGTCTTTTTGAGGCTATTTTTACATGTTTGTATTTGATTAGGTAATATTTTGCATTGTTTACTTATAGGAATAAGATCACGTATGCTCTTCCCTCACATCCCTTGGGGTGATCTTGGGAATCATAAATGATTCTTAAGTCCTTTTGATGCTTTGAGGTTGTTAGGAATATTTGAGTGGGAATTGGCTAACTTGGCATAGTTGAATTAAAAGTGTTTTTCCATTTTGATATCTTTTTGGATTTTTGAAGACAATCATGTATGCTCTTCTCTTGCGTCCTTGGATGATCTGGAGAATCAGAAATGATGCCTTCTCTTTTGATGGAAAACTACTAAAAATCATCATACAAGACCAAAATGCCATCACTTGCCAAAGAACGGAGGAATCAAAACAAAAGTCAGAAAACTACTAATACAGTTGTTATACAGGTTGCCAAACGGTGTTCGAGCAAACCACATCTAATTAAAAAAGATAAAACAAACAACATATTCAAAACACTATATTGTAAGTTTCAGAAAAGGGTACATCCCTCTCCGCTCAACTGGAACATAACCCCTTTGGCATAACCTTAAGCTACAACAATGGGGGTGGTTCCAGGAACCCCAAAGTAGTCCACGTAAGAGGGAACCTTGTGGATGAAATGGGAAGTGCTCCGCACTACCTATCTGACTAGTAATTCCTTTGTGAGATAGAGTTACAAGTTGTCCCTACGTGACCCTTTTAAGTACACAATTGGATGCATCTGATGCCCACTGTGCTTGAAGGGGGAAAAGTCGAGATACTCCCAAACTAGTTAGTGTGACTTTTTGGGTAAATCATCCCGCTCGTGGATAATATTTGTAGCACCTAGGATGAGAGAACCACCTAGGAAGATATACTTTGGCCAGGAGCCCACTTTGACTATTCTAAAATAGTGTTGAGTTGTGAACCATATTTTCATTGTGAAGCATGTGACACATTACTTTCGCTTAGTTTTTACTTGCCTTAGGGCAAGGTGAAACTCTGCTGAAGTGAAGCCAACATTTTCATCCCATTTTTTTTTGATTTCTTCCTTCACATTATTTTGACACTTTGTTGATTAGAAGAAGGGTGACTACCTTTGTGTTACCAATCAACTATTTTTGTCACTTTTATGTCCGTTTACGCCCATCCATGTTTGTGGTTGGGTAAGTTAAACATCTAAAGTGTGTGAGGTGTATTCACGTCATTGATAGCCATTGTGATCTTGATACCCATGTCAAGATCATCATTGTAGTTAGGCGTGGTTCATCACCATGGACTTCCTTAGAAGAGTTAGCTTGTTTGTATCATATCACTACAATTTGATATTTACATCTTGTTTCTTGTAAACTCGACATAAATATCTATATTGTAAGGTTATGTTGCACACATTTTTAACTATTCCTAGCTATACTTTGAGATTTTTAGTTCGGTTCTATTATTACCTCGATTTGAAGAGTGTTAGGTGTTACCATTTGTGTGTGTTATATCAATAACACCTTGATATCAATACCTTACTTTCTCACAAAGTGGGTTAACATATCTTGGTGATATTGTTGTGTCATTCGTGAATTGTAATTGGCACTTTTTGAGATATAGGTCTTAATCAAGTTTGAGCTCACTCATAGTATATCTTGATTAGGAGGTTGCATTGACTTCTTGTATTTACTTACATTTTGTTCATTCCCTTGAACTTGGCATAAGTGAAAACATCTTGTTAATCATCTTGCGATGTGAAACTACTTTTTGAAACGTAGTCTAGGAGGTACTTCATTTAAACAAGTTTAGATACCAAATGCTTGTGTCACTGGTGATTTATCACTCTATCACATTGGTATTCTCACATTGTTGATTTACTCATATTCTTAACAATACATCTTGCATTTCACTTAGGGGTAGTCACTAATTTTTGAACACATTTACAACTTACCCTAGTGAAACTATCATGAAAACATGGCTCCTAAAACATGACTAGGATTAAAGAAACAAAGACATACGAGGAACAACAAGTGCAAGCTTGGGAAGCCTCTAATAGACAAGGGTCAAACCCCTTCATTGGACATGATCTAGGACCATTTTTTATGTGGAAAAGAAACAAAAGATATGGTCGATCATAGTGGAAATGAATTAGAATCCCCACACGTAGAATTTGATTTTGACCCCACTTTACTAGATGAGTTTCTTCTCAAAAACAAAGATAGAGTGTTGGCATGGGTCATAGAATTAGGGGCCAAATTGCCCACGAAAATGAAACAATACCACCTACGAATAACGCTACTGAGGAAGAACATCCCCTTATCAATATGGAAGATATTTTGACACGGACATGCTTCTACCTCTTACGCAGGGAATGATAAAGTGGTGGGGCATAGAATACCCTTTATCAAAGTGCCATGAAGAAACAAGATAGAACATGAGATGGGTGAAGAACCTCCATAATACGAGGAGGAGGAACCTTTAGAAGAAGAAGCCACAATCCAACAACAAATTAGTAACCTAAGCTGACAACTAGCTTTGCTTACCTCCCATGTATAGAAGGAAACAAACAAGAATGTTCAAAAGTTGAGGCCTAAGGTTAAGATCAATGAACTCCATCAAGAAAACCAAGGAGAAGAAGACACATAGGGTATCATCGTGTATACATCCCCACTTCTCCCACTAGAGAACAATTGCTCACACAAGAGGTGCAGTCTATGAAAGTGACACTCATGAGCCTACAAGAGAGCAATATAGGGAGCATTAGGAAATATCAATATGAAGAATTATGCCCCTATCCTTTTGACAAGACAATGACCCTTCAACCCTTTCCAAAGAAATTTGATATGCCAAAGTTTGACAAATATAAAGGGAAAGGAGATCCATGGGATCATGTTAAAGATTTCTACATGGCATGTCAAGAGGTGTCTTATAGTGACAATTATCTCATCAGAATTTTCCCCAAGAGTCTCGGAGGTCAAGCCTTGGAGTGGTTTACATGCTTACCACGAGGATCAATTTTCACCTGGCTAGAATTGGCAGAAAGGTTCGTGCGTCACTTCTCGTATAACATAGAGAGTGATGTCACCATGGCAGACTTATGTGGCACCAAAAATGCCCTAATGAGACTTTCACTAGCTTCCTCAATGGTGGAGAGGGATAGCTAGTCACTTCCCTTGCGCTTTCCCTAAAAAATAGTTGGTTAGTATTTTCATTCCCAACCTCAACCCGGATATAGCTTTCCACCTCCAAATGCATTGTGTTCACACTTTTGAGGAGGTTATCGAGAAAGGGGTTTAGATAGAAAAATATCTCATTGCAAAGGCACCCTCAAAACCCAATCTAGAGACAACCAAAATGTCAAACCCATGGAAAAGCTGAAGATCTTTAACAAAAACAAAAATGTGGTGGGAGACGGAATCACTGATTCCAAATGTGTTCAAAATGGTCCAAACTGGTCAACCTTTTAAATTGACCAAGGGCCCAATTCAACCACCACCAAAGCAAAGAACGTTCACCTCTCTTAATGAACCTTTTTAGTTATACTAAAACAATTGGATGCGGCCCACATGATGACCTATCCTATAACATAACCATTTGATGACAACACTCCAAAACCTTCATGGTACAAGGAGCATGAATATTGTGAAATGCATCATGTCAAAGGACATAAGATAGAAAAATGTCTGTGGCTTCATCATTATATTCAGGACCTCATTAACAATGGGGAGATAGAGGTGGATAACCTAGGAAAAACACAAACACCTAATGAGAAAATGGGGATATATAAAGAACCATTCCCTAATCATGATAAGTCAGAAAATTCAAAGCCGGATCGGGGAGAGTCATCCCAAACTTATAAATCCATGAATTACTTGTACACCAAAAGAGACAAAAATCATTATGATTCACTTATTGGATGTATTCTCTCTCTCTACTGACCATGTCAATACCATCTGGAATCAAGGGAAAGGACTACGCTGTGGTAACAAGGTGTGCCCACCTCGTGATTCTAGAACCTTCTCCATGTCGACCCCAAAACCGGTAAATATAACCTTTTAGAACAACTTGAAAGACATCTGCTAAGATTTCAATCTTAGATCTTCTCAAGATATCCAATGTGCATAAAGACATTTTGTACCAAACTCTTCAAGGGTCGGGAGTGCCTTTAGAAGTTGATCCTACACACCTTCAAGCCACGGTGGCAAACATCATACCAAATGAACATATTGCTTTCAACCATAGGGAGATCCCTACTGAGAATCCAACACATAATCTTCCCTTATACATTGAGGTAGTTGTCACCCATAGGAAGATCAAACGGGTGCTTGTGGATAATGGATCTGGGTTGAACATTTACACACTCAAGTTGGTTAAATAGTTAGGACATACTAAGGAAGATCTTGAGTCCAATATTATCACTATCACCACATACGACATGACAACGTGGAAGGGAGTCAGTGGGCACCATCACGCTGCCCATGGAGGTGGGTCCCACTTGCCATTAGAAAAGTTTCATGTCCTAGACTTGGAACTTCCATATAACATGCTTCTAGGATGACCATGGATTCATGCCATAGGCCGTGCCATCAACATTTCATCAATGCATTAAGTTGAAGCATGAGGGACATACCATTACAATACAAGGAGATTCAGAGCCCTTCGCTCATTGTAGAGCTCTCAATAGCTTTGCACGAAAGGGTACATATGCATGTCCCTCCATAGATATAGCTGTCCCTCTCTAGTTTGAGGCCATGGAATCCGGGTGGATTCAGATTCTCTTAGTTCTTGTGCTCATGGTGCATCTACTTCAACATCTCCATTTGATTCATGGGAGATGAAAATCCTTGAATATGGCTATGGGGAGTATAATGTACAACAAGCACTCTTGGTTTCAGACCTCTCATTATCACCCAAGACTAGAGGTCGACCCAACTACCACTTTAGAAGACCTAGAAAGGAACACACTATTGGGTCATTCTTACCTAGAGGCTTGTTAGCTGAGGAAAAATTACTTGATCCACCTACAACTTGGGTCCCAGAGGATACTCAGCCATCTTGTTATCGAACCCCAAATATGAAAAATCTAGTAAAATGATGTACTCCATGGGCTATAAAGGCCTAGGATGTGGGAGAAATGAACAAGGACAAAGAGAACCAGTCCCTCTTCCACATTTCAAAATAGAAAGATTAGGCATTGGGATTCACCCTTATGGAGCACACCCCAATGATCATGATGACACTACTTGTTCTGAATGTGAGGATAGCTCTAACTATCTAGATAGTGATACAGATTCCCATTGTAGCCAATATGAGGATCTGGCCTCCACAAACCTTTTCATGAACAATGTTGTCCTAACCATAACCCCCACAAAACCAACCCTTGACCTTGTATACCCTTCCCTTGTTGAATGGGACCAACAATGTCACATGTCACTAGATTTATTCAAGAATGATGAAGCTATCACAGAGTTCATGGGCATAAGGGATACAATTCCCATTGGAGATCACAAGAAAGGTTTCTTTATCAACTTAGATACCTGTGCCTACTTCGGTGAGGAGGCTGAACTTCATGGTCAACAAAACTTAAAGAAAAGTGAGGGAAAAAGTTCCAAAGTAAAGCCTCAACAAAAATCAAAGTCCAAGTCACACAGTGAAAACCTCTTTGAGGCACTGGCTGACAAACAAATAAAAAAATCAAAGGACAAACAAAGTGACCATGCCAAGGATGAAAATCTCATGGAGACATCCTTGGATGAAGATCTCAACCTACCTCCTGATCCTACGCGTATGGAGGACTTATCAAAATTACTAGTTGAAGAAACCATTGATGTCAATATTGGTATGAAGAGGATCCCAAGATAGTAAAATTGGGAGCATCACTCTTGGCTAGAGAACAAAAGACATTCACTATGCTGCTATGAGAGTTTATAGATGTGTTCGCATGGTCTTACAAAGACATGCCCGGCTTAGATCGACTTTGGTCATGCACAACCTAGTTGTGCATGCAGACGCTAAGCTGATCAAATAGAAACTCTCAAAAGATGCACCCAAGAGTGGCCTTATTGGTTAAAGAAGAGTTGGAAAGATTTCTTTCAGCAAGGATTCATCACCTAATTGATTATTCTGAATGGATATCGAACATTGTTCTATCCAGAAAAAACCTATCGGTATCTGAATCTACACATGGATTTTAGGGACATCAATAAAGCTTTCCCTAAAGATGATTTTCTACTACCAAATATTGACATGATTGTTGACTCAACAACAGGGTATGAGATGTTATCACTCATGGATGGATTTTGGGATATAATCAAATCAAGATAGCTGAAGAAGACCAGCACAAAATAACTTTTATGACTCCTTGGGGCACCTTCTATTATCAGGTGATGCCATTTGGCCTCAAAAATGTAGGAGCTACTTATCAGTGAGGTAATGATAGTAATTTTTCATGATATGATTCATGATATCATGGAGGACTATGTGGATGACATCCTGGGAAAGTCTAAAACAAGAGAGGATCACCCTATCATTTTGTGGCATATCTTTGAATGCTTGCGTGAATACAAAGTCAGGATGAATCCAAAGAAGTGTGTCTTTGGTGTGCTATCAGGGAAACTATTGGGCTTCATTGTATCAAGATGAGGTATTGAGGTAGACCCTGCTAAAGTGTCTGCTTATCACTAAAATGCCTCCACCTAAGAATATCAAGCAAAATTGCTGTAGCTTACAGGGGAAAATTCAAGCCATTTGCCACTTCATCTCCCAGCTTGTAGATAAATGTCACTCATTCACCCACTTGCTTAAAAAAGGATGTCACTTTCATCTAGGGACCTGAGCAACAACAAGCCTTTGCTTTGCTTAAACAATACTTGGCTAATCCACCTATCCTCATGCCTCCCACTCCTGGAGAGCCACTCTTGCTCTATATTTCCACTACGTAATTTTTATTGGTGCGTTGCTCACCCAATATGACCTTGGTCATAAGGAGAAAGTGGTGTATTATTTGAGTCACACCCTCATCACCTATGAGCTCAATTATCCTCAAATTGAAAAGGCTTGCTTGGTTGTTGTTTTTACTTTTCAAAAACTTTGCCATTACCTATTGAATACTAAAACCAAGCTAATATCCAAGGTTGACCCACTCAAGTATTTATTGTCTAAACCCACCCTCATAGGTAGAATGGCTAATTGGATCATTCTACTTAGTGAGTTTGACATAGAATTTTTACATCAAAAATCGGTTAAAGGACAAGTACTTGCTGACCAGCTAGCGGAAGCACCTTTGTAAGGCATGGAACCTTTGAATCTAGATCTTCCAGATGCCTCCTTGCTCTACATTGAAGAATCTATCATATGGCAGATACATTTTGATGGATCCTTTACGTTTCATGGTTTAGGTGTAGGAGTGGTCCTTATTACTCCTTCTGGTGATCCTATACCGCAGGATTTTTGCCTAGGCTTCCCTTGCACAAACAACATTGCATAGAATATGAGGCACTTATTACAGGAATGAAGCTAGCTATCAAGTGGAATATTCATCATGTCAAGGTTGTGGGTGATTCGTAGTTAATTATCAAACAGGTTAATGATGAATATAAGGTTAAGGATGACAAGCTCATACCTTACAAAAGTTAGTAGAAACTCTAAAGGAGTACTTTGTGTGCATTACCTTTGAACAAATCCCAAGAGCATAGAATAGATCAGCAGATGCCATGGTGACAGTGGGTTCTATGCTTCGTATTCCACTAGGGAATAATGACATGCCATTCTTTGTAGAAAATCTATGCCAGCCCGTGTATGACATGCCAAAATCTTTCCTGGCTTGTGATGTTGTTGGTCCCAATTCCTTGTGGTATGAACCCATCTTTACCTATCTTAAGGACAAACACGTTCCTCTCGATATCTCCCATGTTCTGAAAAGCAAATCCTGATTCACCAAATATAGCCCATTACACCCTTTTAGGAGGTACACTTTATCATCATGGCTACGATGGGAATCTATTACGTTTTCTGGATGTGACGGAGTCAATCCAAGAAATCAAAGAAGTGCACGAAGGGGTGTGTGGAGCACATACAAATGGAATGGTCTTGGCTAAGAAATTGTTAAGAGTAGGCTATTATTGGCCTACCATGGAAACCGATTGTTGTAATTATGTCAGGAAATGTGTACTTTGCCAAAAGTATGGAAACTTCATTCATGCTCCGTCGCAACCATTGCAACCTATCACTACCCCATGGCCATTCTCCAAGTGGGGACTTGACTTAATAGGAAAACTTACTCCTACCTCATCTGATGGTCATACACATATCATCACGGCTATAAAATACTTTACAAAATGGGTGGAGGTTGTCCCTTTAACCTATGTCACAGGAGCCCAGATTTCTAAATTTATCATGAATCACATCATTTGTCGATATGGTATTCCCGCAACCATCATTACAGATAATGGGAAGTCATTTAAGAAAAAAACTATGAAAGGTCTTTGTCAATGGTTCCAAATTAGGTTAAAATGGTCCACACCATATTACCCTCAAGGTAATGGACAAGCTGAGGCCACAAACAAGACTTTGGTAAGGATAATGGAGAAGATGGTCAGCAAAATAGGTCGTAACTGGCACCTACAAATCCATCAGCCCTTTGGGCTTACAGAACATCCATTCACACTCCTACGGGTGTGACACCATATTCCCTAGTGTTTGGGACAAAATCTATCATCCCTTTAGAGATCGAACTTCCATCCCTAAGAATTTCTCTTCGGGACTATCTGGATAAGGATGAGGATTATCGAGTGGCAAGACTGGCTGAATTAGAGCTCCTAGATGAGAGGTGCATTTGCACTCTTAATCACCTGAAAGTGTATCAACATAGAGTCTCCAGAAACTACAACAAGAGAATCATCCCTCATCAGTTTGAGGTTGGTGATTTAGTCATGAAGGAGAACCAGTTCAACACCAGAGTGGAATGAGAAAAGAAAGGGAAGTTTGAACCACATTGGTTGGGACCCTATGTTATAGTCACCAAGTACGGCATAGGGGCATACAAATTGGCTCACCCCAATGGTGATGAGCTCAGAGCCCATGAACACCATGCATCTTAAGTGGTTCTATGCTTAAACATGGCGTAGGAAGGTTAAATAGCAAAAATCAATAAAAAAAAATGGTAAAATGATCAAAAATACAAAAAAAAAAAAAAAAAAAAAGAGAAAATAGGTCATCCACTAGTGAAAACCACGCAATTGTGGCACTTTGGACAAGTCCTTGGGTGAAAACCGGTTTCCTCGGGAGGATTCGTTGTTCACAAGCATCCTACATCTGGAGGGTAGTTTTCCTTGGCCTAGCCCTAGTTCTACCTTCGAGATTCCCTATGAGCCCCATCCTATCGGGCCTTGATCTGGATTTGTCTTCTTTTATTTCATCTATGGGGTATGGTCTTTTGCTATTTCCCATCTTATGCTTTGGGGAAAATTCAATGACTTCACCTTCTTGTTCATAAACGTGTGGCTTTTACCCTTGTATATTCCCCATCTAACGATTGGGGGCATCCACGCTTTCTTGGTTACTTGCACATAGCTCTGGAAAACTATTCAAAAACACCAAAAACAATAGAAAATTGTTTCAAAACCCAAAAACAATAGAAAATTGTTTCAATAAAAAATGTAAAAACAATAGAAAATTGTTTCAAAAACAAAAACAATAGAAAATTGTTTCACAAAAACCTAAACAATAGAAAATTGGTGCATGAAAACAAATCTTACAAAAAATATTTACTTGCATTGTCTTGTTTCTTGCTTTTCTTGTTGCTTGTATAGTTATTTTATGTTTTTGTTTTTTTGGGTTGTTTGTTTCTTGGGCATACTTTGTTAGGATTCATCTTTTCTTGCTTAGATTAGATTTATTCTTGCTTGTGCATATTGTGGTATGTTTTTGCATGCTAGTGAATATTAGGAAATCATGATGTAATGTGTTAATTCATTGTGTTCTTTCTTAGCATTTGATTGTGTTTATTACATGTTAATAAAGCATGGTGAATCATGGTGTATTGTATTATTTCTGGTGTTCTTTGTTAGCATTTGGTTGTGTTTATTGCATGTGCATTATTTTGTTATCACAACATCACATTACCATCATTATCATCACATCTAACATCATCTATACATCATATATAAACAAAATGCTAAGTTTTACATCATGCATGTATGCTAAGCTAATCATCACATATCATATCATCAATGGGGGCAAGAGGGGTTGCGCATGATCAAAAATATATCCCCCACACCAATATCATCATATCATCCCATCCATATACATCTACAATAACACATGAGAAATGCATTTGATATCATCTAAGGATCTATCATCTAACATCCACAACACATGTATACATCAAACATCAAAATCTAGATACATACAAAGTACAAAATAGATAACATCATAACGCATCCATAAGTGTTGAATCAAAACACACAACATGTAATAAGATTCGACATAGAGTAATTTCTGAAAAAGGGTATTTTACATCATAGAATTATGCCCACTCGTGTCACATGCATCAGGACACAAAAACAATAAAGTACATCATCTCATAAACATGTGTATCTGAGCCCAAAAAGTAATCCTCATATATATACATGTGTGTCATATACATCTATATCAACAAAAATGGATACACATCAGTACTCTATATCAAAAATGCCTTCAGCTGAGGTGTACAAAGATGCTACATCAAAAATGTCCACATATCTATACAAGTATACACTTTATCAGATCGGTACTCAAAATGATACATCATCGATACAAAATGCCATAAAAAAGGGGCATGTATCAGAAAGAATCAAGCCTTCATCATGAGGCATCATCAAAATACAAGTATACAAGGTTGTACATCAAAATCAGCCTTCATAAGAGGCATACATATAAATAATTTATACAACAAAAATGTGGATCTCAACCGTAGCTCTCGCCCTCACCGGGGCTCCCAGATCTATCCTCTAGTCGACGGAACACTAGAGGCTGAGATGGCCCTGGTCCAACCAGCTGCTCTGGTATGGGTTGTCTCACTGATCTCAGTGGACTAGCTTGATCTCCGTGATCGAGAGCTTGCACTCGACCCTGATTGTCGTGGAAGTCTTTACTCGCTACTCTGGAGGAACTACCCTGTAATAGGTAGTCCTATAAAATAAGGCCTCGCCACCAATCTTGGTGGTGTCATGTATATCAGTCAACATCTCGAGAGGTGAGTACTACTGAAGGACAACATCTCGCTCACTGTCACTTTGCCCAAGTTAGCCTTAACCTATCTAGAGGAGGCAGCCTCTCGGTCTCTCTCTCTGATAGTAGCATTCTACGGCTCGGTGCGTGGCCTGATCCCTTTGTCGAGGAATGCTGTGATCATGCATATACATGATCTCTCTGTGTAACAACCATCTACACTGTGACTGGGACTGATGAAGAAGGCTCAATATCTAAGCCCCCTGTGTTGTTGTCTCCCGAATCTAGCTCTGCCATGCCACTCTATCATCTCACAGGCTAGTATGGGCTGAGCTGATCGATCCCGATGTGAAAGTAAAGTAACAATGTGAGCTTGGGCCTCATCACACTCTCTATTGTGGTAGTCACACACCAACCTCGAGCCTCATCTCTCTTCGCTCTAGCCATGTCTCTCTCTCGGCTATGACCTGTTGTAATTATAGTTGTATTGTGGCTATCTGTGCCACTGGCTGGGAGGCTATCTGTGCCTCAGGGATTGGTCCCTGAGGTGCTCTGGATGACTGTCCCTACTCTAGGACCCTGCCTCTAGATGGTTGCTGCATTACTTTACTACCTATCTTGGGCCCCTGCGGCCTTCGGTCCCTATGCCTGTGAGGCACCCTACCCATCATGTGGAATGCCATTGAAAGGATCCTCTGGGTCTGGCCCCTGTGCCACTGCCCTCACCCTGCGCTCTGAACCATGCCATATCTCTATAGGTGTGCACGTGCCTGCTACCAGGCCTCTCACGGAATGGTGAGACATTGGTGTAACAATGTAGCATACCAAGCTGCAATTGGTTATGGTCCCTAGATCTCACATCTCTCATCTTGGGTCCCATGCACCATGGGACCACACCTCGTGAAACTTCCCTAGCTCGGGCCACCGGTATATGAGGCCCCATGGTATGCCTCTCTGAATATTAGTGTGTATGTCGGATATCGGCTAGGGACCCCCTGTACCCTAGCAAGCTGCCACACAGCACTCTACTCGATACAACTCAATAATATAACTACGGATGCCAATGATAAAATGCTCTACCAAGCACACGCCAAGCTCTGTGGCATCCTCTAGCCACTAGAAATGCCTGTATGGCCGCCAGATAACATCTATCTCTACTAGCTTGTCAAACTCTCACCTATATCTGAATAGGCTACCAAGATGGCCACGTACATCCCCACCATCTACTACCCATGCCATGTAGGATGGCTCCTCAGGATCTCGGACACGCAAAGTTCCCACGGGGCGTCCGATCATGCAATATGATCCCATGACCATATCTATAATAATGAGGTTGGACCCATGGTCTTCTGACCGTGGTATGTGATCAAATGTAAATCCCAGTATAGGTGGGCCAATATGCACTACCCCTAGCAGTATCTCTCACCACTAAAAATGCCATGAACCAAGGGCAATAGTCCTCTCGGGAATGAGGTCCTGTCTTATCAGTGAGTAAGAACCCACTGATAAGAGACATGATGTAGAGAGGCCCCGATGCGATGGAGGGGTCGGAGATACACTCATGTAAAGCTATCATCATCCCATCATGCGGAATGTCATTAACATCAAAAAGGGCACTTGCAAGAGCTGCTCTAATCAACTCTACATTTGTGTTGTACTCGATCAAGGTGCCTATAATCGGCATGCGAAGAATCCACCATACATCCTCGATGGTCATGGTCATCTCTCTGTCGGCATCTGAAGCACTGACTCTCGCTATGCCATCACTTGGCTAGCATAGTCAGTAGGCCATGATCCAGTGTGATAGAAGGCATCGAGACATGGGGCCTAGCCCCACCGCTTGAGAAGTATCGCCATGGCTCACTAGTCGCACCAGTGCATACTACCCTCTAGCTCTACTATCTGGGTATGTCACTCCCGCATCTATAAAACTGGTAATCATATCTACGTAAAATAACACGGTCACTAGTCAGTTCCTAACATTTCTTCTAAAATCTATCTACCCTTTTAGGGTTAACCCAAAAATCCTAAAAATTATTCTAAGTGTCATGTTTTTGACACTTTCCTATCTTTTCTCCACCTATCTAGGGCCTGCATGCCCTTTTGGGCATGTGCACCTCATTTTTGGTACTTGCGCTTGCGCACATGTGTCTTTTGGTGCTTACGCCCTCTTTCAGTGCTATATGCCCTTTTTGGCATGTGTGCCACACATTTGGTGCTTGCACTTATGTGCATATGCTCCCATGTGTGTGCACCCACTTTTTCATGTTTGCACCATGCTTTTTGTGTGTGCACCCCATTTCCTATGTGCGTGTGTTTGTGCACGTGTTTGTGTGTGCACGTGTGTGTGGGTGTGTGCTTTTTGTGCCTGCGCGTGTGCACATGTGTGATTTGGCACATACCCCCTAAAGGGACACCTACGCCCCCTATTTGATGCTTGCACCTGCATGTAGGTGCACCGACGTGACTTCCTAGGGCTAAATGCCTCATTTAATGCATTAATGACCAAAATTACTAAGCTAGATTTGATACTCACAAAGGGGCCATCATCTGCATGCCACTTGGTACCCTTGAATTGCATCTATGCACCTCAATCGGTCTTGTGTGATCACCATGGTTCTCATCTATATGAGCCTCATGGTAAAATTTCTAAACAACTTGGTTAAAATGAATTGGTCATGATGTTTTTACCCCCCCAGTGGGGTATATTAACCCATTTTTCACCATCAGGAGGGTGGGAGGCCTATTTCGATTGTTGTTTTCTCCTCTATTCATTGTGGAATAATTATTTTTATTAAATAATTATTTTTCTCTTATTTTTCACCATATTGGGCATTTTTGTTATCTAATACCCCTTTCTTCTCCCTCGGACAATTTTATTGCTCCCTGGTGATTTTTATTCTTCTCCACACTCTCGTAAATAATTATTTTTTCTTAATGTTTCCACTAAACAAGGACATTATTTGTCACTTGTTTCTTCTTTCTTCCACCTAGGGAACTTTCTGTTGCCCCTAGGCCCTTCACTTTCTTCTTCTATTTTCTTCTACTGTTCACCACAATTTGGAAAGCAAAAACAATAAAAACAATATATATGTCAAAAATCCAAAAAAAGGAAAAAATTTTCAAAAAAACCTACAAAAATGGTAACTTGCTTATTACGATTGAAACTTGTATCTTGTGCATGGTATTTTCTTCATATCCTATTGGTTTTTTTCACATCTTCCCTGATTAATATGACTTGCAGATCACTAGATTCACAACCATTCACAAAACTAGCTGCTTGCTTTATGCGTACTCTGAAGGCACGTTTGTTTCTGATCTTTGTTTCATTGCGTACAAATGCTTTTCATGGACCCCATGTCCATTATCATTTCCCCTTACATGTATCCTTTCTCGAGGCATAATTTTTAACCATTGTCATCAATCACAAACTTGTGGATCTCTTCAGCACTGATAACAAAACATTTGTATAACTGTCTTGACCGTTGTTGGGTTGGATATGTGTGTTCGTACTTGTTTTCCCTATTAGATGAGCTTGTTTCCTTCTCGTATTACATTGTATTATTATATGTTGCGTGGAGTGGGTATTTTCAAAATGGACAATTTTTCATAGTATGGATTTTCATTTAATTCTACCTTTGTCGTATGCTTATATTTTTCATAAGGACCGATGACGTAGCTCTTGTGGCAATATGATGACATCCAAATTGTTCCAATAAATAGTGGCTAGAGGCTAAGCTCTTCTCTCCCCTCCTCCATATTTCTTCTACATCACTTTCCTTTCACCCCTAATCTTCTCTCTCATTGGGGCATCCTACCCCTTCCCCATTCTTCTATCTATCTCTCATCTTTTTCGATCGTCGATTGGCTTCTTTCATCACCCCATCGAAACTCGAGGGGGCATCTCTCTCTCCTACTAATTTTTCTTCTATCCCTTCAAAATTTTCTTCCTTCTACTATCTTTTAAGTGGTATCACTTACGCCACCCCAAAGAGGGGAAAATGTAGACACCTATAATTATTCCCAAGCAATTTAAATACTTAAATTGTGCTAATTATCCCCTTTCTCGCAAATCGATGACATATCATCAAAAGTGCTCATATTCCCTCTTATTGTTGTTAATTAATTACAATACACTAATTGATTAAGTCACCTATCCAGCTAACAACCTAATTAATGACCTTCCGTTAATTATTTACCCCTTCTCTCTAGACTAATTAATTATTATTAATTAATTAGCCTTCCACTTCATTTAATTAATAAATCAATATTTAATCAATTTAATCCCCTCCTAATGGCCTAAATCATATTATATTCCTCTAATTAGCCTCTATAAGCTTACATATACCTTTAGTTAATCACCTTTGATTAATTAAAGCACCCCCAACTCCCATGACTTGCTAAGCATAAATTAAACCCTTCTAAAGTAAGGTTACCTTTAATAAAGTAACCTTATCCATTCCTAACCATGTTTTACCTTTATCCCACATGCAAAGGGATGAAGTGTTTCCTTTATCCATTGGGCTATATAAGGAGTCCTCCTTCTACCTTTATACCTACACCTAATTCCCTTAAGAAAGCAAAAGAAAGCACATAGTCTTGCACTAAAAGCCTTTTTCCATTCTCAAGCCCTTTCATCATCCATCTTGAAGAGCCAAGCCTCACACCCAAGCATCCTTGAAGGATCAAAAAAGCAATATTGTTGATTGCCATTGGACTACATAGGTCCATTTGATTTAATAAGGCAATTTAGAAGAATAGAGTTCTTGATTTGCATTATGTTTGATTTCACTATTTCAAAGTTATGATGCTAGTGTAGGCCTTGTTCATTTCTTCATCTTGATGGTATTCTTTCTTGTTTCTAGCTAGGTTAGGGGACTATTTTAGGTGGTAGTTCTTGTATTCAATCTAACTTAGGAAAAAGAATACTTGTACATGGAAGTGAAAGTGGGTTTGGGTGCAAAAAAGTGCGGTGGATTGCAGAGGATAGGTCTTTGCATGAGGGGGAGTAGGTTAAGCTATGGTTTTAGGTGTTGGTGTGGTCTTAGGTGTTGATCATGTTTTCTTGGGTAAGAGTAGGGTAGATGAACTGGCAAGAGAGTGTGTGGTTGGTTTGAATATCTTATCGGAGGGTAGCATATTTTTTCCCTTAGGTTGCACCTTCTTGGGTAAAGGTGATATGGGCACATGAGATCTAGAGGGAAAGGTGGATGGTGGAAGGGGGTGTGTTACCCATGGGGATAATGGAGGTGCTGTGAAGGTAGATGGCATGGGTCATGAAGGAGGCATGAGGGAAAGAGATTGAAATGTCGGGGGTAATGCAGAAGCTATTGATGGTATTAGAGGTATGGGTGGTAAAGATGTTGCAGGTGTGGGTGGAAGTCGTGTCGGGTGCTTGGGTATGGTAGAGGTCTGCAAGGGCGGAATGGGTTGCTACATTTTTAGTTTACCGGCGGGTGGAGGTTTTTAACCATGTTATAGGGGAAAGGTCCTAAGATGGACATAAGGGGTGAAGGTGATGAAGGTGTAATTAACGGTGTTGGGGTATGAGATTTATTGGTTTGGTTCTTCTATTTGGGTGCTAGATTAAGCTTGGTGTTAGCTTTGGAGGAGATTGTTTCACCTGATTCTAGATGTGTTTCTTTGAATGTTGGTGAAATAGATAAGGGTAATGGGTTAGGAGGATTACCTGTTAAGATGTCGGTTGTAGGTTGTTGCACGCATATGACTTCTGAATCCACAGATGATCGTGAGAGCTTCCTTTTTCTTGGAGGAACTACCTGAAATGGAAAACAATACCACCAAATAAAAGTTAAACAATATATGCAGTGGACTGCCTAGTGTGTGATAGATCTGTGAAGCATGATAATTCTTAGATGAATATCAACCCACTGTTTAAAACAACTTAATGCTTATAATAAAGAAAATCCTACTATAGTTAAAATGATTTAGGTATCTCATTCATCTACAATAAGAAAATTCATTCACAACAGGCTAAGCTATGACTGAATCGAAAGGTCAAAGTCTTGGTCAGGGTACTGATACGGGTCAGGGTGAGATTCTGGGTGGTTTTGGGTATTTGGTGGAGGTTTAGGAGCTTTATTCTTGGTTTTTGGTAAAAGACACAGAGACCGACGTTGGTTTAGTATGACCGGTGTCGGTTTAGGTTAACCAATGACGGTTGTGGGTAATTGATGTTGGTATGGTCGTGGTATAGGAAATTCAATAAAACTTGAGGTGAGGGTAGATCTAAGGCTAGATGAAGATGGAAGGGTGATGGCAAGATTCGTGTGGGTATTAGGTGTGCACAGGAATGATTAAGATCCGAATATAGACAATTCAGCTGGTATGGGTAAAAGGATGGTCAAGCTTGCATGGAGGTAAAATGGTGGTGGAATGAAAATGAGGGTAGAAACTAGTAACAACAACAAAAGGATCTACCCAATGATAAATGGACAAATGTTGGTTACCAAAAGCACTTACCGCTTGTACGAGCTTGACGTCTAGTTGGTAATGGTAGGTGATCAAATGGAATGAACCTGATATGGTGTTGGTGCTTCCCTGGATGCTCCCGTGAAGGCAGATGGCTATGTGATTACTTCCGGTGTTGGCTATGGATGCTCTGATGTGTGTACTAACGTTGGTTCTGCTTGCATGCAACTCTGGTTTTATCACTTTCTCTCAAAAGATGTGTTAATCTCTTTGAAATGTGCCAACCTCAAAATAAGGTTGTTTTGGGGGTTAAATGGTAACTGACGACAGTTTCGAGTTGACCGGTGGTGGTTTAGGGTGACCGATGTTGGTTAGGGTAGGATTTCCTAGGTTTTCTAAAATGGGCTAGATCCTTTTGATTTTCTTGGATCTCACCCATTTTTTCTCTATGGAATAGAATGGAAGCTTCCTTCTAATAGATGGGAATGTGGTTAGAGGGAATATAGGCTTTGATTTTTAGGGTTTGGGTAGGTCTTAGTTAGTTATGGCAACATACTAAGAATAGGTCTTAGGGTGAGGTGGCTAAGTGAGGTGGATAGGTGAGGTGGATGTGTGGGTATTATCCAATTAGGATATTTAAATAACAAATATTGGGAGGATAATGAATTAATTTAATTAAATTAATTAAATTAATATTAGAGTGGGGTGAAGGGGGCCATGGTTAGGTGAATGTGTTCAAGGTGTTTATTTGACGAGGGACCAAGGAGAGTGTGACCCAATTTTGGTGTCTACAGAGGTAGCTAAATCCAATTTGATGGGTGGATGAGTAAGGTAGGTGGTTGGGATGACCCCTAAGGTAGTTATAGGTTTAGGCAAGGAAGATGATGTAGGTGTGGGTTTGGATGTAGATGCATGTTGGGTTATGGGTAGGGGTGTGAGTTGATCCATGAGTGGTATCGTAGAAGAATTTGTGATAGTTGTGGTTATGTTTGGTTTGATTGGCCAAAATATTTTTGGGTAGATAGTGGAAGTGTCAACAAGTGACCTCTGCATTTGTGTTGAGACAGGAAGTAGAAGACGCCCCCAAAGTAAGGCTCTATCCACATAATCTAGGTGATCGGCTAAGTGTGAGAATGACACTGCTGTAGGTGAGGTTGATGAGGATCTAATGGTGATTCCTGTAAAATGTGTCTTAGAGATGAGGAATTTTCTAGCTTTGGCTTCCATGGGTAAGAGAGCCAAAAGTAAGTCCGCAGGATCTTGGGTAACTGATGGAGAATGGTCACCTAGAGGCAAAGGTATTTTTACTAGATTTTTGATAGGTGGAGGAGATGATGGGTGCTTTTCTGTGGGTGGAGGAGATGATGGGTGCTCCTCTATGGGTGGAGGAGATAAACAAGCCTCTTCCGTGGGTCGAGAGATGTACTACGGGTGATGGATCTCTAGGTGGAGAAGCCAATGGTGAAATGATCTTGATGTTAATAGGAGGCTCCTTCACAGGTGAGGGAGGGGATGAAGGGTGTTCCTCTGTGGGTGGAGGAATAGGTGAGGTGGGTTCAAGTGCAGGTAGAGGACTTCAGGCTAGGATTTCCTCTATGGAAGGAATATGGTCGATTGGGAAGCGATGGGTGTGTCACTGAAAATAGCATGGACCTCGTGGGTATGGGTATCATGTATTGAGGTCTCTCCGGTTTGATAAGAAGAAGGGCATGATTAGGAAATGGTTTCTTGAAGATGTGTAGGTTTTGATTGGTAGGTGCATTTGGATTATCCAAGGTTAGCTTTCCTTTCTTGAGAATTTCTTGGATAATTTTCTTGAAAGTGATGCAATTTCCATCACTATGACCTTTTACCCGATGATAGTTACAAAATTTGTGCTCTTTATACCATGCGGGTGTGGGGTGAGCAGGATCAAAACTAGTGTGTGGTTTTATAGGAGGAAGGGTGATAGCCCCAACTTTAATAAGCTTTTCTAAGATAGAAGAATAAGGATCCCCAATTGGGGTGTATTTCTTTGTTCCCATCAGAATTAAAAAGTCTGGACAGGAGAAAGATTAGATGAGGGGCTAGCCTAATCTGATGGATGAGCTGGGCTAGCTTTGAGTACCACTGCGTTAGTGGTTCCCTTGGATTTTGAATAATTTTTGCGTGGTTTCGAAGAAGAAGAGGTATCATTTGGCTTAAATGGTGAGTTTTTATTATGTAGTTGGATTTTATTTTCTTGATGGCCCAAATCTCTAGCTTTCGTGCCATGGTGAATGCCTCATTAAAGGTTCAAAATGTATTCACCTATAGGTTTGGTGAGATATGTCTAACACAAGCCCACGTGAAGAGCTCTATGAGTTTGGTTTGTGGTAATTGGAATGTGAGTTAATTAATCAGGCTACGCCAATGAGCAAAAAAATACATGATAGATTCATCGTCATATTGACATGTAGAGTAGAGGTCAGTCATGGTAACCTTCTTAACAACATTGATGGAGAAGTGATCAAAGAAGGCTTGGGCTACCTGATTGAATGAGAAGATAGAATTTCTAGGTAACCCACTATACCCGTCTAATGCAGGCCCAGTAAGAGACATGGGAAAAGTCCTTAAAGGTAGAGCGTCATCATGGGTGATCAAATAACAACTATGTTTGAAAGACCACAAGTGTTGTTGTGGTTCCTCTTTCTTTTATTGAAGCTACTAAATTTAGGAATTTACCAATGTATGGGATACAAAAGAATAGGAATGGATGGGTGGATGGGCTCATTACAAATATCATCATAGGTGAGAGAGTTACTTGTGTTAAAACCGATGCCTCCAATGTTTGCATCTTATCCATCATTAACTTGATTAGGTCATTGGTAGGTTGTGATTGCTGGGTACCTCCTATAGCATAAGGAGGTTGGTGTTGGACATATGATGGAGGTGGAATTCTAGTATATGGTGATGTTGTATAGGTAGATTGAGAAGGAGGAAGTGAAATAGGGGGTACGTACCCAAAATGAATGATAGATGAAATGGGAGGCTATTGATAGTATGTATATGGAGGTGGAAGGGTCGTGGTGACCCTAGTGGTAATGGGGGATAAGGATTGTGGAATAGAAAGAACAACATTTTGAAAAGGGGTAGGGGTCACCAACACTGGGGGTGGTTATGTAGCTATGGGTATATGTGAGACAATAGGTGCGAGATGAGGTTACATTCTAGGTGGTTGGCGAAGGTATAGTGGATGTAGTGGGTGCAATAGATGTAGTAGACATGGTGGTCATAGAAGGTATGGGGCCCAAGCTGCGAAGGCGGCGACGGGGGAAAGGTTAATGTGGGAAGTGCAGATCCGAGGGGAAGTAGGAGCGAGTGTCGGGGCGATAAATATGGGCATGACCTATGTCAACCGACCCAAGGCATCTTGAGTGAATGAGTGGGACAAATAAAACTGTAAGATGATAGGATTTTGGTCAAGGAGTCGTGTGAATTCCTCGTCTCCTATGGCGATAGTGATTGGTTGGGTAGGATCCATGGGTGATAAGATAGAAGGAGGTAAAGGACTAGGTGGGAGTGGTTGACGATTGGAATGGAATATGAGGGAATTTGTTTGGCTTTGGGTCAGCATCATGTGAATAAATGCGCGTGGCGGGATTCTTTGTAAATGACACAGAAATACAATAAAAATAGGAAAAAACAAGTGGTGGTAGGTGAATTGGAGTTAAGATGTCAGCTGGAAAAATTACATAGGCTAACCAATGTCGGTTAGGCTGGCCCGACACTTTGGTCATAGTTAGCCATTATCGGTCACTATGGAGAATGGATAGTTTTTCAAAACAAGGTAAAAGGCCAATAATTTTCCAAGTATGCAAGCTGTTGATGGAATTTACCAAGAAAATGAATATGATAAGAGTGATAGAGACTCTGAACAACAAAGAAGGTGAAACAAGTGTCCTTTTGGGTAGGTTAACCAAAAGAATAGTAAACCGACACCGGTTGGGTGAAACCGATGATGGTCAGAGGATAACCAACGACGGTCACTGGACCAACACCGGTTACTGTGAAATTGAAACAATGATGAAGAAAATATGGTTGTGAGTTAAAATTAGATGTGGAATCAAACCCAAAATTCTAAGAATGATGAGAATATGGTCCAAGCACACTCAGATGAAGCTGGAATACACCAACTATGATGAGGAGCATGTAAAGGGGAAATAAGAAAATGAAGAATGAATCCTCTCACCTCAAAACACAAGCCAAATAGAAACACTAAGAAAAATACGATCCTAAGAGTGCTTTTTCTATTATGTTTGTTTAGCTTATGTTATTTAAGGGTGAGTCATGAACTTTAGAATAGATTTTTGGTGAGGATGGCTTCCAATGAAGAAGGATATCTACAAGGAGAGGTTTCAGGTTATGTTATGGTGGGGCAATCCATCCTTTGATGGGGTATTGGATAGAGATAACCAACGGGGTGCCCACTATACCATGATCGTGTGATCACCTACAGCTTCTTCCGGGTGAGATGTTGTTTAAGAATGTGTATATATTTTTAATTTTGTGATGTTTTTTAAGACTCAAAGAGAGAAGAGAAAGGAAGTGATTTTCTATAATTCATTTGTCAACCCTCAATTGGGCATGACTTCAAAGATGTAGGTTTCCCTCAATTAATGTGAGCTAATGTAGAGAAGTAGAATGAAATGAAATGATTTTTAAACCCAAATTGAAATGTTGAATTTGATGACACAAAAAGTTGAAGGAGATAGGATGCTCTTTCACTAATGCGATACTAATGAAAGTGAAGAAGTGATCTTTTTAAAGCACCAAAATATGATTGCTTTTAGACAATAGAAGAAGAGAAGGTTCCAGGGGAGAAATTTTAATGTAAGAACCTTTTAGAAAGAAAACAAACATGAAAATTTTCACTTAGAAATGAAAGAATGCAAAGACCCCCAAATGGGTCCCACAAGGCGTGCAAAATGTTTCACTTGATTCTAGAGCATTTCTTCAAATGTTGATGAAATAGATAAGGGTAAAGGGCTAGGAGGAATACCTATCGAAATGTTGGTTGTAGGTTGTTACGTGCATATGAATTCTTGATCCACAACTAATTGTGAGAGCTTCCTTTTTGCTTGGAGGAACTACCTGGAATGGAAAACAAGACCACCAAATGAAAGTTAAATAGTATATGCAGTGGATTGCCTAGCGTATGCTAGATCCAGGAAGTGTGATACTTCCTAGACAACTATCAATCCACTTGTTTAAAATAACTTAATGCTAACAATAAAGGAAATCCTACTGTAGTTAAAATGATTTAGGTATCTCATTCATCTACAATAAGAAAATTTGTTCACAACAGGCTAAGCTATGACTGAATCTAAAGGTTAAGGTCTTTGTTAGAGTACATGTGTTGGTTAGGGTCGGGTTCGGGCTGTTATAGGTATTGGGAAAAGAGTGGAAGCTTTGTTATTGGTTTTGGTCAAAAACATAGAGACCAATGCCGATCTAGTATGATCGGTGTCGGTTTAGGTTAATCGGTGATAGTTGTGGGTAACCAAAGCGTCGGATATATTTGGGGTACAAGAATCTCAATTAAAAAAATTGGGTGATAGATATGAGGCTAGGTGAAAATGGAAGGGCAATGACAAGGTTGTGGGGGTCTTGGATATGCACAAGGATGATTAAGATCCAAATATGGAAAGTTCAATGGGTGTGGGTGAAGGAATGGTCCAGTTTGTATGGAGGTAGATGGTGGGGGAATGGAAATGGGAGCAAAAAATAATAACAGAAGTAAAAGAATCTACCAAATGATAAATGGACAAGTGCTAGTTAACAAAGCACTTACTATTTGTACGAGCTTGATGTCTGGTTGGCAATGGTGGGTAATCAAATGGAAGGAACCTAATGTGGTCTTTGACACTTCCTCGATGCTCCCATGAAAGTAGATGGCTCTGTGGGTGCTTCGATGTTGGCTATGGGTACTCGATGCATGTACAAATGCTCGTTCGATTATATGTAGCTTTGGTTTTGTCACTTATTCTCAAAATATGTGTCGACCTCTCAAAATGTGTTAACCTCCAAATAAGGTAGTTTTGGGGTTAAATGGTAACCGAGGCGGTTCTGGTTGACCAAAGATTGGTTAGGGTGGTATTTCCTATCTTTACTAAATGGGGAAGATCCCCTTGATTTTTCGGGATCTCGTTTGTTTTGATCCATGGATTAGAATGAAAGCTTCCTTTTAACATGTAGGAATGTGGTTAGAGGGAATGTAGGCTTTGATTTTTAGGTTTTGGTAGGTCTTAGTTAGTTATGGCAGCATACTAATAATAGGTCTTAGGGTGAGGTGGCTAGATGATGTGTATGGGTGAGGTAGATATGAGGTTATTATCTCAATTAGGATATTTAAATAACAAACATTGTGAGGATTATGAATTAATTAAATTAATATTAGAGTGAGATGAAAGGGGCCATGGTTAGGTGAATATGTTCAAGGTGTTTGTTTGATGAGGGACCAAGGGGAGTGTGATCCAATTTTGGTGTCTACACCTTCATCCACAAAGGAACCCTCTTCATTTTATCCTTTACCCATGGAAGAGCCTATAATTAACATGCCACTTTTAACTCCTCAAATTTCTGAGCAGTTGTTTGTGGAACCTCTCATACTCATAGGAGATACATGTTCGTAACCTACACCATCAAAAGGAATTTCAACCTCATCTAGCCCATCCTCTCCTCTACCCATAGAGATTCCTATTGAAGTAACAGTGTCTTTTGATGACCCTTCATCGTTAGACCATCAAGATCCCACTAATATGATTTCGGCTCTCTTACCCACAGAGTTTGAGGCTAGCCCTTTTCTGGTATCTCAAACACATTTTACGGGGATTGCACTCAATCCACATGGCCCCTCCTATGTGAGTACCATTCTCATGCTTGGCTAATCACCTAGACTATATCGATAGAGCCTTACTTTGGGGATGCCTTCTACTTCCTGTTTTGACACAAATGCAACTGTCCCTCACTGACACCTCCACTATCTATCCAAAAGTGTTTCGAGTGACCAAACAAAACACAACCATGACTATTACAACACCTTCCATGTCACCACCCATGGCCCAACTCACACCTCTGCCCATAACCCAACATACATCTGCACCCAAACACCTACCCACACCTATATCATCTCCCTTACCTAAGCTTATCACTACCTTATGGGTCATCACCGAAAGCTAGCATTACTCACCCACCCATTTAATTAGATTTATCCACATCTTCCAAAATTAACACTAAACTTACCCCAGCCCTAAAAATAATATCCAATCTCTTAGGTCCCATACACCAACCTCACCTACCACACCATTATCACCTTCACCCCTTTCATCCATCCTAGGACCTCACCCTCGACCCCGGCAAAGCAACCTCCATCCCTTTGGTAAAACATGAATGAAACAACCCACCTCCTCATCACAAACCTCTAATATACCCGGAGACCCACACAACTTCCTCTATCACCCATAACTCCACTACCATTAATAACTTCTTCACTACCCATGACACTTTCTTCTCTTTTACTCACACCTTCTACCTAACCTCTACCACCCATATCTGTGACACCTCGGTTACCCCCATGGGTAACCCATCCTCTTCCACCATCTAATTTTCCTTCCACATCTTGTACACCGTGTCACCTTTTCCAAAAGGGAAACCTAAAGCTAAAAATTTGCTACCCTCCAATAAGGTAGTTAAACCAACCAAACCTTCCATCGCTAGCTCTTCTACCATGCCCCTACCCAAGCGAAGAAACCAAAAACTAAGACCACACCGTAAACCAAACTAGTAGACCAACATACTCCCCCTCCCGTAAATCCTCTTCCTCTACCATCAGTGTACCTACACCCAAACCCACATTCACCTCCCATTGTGATCCATTAGCAGGATCCTATGCCAAAATCTTAACCAATCTCCTTGAAACTTTCGTCATCACATTACCACCTCTTAGACCTTACAACCTACTAAAACCCAAACCAAAATGGTTTGACAAAAAAAAAATTTGCACCTACCATCATGTACCAGGATACGATGTAGAGAACTGTAAGACTTTAAAAACTGCTCTTGTCAAATTGTGTCCTCCTGAAGAAAATTTTGATGATGACGATCTTCTTGATGAGGACCTCATTTTTCCTTCACCAATTTCCATAGATCTTCTCCCGTTACCTACTCAATGACCAAAATATCCACCCCCAAAACTCTTTGATCCACCCCAAGATTCAAGATCAACATGGTTTATATAAGAGAGTTGGCCAAACCACCACCAAAATGCCAATGTGCCCTACTCATTTCATGAGGATTGTATCACCCACTAGATTTTTTTCCCTCATGCTGTTATACCTTCCATGACACACCCTCTTCATCCAACTCCATTCGAGATAAACATGATCAAAATTACCACCCATGCTAAAAAGACAAGGGAAAGGAAAAATCAACTATCCGATCAACCAACCCCGTACCCAACATACTAGCCGCACCCATACCCAAAATCACCATTCAAGGTTCTACATATCCTATTTCTGATGGGGTCATGCATCACAAAATGATAAAACAACTACACCAATCCCCCCTCAAAATATCTTTATATGACCTCATCCAAACCTTGGAGTCACATTGTCAAGCCCTCACGAGAGGTCCTTCAATCTATTGAAGTATTACCAAATGACCCCATACCGTCACCTCCATTATTACCCCTCACCACGTAGCCTCTCTCACTAGGTATTCACCTTCCTCTACACCTCCACCTACTAGCCAAGTGTGATCGCCCTCGGTTTTTAGATGAAGAGATTTCTCCCTTCCAATCCGATGACCCCGACCCTACTATTTTCATCTCCATCTTTATCAATAATATACACATATGACATGTTATGATCGATGGTGGTGCTAGCATTAATATCATCTCCTCCCATGCATATGACCAAATGTAGATACCTACCAATTACATGCATGGTAACCTAGTTATGCTATGCTCCTTCAATGACACCATGACCTCTACCTTGGGTACTATTGTTCTCCATGTCCGCGTGGGCCCCTGCACTGTCCCAAAACTTTTCTATGTTCTAGAAGGAGAGTTCCAATATAACTTTCTACTCATCGACCTTGGATCCATGCCATGGGTTATGTCCCTTTGATTTACATCGATGCCTCAAATTTGAACACGAGGGACATAATTACACCATCCCTGCCAACCCATCACCTTTCAAGACCTATAACATGCTATATTGGCCCAATGATGTGCTTGTACCAGTCAAGGCATCTGCCACTGTCACCACTTCACCTTCACCCATGAGCCCATCCACAAAACTGCCACTACTTCTATGACATCTAACCTTGCTATCTCCATTGTAGCTATAGCCTCTACCACTGATGCACTTGTTTCCCCAACATCTAGTGAGCCATCTATACCCGTTACCAACATACCAACTACTGATCCCTTAGAAGGTGTTTTTAATGCCTCACTGGGGAATACCACCTATACAATATCGATACCTTCCTCACCCCACAATATTATGGGAATCGTGGTCAACACACAAGCTATGACATCCGCATCGGTGATGTTTTTCCTTATGGCCCTCCCCACCTTTGCACCAACCTAACGTATGGGGGACTTGATATCTCCACCTATAAACCCAAACCTCCATCCCAAGCCCAACCATTTTCTCTAACCTACATTCCCTCACTAACCACCACTTCACTCACACTTTCCTCCACTGGTGCACATGGAAAGGATTTAGATTTGATTTTATGAACAAGCTACCATAATGTCATTTCCTATACCTCTCGCAAAACACAATGACCGTAGTGACATTTTTTTGATGCTCCACCCTCCAAGAAGGTTCGTGTTGACCTTATCTAAGATGAGAAATCTTCCCCATCTCATTCACCCACATCACCATCTTCACCCATGGAGTCCATAGATCCCAAATTTATTCCTCCTAACTTTTTTTTTTCATAAACACCATTTCCCTAGGACCGCTGACTTATCAACACGATGGTGAGGCTCCCTCTTCTCTCCCATTCCTATATCTTGACATGATCGATGATGATACACCTTCTATTAATGTCATTTAATGTCAGGATGATGAATCCATCCTCACCTACCTTGGTGCAGAAGACTCTTATATTCATCGGTTGTTACCCTATGAGATGTAAAACATGTTGAAGGAATCAACTATTGAAATTGACATTAACACTCGTGATGACCCATACATTCTAAAGATTAGCTAATCCTTAGACACTACTAAACATGAAGCCCTCACCTCCTTCCTTCAAGACCATGGAAATGTGTTTTCTTGGTCCTATGCCGATATATCTCGGTATTGACCCAAAAATCATGGTTTTCAATATCATAACCATTCCGATGCCAAACCCATCAAACAAAAGCTACGAGAAAATACATCCTTGCATTTCTCTTTTAGTCGGGAAGAGCTCTAGTAACTTTCTCTTGGTTTCCTTCATTCTACCCATTGATTATCCGTAATATATTTCTAACATCGTTCTGTAACAAAAGTGATAGGGGACTCCACATTTGCATGGACTTCCATGACCTCAACCTCACATGTCCCAAAGATGATTTCCCATTATAAGGAATTGACCAATTAGTTTATCTCATCACTAACCATGAAATGTTATCTCTCATGGATGGTTTCTTGGGCTATAATCAAATATTACTATCTCCGAGGATCAACACTAGACTACCTTCATCACCCCTTGGGGACTTTCTCGCTATCGAGTCATGCCTTTTGGCCTAAAAATGTTGGTGCTACTTATTAGCAAGCCATGACTTACATCTTCCATGACATCATACATCACATATTGGAATATTATGTCGATGATATGCTTTCCAAATCCAAACATAAAATTGAACATCTACCTATTCTTAAAGTCATCTTTAACCACCTCATCAAGTATTGTGTTCATCTTTAACCAAATAAGTGTGTTTATGCGGTACTTTCTAGAAAACTCCTAGGTTTCATTATTTCTTTGCATGGTATAAAAGCTGATCCTAGTAAGGTCAAGGCTATTCTAAAAATTCCACCACCCACTAATCTCCGTCAACTTCACAGCCTACAAGGAAAGCTGCAATTCATTCGTCATTTTATCTCGTAGCTTTTTGACCCTTTGTCAACCATTCCATCATCTTCTCAAGAAAGATGTTTCATTAAAATGGGATGCTGAATGCCATAAATCCTTTGAATCCTTGAAACAATACCTCCTTTAACCACCGGTGCTCATTCCTCCTAAGGATGACCAACCCTTTGACCTATATATTTCAGCCACTGACCATTCTCTAGGTGTCATGCTCATTCATCGTGACGACCAACACCGAGAGTAAGTGGTTTATTACATAATTTGTACCCTTCTTGAATATGAAATGAGATATACCCACACCAAAAAACTTTTCCTATCCTTAGTTTTCATCACCACCAAACTCGCCATTACCTACTCAACCACAAAACCTTCGTCATTACGAATACCGACCCATCACACTATATCTATGTAAAACCCTATCAACATCAATGTGCCGCATGTTGGATTATGCTTTTGGCTGACCTCGACCTCGAATTCATCCATAAAAATTCCATCAAGGGCTAGGATATCACCAACCAATTGGATGATGCACATATTTCTGGGAATCAACCCTCTAACTTCGACTTCTCATACGAGTCTATAGCTATCCTTTCCCTAGATAAACCCTCTTACAAAATGGCACTCTTCTTCGATGGCTCCAAGTGTTAGCATGGGGGTGGGGCTGGTGTTATCCTCATTCTGCTTGATGGTGAACCTATGCCTTTGTCTTTCAAATTTGATTTTGATTGTGCAAACAATATTTTTGAATACGAGGCACTCGTATTGGGTCTCTAGACTGATTATGCCTTAGATGTTAAGTCAATCAACATCTTTGGTGATTCTAAGTTGGTCATAAACCTTGTCAATGGTATATACCAATGTCATAATGAGATACTTCAAAAGTATAAGCATCACGTAGACATACTTTTGACCACCTTTGACCGTTACGCACTTTAAACCACCCCATGTTCTACCAATAAATTTGTGGATACCATGGCCTACTTGGCTTCTCAGATACCTGCTTCACCCCATTGACTCTAAAATCTTTGTCACCATACAAAGGCTACAATCACCATCTTATTTTCCTTTTGAATTTTACTCCATCGAACCATTGCCCCTGACCCACGTGACCTTTGGTATAAGCAATATGGAGACTATCTTTCCCTTTCCATTCTACCCGCAATCTCACTCGTAATGGACAACGTGCCTTTCTTAAAAGTGTATCTCATTATGTCATCATGGGTGGTATTCTTTACAAGAGCGGTTTCAAAGGCATTCTCTTACACTACCTTAAAAATTCTAAAATTCCTTACACCATTAAGGAAGTCTATGATGGAATTTGTGGAGGTCACTTTAGCAGTTTGGCTATTGTAAAACGCATTCTTCACCTAGGCTATTATTGGCCAACCCTAAACCGTGGTTGTTGTGATTATGTCAAATGTTGCATGAAATGCTAACAACATGCTAATATTCATCACACACTTATTCATGCCTTACGTGTTCACACGAGACCTTTGCCCTTTCTCTCAATGGGGTTTGGATCTTATCGGTGAGATCAACCCCATTCTTTATAACACCACCAATGGGTCATAAGCCACTACCGAATATTACACTAAATGGGTAGAGACCATTCCGTCATTTCTACTAAAGGCGAGAAGATATGTGAATTCATCAACAATCATATCATTTGTCACTTTGGTGTTCCTCACCGTCTCATCACTGATAATGGAAAACAATTCAAAAACAAAACCCTACGCAAACTATGTGACGTTTTTAGCATCCAACTTAGTTTCTCATCACCTTATTACCCACAAACCAATGGTCAATCTGAATTAACCAATAAAACCTCGTACACAATTCTTATGAATGTGGTCAACGATACTTGGGAAAGATTGACATATGCACATTCCTTTCACCTTGTGGGCTTATCGCACTAGTATTTACACTTCGACTGCTGCCACCCCCTTTTCTCTGGTCTATGGTACTAAGGTTGTCTTACCTCTCGAAGTCCAAATTCCATCTCTCTGCATCTCACTACAAGACAAGCTCAACGAAGATGACTTTCACCATGATCGTTTGGCGCAACTTGAGTTATTAGATGAACGTCGTCTCAACGCTCTTGACCATCTCCAAATTTACAAAAACATATCAAACATGTACACAAATGAACCTTTCAGGTCGGTGACCTCATCCTGAAGGAAAATCAACACATAACTAAAGAAGAGAAAAGTAAATGAGGAAAATTTTCTCCTAATTGGCTTGGACCCTATATCGTTACCCATGCCTATGGATTAGGTGCTTATCGTTTGTCTTCACTTGAAGGTAAAACTAAACCTAAGCCCCTTAATGCCTTGCATCTTTGACCATTTTATTATTGATATCGAGTCCTATATCACTTTCTATTAGTTAATAACTTGTCCCTTGAGCATTGTTCACCTTCCATATTACCCATTTTTGAGGATCCATGACTCAAAAAGAATCATGTGATTCTCGCCACTTTTCAGCCCTATCTTCAATATGAGTACCATGGCTCTACTCATAGCATGATTCTCATGGATACTTTTCATCTTCTTCAAGATGGAATCCCATGGTCATTCATCACTCGAAACCACCTCTTTCATAGTTAATATTTGTGTGCTATGGTCTTGTCTTCTAAACAAGAACCTAATATTCCTTTATAGTCTTGTCCATGACTTAAATGTCTAAAAATAAAAAGGGATATAACTCCTTGAGTCAAACTTCCAACAAAAGATGACTCCCTCAAACGGGACATCTCTTCACTCTAATTCCACCACTATAAATAGACTACTCCCTTGAAGGACAACTATATAAGGTCATTACAAAAATGTAATAAATATCCAAAAGCTTCCCGCATCAATTAGCTTCACAAAGACCTCAAGGAGATAATATATTCATCCCATATAGACTTCCCACATCGATCAGTCTATTAAAAGCAAAAAAGAAGAAGGAAGAAAAAGGAGAGATGAATTTTTTTCATGGACTTGCCTATTCTTGATCCCGAGTTTCTTGTTCTGGCATACACACTATCATACACTACATTACGCTCAACCACACATTCTCACCTCCTTTCCTTTTTCACCTAATTTCCTCGTTACTCAAGGGACTTTCCATAAACGCAACATTTTTTGATTATGTGACTTTCTTCACCCTTAGAATGGTCCATTATGCAATGCATTTAGGGTCTTTTATTCATAATTATCTCTTAGGTATGATTGACTCATTAGGGTTCTTATCAATTAAGTGGCTCTTTTACCATCTCTTACCATTTACCTTCCTCATTACTTGTTTACTATCCTATACGAGGATAGATCATCAACACCATAAAAACAAACTACTCAACCACACCTATGATCTATACTCAATCATGCCTATGACCTACATTCACCCATGCCTAGCAACCATCAACCCATTTCACTACTTCATCATAATATTCCCTAGTTTATGGGAGAACTATATCAGCCCGAGGTCCCTTTTCATCGGGACTATGTAGGCAGCACTTTGAGGTCATGGGCCCTTAGAGGTTATCTCGGTCACTCTCTAACCTAAAAATTCCCTCTTTCTCTTTCCTATTCACATTATACCCTAGTTAGTTTCATTTCCATATCAATAAATGGAAATTAAACCACACAAGCAATAATTGCTACAACATCTTTACCATCATAATTTACATATTCATTTAATGACATCTACCATTTCTCTACCATAATCATACATTTTCCTACAAATCATCTTAACATGATCCATACCATCACAAATTCCACACATTAATGAATTAGAAATTCAATCAACCATAAAACCTGACTCAACCATGCCTAACTGACCTAACTCAACCATGCCTAACCAACCTAACTCCACCATGCCCGCATCATCTTGACTCAATCCATTCCTAAAATAAATTGAATTAACCACACCTAGGACCTAACTCGATCCATGCCTAAACCAACCTGACTCAATCCATGCCTAAACCGACCTGACTCCATCATGCCTAAACTAACCTGACTCAATCCATGCCTATGACCTGCCTCCATCCATGCCTAAGACCTGACTCTATCATGCCTAACTTACCTAGTTCCCATCACATGTACAACATCATCATCAAAATTACATATACACATCATGCCATAAACATCATCATTGCCATATATATATATATATAAATCATCAATATCTATATAAATCATCAAATATCTCCAATATACAATATCTCTAATATACAATATCTCTAATATACAATGTCTCTAATACAAATGTCTCAAGATCATCGCATGTAGGCTAGAATCATATACAAAACATCATCGACACGTAAATGAGTATCATATACAAAACATCATCGGCACACAGGCGGTCCATATCACAGATAATCCATATACTATCCAAAATGGCGATATCCCTCACCTTCTCCTTAGATATCTACATCAGTCTCTCCCGAATCCTTTGTCTCTAATGTGTGGTGCCCCACACCCACCTCACTACTTGCTATTGGCCTCTCTATGTAGTAATCGATGGCCCCTCACCTAGATATGGCCTCTATACATTGGTGGCCTCACCCTACTCCTGCCTCTAGGCTCACCGACCCCCTGTTCTCTCCACACTGTGAGTGTGGGATCAGTCCTCTCACTCGAGGCCTACTATGCTCGGTACTCCGCATACAAGGGGACATCTATCCCTGATTCTAACAAATGACCCTGATAGTACCTTGCCTTACCTAGGGCATCCCTAAATCTTGCCATGGGAACTAGGGCCCGAGGAGGTCGTGTGTCTCATTGCAACCTATGTACTCTGCTCTCTCAATAAGGGTCTACGAGACTATGCATGTACCTATACCATGGGACCCTATCCCTGACCCTATCCTTCTACATCTTCTGGTGCCGGTGCTTGAATAGTAATACAGGCATGTAGGGCCACAATTTGTGCCTGTGCAGTGGCTAATTGACCCTACAACACTATCACATGTGCCTGTAGGGTGGCCACCTGCTCCCCATCTCCATCCCCACACTGTTTGGGTACCTTCCCTTGTAATGTTCTGACCTGGGCCTAAAGGGCCACCACCTATGCTTGTAATGTGGCCACTTTTGCCTATGATCCCATCATCTATCCCTGTAAACCTATAACCTAGCCCTATAAGGCAGCCACCTGTCCCTGTAACATGTCCCTCTGGACTGTGAGGGTGGCCACGTCTGGTTGTCCTAATCTAGGTGGAACTACTTGCAGCTGATCTCTCACCACTGTTATCTCGTATCTATTAGTACACTATCAACTAGTGCCTCCTTTTCCCCTGTCAAAATGGTAGGTCATGGAGGGGACATAGGTCTCTCCATGTCATCCCTCCTATACTATGGGAAGGGAGGTGGTACATCCTGCACTAGGCCAAACTGTCATCTGACCCTGTCTACGGGTATCAGCTCATGCTCTCCCATGCGATGCCCCTCTATCCATTGAACCAACTATAGCTGGTCTAACTCTACGGCCATCTACCCATATGATGGAAAACCCACGTAGGGCCTCTAAATAATGTCCATGCCAGACAACCCCTCTAGCAAGCACCTATAATAGGCTACATCATGTGTAGCCTTGACAACTCTCGCGTGCTCTAAGAAGCGGCACCCAAAACCTATAACGCACTCGAATGAAATTGGATCGAATGCATTAGCTTGAGGCATACCTAGTGGCCTCACACATATAATGTGCTCATATGCCCAATAGTGGAGAAGAAAGGTGCAACATAGGTTGAATCACCGTAATCTCCTATATGCCCACAACTCCCTATACAACTGCACCAAGTATGTTGGTGCCCAAGAAAAGTAGGTCCTCTCCTCCATCATGTCATGGAGGACCCCCATTAGTACCCATGGGAATATCCCACCCTTTGCATCTGGTAGTGCAAAACAACACACTGCCTCCATAATCAAAACTACTAGCCTCACCATAGCTCAGGAGTTGGCATTATGGAACCTCATCTTTGCCATACCCTTTCCAAAAGATGTCAGCATCAACTCCTCGAATCCTCTACTAAGATAGAATACACTTTTGTCCCATATCGCTAGGTGCAGGATCGATAGACATCCTCTAGGGTGACTGTCAGCTCACCTATCGGAAAATGGAATGTGTTGGTCGTTGTATCCCATCTATTGATGAGTGCGACCATAAGGCTAGGATCCCATACTATATGCCTATAACATCTCATGCCTATCAAGATGACATTTTTCACATGCCTCCACTGATTGGCTGTCGTACTCCCTATACCTCCACAAATAGGGGTAGTACTCGGTCTCTCATTGTAACTACTCTCGACTGGATTCAACAAAAAAACAAACATTATTCAACTTGCCTTTAACCAACATTTCCCTCCACCCCCACCTCACCCCCTACCTACCTAACCCCTCAAACATAAACCCCAAACCCCAATGTAACCCCACCCTAAACTTAAAACCATTCCTACCTAAACCCTCTAACCTAAATCTCAAACCCCAACATAACCCCACCCCGAACCTAAAACACTTCCTACCTAAACCCTCCAACCTAACCCTCAACCCTCCAACCTAAATCCCAAACTCCAACATTACCCCACTCGAACCTAAAACCATACCTAACCCCTCCAACCTAAACCCCAAACCCCAACGTAACCCCACCCTAAACCTAAAACCCTTCCTACCAAAACCCTCCAACCTAAACCTCAACCCTCCAACCTAAATCCCAAACCCTAAAATTATCCCACCATGAACCTAAAACCCTTCCTACCTAAACCCTCCAACCTAACCCTCAACCCTCTAACCTAAATCCCAAACCCCAACATTACCCCACTCTGAACCTAAAACCCTTCCTACCTAAACCCTAAACCCCAAACCCCAACATTACCCCACTTTGAACCTAAAACCCTCCAACCTAAAACCCAAACCCCAAACCCCTAACCCTAACAAACCTACACCCTAAATTCACCGACTCCCACACCGATCTATGTTAAACCAACATCCGTTCCAAATACCTAGCCAATGTCGATATATTAAGACCAACATCGGCCATACATTGACCATAATGTCGGTCATCACATTATCGTGCCCAAAGCCTAAAAACCTAATTTTCTTCCCCCCATTTCTTTCCCATTTCCCCTACACACCTACCCAAACCTACCCCAAATCCCTCCCTAACCCTATTTCCTCTACCTATGACCTTTCCCACCCCATCCTTCCTCAAAATTTTAACCACACATTTCAAATTCTCTACCCTGCCCAAACTAACCTACCCATTCCCTTCTTCTTATATCAAACAACAATGAACAAATCAGATCTTACCTCATCTCTATATCACCTCTATGGGAGCACGTCTAGCCACTATGCTGGTGGTCCACCCGAGCCCTCCCCTACCTCCACCATGTCAAATTCTCCCTCTAACCTCTCCACCAATCCACTCACTCTACCTGATCTCGTGGGCCTATCCACCTGAATCCTCTCCCCACCCAAACCTCTCTAACTCACCTCGGTATGGTTCCCCATACTTTCCTCTCACCAAGCCACATAATTCTCATGCTCTCGTCATTTTCCCAAAATCCAAAATGTATAAATGAATCCGTATTATACAATTTTTTTCTTTTTATATACCCATGTCGACTTGATCGGCATCGGTTATACCTAAACCGACATCGGTCTTGTTCCCTAGCACACCATGGTTAGTTATACTAAAACCGACATTGGTCATCTACCCTAATAAACCATGATCAACTTACCTAGACTATCACCGGTTATGTATGACCGACATCGGTTACTTGTCACACTCTTTCCCATACCCTTTCCCCATTTTCGACCAACACTTAACCAACCCAACCACCATTTCGCCTTACCCACCCTTATTGCAACTAGCCTCCACACCTACCTTACCTATACTTGTCCTTAATTGTGTTTTGGGACTTGTTAATTTACCCATACCTTGTCCCTACCCATGCTGTGACCTAGCTACCTAGACCCGAAACATTGTTAGTGACCTGTGAAATCATGTGCTCATTATACCTTATGACATTGTTACCCATGCCATGATCTAACTACCTAGACCCGGAACATTATTAGTGACATGTGCACTCATGTGCTTGCTATACCTTACGACATTTTTACTCATGTCATGACCTCACTACTTGGATCCTGGAACATTTTTACTAACATATGACCTCATGTGCTTGTTATACCTTGTGACAACATTACCCCTATTGTTTGACATAATGACCTTACTTTGCCTATTGTCATGCCATTTATCTTGACATTACCTTTAGTGTACCAAAACATACCTAAATGTTCCTACACCTAACTTGCGATGTGATTCCGCACCATATCCTATACCTTGGACACCGGACTCACTTCACCTTGTTTGGATAAACCTATCAACCTCGGATGATGTAGAGTTTGCATGCTCTTCAACCTAGTACCGTGCCATAGTTTATATGTGTGCATGCATTTGACCCTATCCCATTACCTTGATTACCCAATTGGACGTTTACCCTTGTTTCACTGATTTCTTAGTTTTTTAAGAGAAGTACTTGACAAAACAGATAAGGTAAGGTAAAGGTGGTAAGAGGAATACCTAGTTTGAGATGATTGAATGTTGTATGTGCGCATATCTGAATTCTGAATCAAAGTAATTGTGAGACCTTCCTTTTGGCTAGGAGGAACTACCTATATAAGAGTCAAAACAAGACCACCAAATAGAGTTAAAAATATATGCAGTGGACTGCCTAGCATGTGCTAGATCCTAGAAGTGCGATACTTCCTAGATGGCTATTAGTCCATTGTTTAAAACAATTCAATGCTGAAATAAAGTAAATATTGTCCTACTGTAGTTTAATATGATTTAGGCATCTCATACAAAACACAATAGGCTAGATCTAATCTAACAGGATAGGCTAGAAGGAGATCCAGAGGTCAAGTAGGTTGGTTATAGGTGAATATGAGCTAACAAGATATGTTAGGTACAAATCTATTATCATGTGAAATTGACAAGGGCAATTTTGTAGGTAACCATACCAAAATTTCCATTTTGGTCCCCCGTTGAGGTCTCTTAATGTTTGGAATGACATGAAATCCCTTTCCAGAAAATCTAGTGTTTAGAACTTGGTCATTTTCACCTTCTTGTGTTGGGCGTGAGTTTTCTTTCATGTTACATCAAACAAAATTGTGCCCCCTCTATGCCTTTGGTGCATTCTATTCAGTTTAAACATTCTAAATGTTACACCTATAAATGTTTCACCTATAAAAGTTGTGCCAAGGCGCATGCATCAACTTGACAACACTCCAAATGTTGTGCCCCTTAAAGGTGCGCCAAGGCGGTGAAAACTCAATGTCGACACTTCAAAAGCTGCACCATATCACAAATATTTTCATGTTGACATCTCCCTAAGTGTGCCATGGCACAAATATTTTCATGTCAAAATCTCCCTAAGTGCGCCATAGAAAAATTTGGTGGCGCATTTATTACACCTTTTGTTATAAAAAGGCGCGTCGACCTGTCATTTTCATAATTCAAAAAATGTGAAAAAGTTATTCTTCTATACTTGTCAGCATTCCTGTCAGCCCTGCGTGTTGCCATTTGTCATGTTCATGGATCCCACATCATCTCCTTTATCTTATATATTCCTGGTAAGTGGTCCTTGCTTTTCTTGTGGCTTTGTTATGGTTTTTCTTATTGGTCTAGGTGGTTAGTGTTATTAAAAATAACAATGAAACTAAGAAAATAACTTCACTCCCAATACATATGCAAACCCACCTTCAAACCATTTTTACTCTCCTTCCAGATCTACTAACCTAGAAGGCCCTACCTCAGAATGGACCCCTGTCCCTTTTCTCCTCCATTCCCCTTGCTGTCAAAATATGAGTTGAAACAATCGATAAACCACAAGGCACACAAAAGAGTGAAAATCATAAAAGTTTTTGCAAAACATCCATTTGAGACGGAATGTTTCGGGCTCTGAGAATAGAATTGCTTCTATACTATCATTACTTTGAGAAATAGATAAGGGTTAGGGCTAGGAGGAATACTGTTGAATGTTAAGATGGTGTGCACGCACATCGTAGAAAAGATCGATCGACCGCAAAGAACTCCTTTTGTCTTGGAAGGACTACTGCAAGTAAGAATACAAGACCACCAGATTTTAATTAGACAACAAATGAGGGATCTTCCTTAGCCCGGTGAAATATAAAACTTCCTTTCGAAGGTGGTCAGTTCCCCTTTTAATATGATTTAACACAAATGATAATATAGAAAGCTATTGCAAAATCACGATTTAGGTATCTCGTTACAAAGCAATAGAAACTAAACTATCAATAATAAAGCGTCACGTTGTTTGTTCGGTTACTGGTCGTTGATATGTTCAGGTTGAGTTATAGGGATAAACCGGGCTGGATTTGGGGTTGTTAGGTGGCAAATAGGCAAGCAAAAGGTTTTGGGGTATAAGTCACAGTGACCGACGGCGGTCACTGGGTAACCGACCGTGGTTAGATAACCACTGCCGGTAGAGGATAAACGATACCGGTAGGGGCAGCAATCTAAGTGCTTCTGGATAGAAGTTGGTTGTAAGGTGATTGTGGGGTTATTAGGATTGGTGGATGGCTGAGGGGAATGATGGGAGGATAGGGAAGACTCAGAGTGTGGTAAAATGGCCTTCTGGGCAATATCAGGGTGTATGGATGAAGGTTAAGTGCAGTATGTCGCTGGTAGTAGATCTAGGAATAAACTTATGATGGCTGTGATTCAAAAAGTCTAAGAAATGTTAACAAAGAGACATACAAGGTTCTACTTACTGTTTATTGACGAGAATGCAGGTCCAAGAACTGTGGTGATGAAGGTAGAACTCAGATAGGACGTCCTGACGATCAGAAGATGAGATGTCTTCCCTCACGATGATCAGCTGAGTGTCACAGGGCTCTGGTTGTGCAGTTGCAATCTTGGGCTTGATGTCCTTCCGTGCAAACTCTTCCTGTTTCTTCACTTGTCTGCTTCGGCCCAGCAAAATCTGGATTCTCTCGATGATCTCTCCTTCTCCCGATCAAATGAAAATCCGATCCTTGTTTTTGGTTGGAAGTGGTCATTTACGGGGAACCGATGGTGGTTACGCAACCGACGGTGGTCGAGTAGGAACCAGTATCGGTCCGGTCAAAGCGGGCTATTTTTGGTAAAATAGCCAGCTTTCCCTCCTTTTCTTCCGAGGGATTGGTAGTGGGCTTGGTCAAGTCATTATGAAGTTGGTTTTAGGTGCGGATGAGGAGTAATTAGTCATAGGTGTGGAATTGGACCAAGTTATAGGTCTTAATTAGGTTAGTTTAGGGTTAAGACTAGGTCACGATGAGGTGGCGACATGAGGTGGCAGGTATGGTGATGTGGATTTATTAATTATAAGGTAATTAATAAATAATTGTGTAAGGTTTAGGTGGTGAGGTTAGGTTGCGAAATGCGATGCGGGTCACAAGGGGTCGTAAGACACAAATTTGGTGTCTACATTAGCCCCTTATTGTCGTGTAGTTTGTTTTGTAAAGCTGCACGGACAATAATAAGAACCTGGTTACTCTGTTAAGGGTAAAGGTAATCCCCTCAAATCTATCACAGATTGAGGTAGCGTGAAATCAGGGATAGGGTTGATAAAGGGTAAATGGTGTTGAGATGAGGGTGAGATGGTGGGGTAGGTCCAAAGAAGCAGACGCATGTTGAAATGCAGTAGTGTGACCAGGGTACATGATTTGACTAGCAAACCAACAATGCATAGGCAAAGGTCGATAGTTTATCCAAACAAGGGTGATATAATCCTGGTATCCAAGGCATAGGAAGTAACTCCAGGGTATATAATGGGTAAGGTACAGGAACGTTTTAGGCTTGTTCAGCAGTACCAACTGGTTGGTTTGGTTGAGATAAACGTCACGGTCTAGGTCTAGGCAAAGTTGGTCGACAGATCAAGTCAAGGACCCTAATCATGCTAAAACACGAACAGGTGAGCTCGATTGAACAAAAAAATTACATGATGGGTGGATTAAAGTGTATGTTGTTGATGTTGGGTAAGGTATTGAAGTGGTACGGCCTTGGGTCGGGCCAAGTTGTTGGGTTGCGGCCTTGGGTCGGGCCAAATGGTTGGGGTGAGGCCTTGGGTCGGGCCGGATGGGTAGGGTGAGGCCTTGGGTCGGGCCGGATGGGTAGGTTACGGCCTTGGGTCGGGCCGGTTGGGTAGGTTACGGCCTTGGGTCGGGCCGGATGGGTAGGTTACGGCCTTGGGTCGGGCCGGATGGGTAGGTCACGGCCTTGGGTCGGGCCAAATAGGTTGGTGGCAGCCTTGGGTTGGGCCAGATGGTTAGGGTGAGGCCTTGGGTCGGGCCAAATGGTTAGGGTGAGGCCTTGGGTCGGGCCAAATGGTTAGGGTGAGGCCTTGGGTCGGGCCAAGTTGTTGGGTTGCGGCCGTGGGTCGGGCCAAATGGTTAGAATGTTTGCAGCAAAGGTTGATATAGGCGATGTGGGTGAAAAAGGGCAAATAGTAAATAAGGGTAGAAATTGGGGGAAATTTGGAATAAAACCGATGTCGATTGTATATGACCGATATCGGTGAGGGGACCGATACCGGTTCCTTAGGGCATAATAAAACCGATATCGGTTATGGGCGAAAAACCTATAAAAAGAAAAATACGGCCTGTCATTGTCACTTTTGCAATTTGGAAACCAATTTGAGTTGTCTGACGTGGAGAGTTAAGATTGGAGCATTAGTTGCGTGAGGTGGCACTATTTGACTGGAGGAGTTAGTTGTTAGTGGGCCCGAGTGAGGAGGAGGCAGCAGTTGATTGGTGGAGGACCCAGAAGAGGACATTTGGAGCCATGGCACAACCAAGAGGAGCAGGAGGGGCTGGACCAGCTGGACCACCACCACCCATCCCTCCACGATGACGTGTCATCGTACGGGTAGGTTCGAAACCCCTCATTGTGTGTATTTTATTGCATTATGCTATATTTGGGATTTTGGGTAGGAATGTACATTTTGGAGAAAATAATTAAGAAATGGAAATGATTTGAAAAAGAGAGAGGGTAGATAGGTGAAATAAGCCAAGGTGGCTGGGTGGGTAGGTTTTTAGGGTATTTGGGTGGGTAAATTGGTAGAAAAATGAAAAAATGTAGGTGGGGGCGGGGGTTCGGCCTCAGGGAAGTTACTGCGGCACACCGCATCGGTTGCTAATTTTTGGAACAGTAGCATTGTGGGTGGCCGGTGTCGGTCGGTCGTGGGCCGATCGGTGGGAAGGGGACCACGGTCGGTTATGGGTGACCGGTACCGGTCCTTAGTGATTTTTAGCTTTTTTTGTTGGTTAAGGTTATGTTGTTGTTTTTGAGTTTTGGGTGGTGATTTGGGTATGGTTTGGGTTGGGGTGGGGGTGTTGTGGTATTATTTGGGTGTGTCAAGATAGGTGCGGTCCCGACTTAGGTTTATTTCAATTTGTTGGTTTGGGTTGTGATTTTGTTTTTGAGTTTTTGGATGTGGTTTGGGTATTTGGGCCTGGTGTAGGTTGTTTGAGTATGGTTTGGGTTGTGTTGTTGTTTTAAGTTTTTAGATGTGGTTAGGTATTTGGGCATGGTTTGGGTCATTTGAGTATGGTGTGGGTTGTTTGTTTGGGTGTGAAGAGGGAGGGGGATAGCGTAGAAGTTTTTAGGGAAGATAGATGGGCGTAGACGTGTGGTATGGAGTCGGGTTGTGGTTAGGTGGATAAGAAAGGGGATATAGAGAGGTAAAGTAGATGTTGTGATAAAGAGTAGGGATAATGTAGTGGGTTGGTTTTGCAGGCACATTAGCAAAGAATCGACGATGTGGGACAGGATGCCCCCACTGTTGAGCCGGATGCGGCCACACGTGTCCGCAACACACTGGGGTATCATGCGCGAGGTGGGACTCTGGGGAGTCCCAGCTGTACAGAGTGATTGACAGGGATCATAGTTTGATGGTTGCCCTCATCAAGAGATGGGATCTGGTGACCAATGTGTTCCATCTCCCGACTCGGGAGATGACTATCACATTGGAGGATGTGTATCGCATCCTTCGACTGCCGATTGAGGGAGAGGCGTCTTCGGTGGACGTATAGACTACATGGATAACATCCTGTGTTTTTGGGGATGCATCCGTGCATCGACCTATCACAGCGCGAGCATCGCGTACGGGGATATGTACCGTGCCCACCGCCATGAGACACGCTTGCATGCTGATGATGATCGGGATCACCTGCTTCACCCTCCCGGACTCAGAGGGAGGCCGCTTTCCACGGGCCTTGATGGGGGTGCTACATGAGATGGTGGAGGAGCATACATGTTATGCTTGGGCACCTGTATACCTGGTGCAGTTATACAGGGAGTTGTGGGGCTATCGCCGGATGAGGCGATTCGGGATCTGCTCGACGTTTTTGCTACATTGTTGGGCATATGAGCATATCATATGCATTAGACCAGTAGGGCTACCTCAGCAGCCAGGGCCACAGGTCATCTATAGATACGGCTTTCAGAGGTGGTTGGGGGTCGTGGGTCACCACGAGCAAAGGCTTACAGGGCGAGACGTTACTTATTACGGCATTTATTAGAGGGCCTGACAGTGGCAAATATTGTATGGAGACCGTATAGAGGTCATCACCCTCACGGAGGAGCCCGAGGATAGTTGCAGTGGATCCAGTACACATTCTAGATAGCGGGACGGAGGCCAGGAGAGTATGAGAGGATAACCCTAGAGAGGGTACGCAGGCAGATGGGTCTATGACAGGATGAACCCCCTCACTTCCCTCAGTACCGAGAGGGATGATGTAGAGGCCCCACTACCTGCACCACAGCCCGTGGATCCAGATTGGGTTGCTGAGAGGCCTGCCGATGACACTGTAGATGATGCTGGGTGCACAGGCACATTTTTGGTTTGGTGGGCGGAGAGAGAGAGCGCGAGGATAAGATGTACCCGCACATGCCGTGACTTAGCGGGTTAGAGAAGAGAGAGGGACCAGCTCGAGGGTAGGTGCAGTACGGCTTATTACATAGGCAGCTGTAACTGCACGCACGTGCACGAATATAGGTGTCTTACAGGGGCAGCTAGCCTAGCTCCAGTGCATGTGCACGAGAACAAAGCTCAGTGTGCATGTGCACCACCACACCCACGAGCACGCAGCGGCCGCGTGTATAGGTACCACCAGTGGTACCAAAGATGCACCGGCACAAACAGTGGGGGCACCGGGTAGTAGGAGTCAGGGGACCAGCCCCAGACCTACGGTGGCTCGAGATCGTTATATGGAGGCTAGAGCGGAGGCCCGGTACTATCAGGATATTCTTGATGGTACCGGGGCTGATTATCAGCCATATGCGGCACATAGAGCAGAGACCTCTCGGAGCCAGAGATCTCAGGGAGGTGCAGCCACAGCTGGTGGGTCTATCACAGGCAGGAGGCAAGAGGCAAAGCACAGGGACCAGCAGGCAGACAGGCATAGGGCGGTGGAGAGAGCTCAAGGGTCCCTGCATATTTTTGTATTGGTTCATTGGATATGGGCACCGGTCTGGCAACCGGCTATGTTTATAGAGGCTCATGCGTGCCTAGATATGATGTATTTTTTTATTCATTCATTCATTTATTGTATATACCACTGCTTAAGCCGAGTACAGGTTGTACAGTTGATACCGGCCTGCGAGCGAGTATGTTTTTGACATGAGAGACCGGCCCGCGAGCCGAGTCGAGATTATCGACAGCGATTATTGCGGCTGTGTGTGGCTTTGTTAAATTATGAGAGCAAAGGCCCCTGGACGCAGGCACATTGTATTTTTGAAACTTTGTATATATATAGATATGATGTTTTGACCCACATGCGTGCATAAAAAAGCGTTAAATGTTTTGTCGATGGTTTGTGATATGTGACATATGATGAGTTTGATTCTCATGGTGTTATATATTAATGATGTTGATGTCTTTTGTTGATGGGATGTATATAGATATAAATGATGAGTTTAATTGACATGTTATGTTATGAAATGTTGTATGTTTCGGTTTTGTGAAATTGAATGTATGTAGCTATTAAGTTGGATCCAAATGGTGTATAAATTGATGGTTTTTAATATCGGTTGTTGATGGCTTGTTTGTTTTTGTAATGTAGATAGATGATATTGATGAAATTGTAATGAGAGGTGGATTTAATGAAAAATATGGATAATGGTGTTGTGCATGCAGGAAAAAGGGACGGGCGCCACAAAAATTTGCAAAAATGAAGAAAAGGCTTAGGTTTAAGTAACAGGTTGGGCGTGACCGATATCGGTTATGTAACCGATGTCGGTAGCTATATGACCGGTATCGGTTACAAAACCGATATCGGTTATGCAAGAATTGTTTTCCTAAAAATAGAACTGCTGGGTTGGCAACTTAAGTTCTTATTTTTAGCATTCTTATTTTTAGAGTCATGAAACACGTTAAATATGCGAATGCGACGCTGTTTGACAACTGCTACAGGTAATTGCATGAAAGAATTTGAGTGATAAGGAGGAAAGAGACAGGTGAAGTGAGCGTGGGTAATGAGATTCAAAGGCGTAAAGACCAAGTTATATTTGAAGAGGGTGGTGAACATGGTGAACGAGGAGAAGCATCCAACAAAGGCGAGGGACGAGGGGAAGACATGTTCTCGCCCCCAAGCTCGCCGCATCCCGAGAGGTAAACTATTTGGTTGTAATTTGATTCGTGCATGTGTTGTAAATAGGATGAAAGAAGTGTAAGTGGGTAAAGATGAGAAAAAAAGGTGATAGGCAAGGGTTGGGGATGGTATGAGTGCTACGGGGTAGATAAACAGGGTGGGCATGTATGTTTTTAGGTATAAATAGGAGTAAACGGGCAAAATAATTATCGTAGGTGTATGTTTTAAGTAGGGTAGGTATATTTTTAATAGTGACCGGTATCGTTTGGAAGTAACCGGTATCGGTTATCAAACCGGTATCGGTTATGTATAACCGGTATCGGTCACTGTAAGGGCTTCCAGATTTTGAGAAAAAACCCGTAGAGATTTGTTTTTGAAATAATTATGTGTCGTTTTGATGTATGTAGGCCGAAGCAAGGTTAAGGATGAATGATACTGTGCAGTGTTGTTTTCACTTAATCCAGTGGATGTAACACCACCGCTGAATGGGCATTGATAAATCGGTTGGGGTTAAGTGGAATTCGATATTATTCAAGAATTGTGTGTAACCATGCCATGTTGAAAGCGTTGATTGAGAGATGGAATCTAGAAAAGAATACCTTCTATCTACCAACAGGAGATGATGTTGACTTTGGAAGATGTGTTCCGTATTTTGAGACTCCCAATGATAGGAAAAAGCAGTGTATCGGCATTGCCTAGTGCATGGGCGGGCAGCGATAACAAAAAGATTTGGGTCACCGCACGAGTTTTGACACAACGAGGTTTATCATTTACGTATGGTACAATGTATGCAACACACCCGAGGAAACAAGGTTGCCGTGCTATTAATGATAGCGGTGGGGTATTATGCATTGCCAAGGTCGAAGGTGGAAGATTTCCCAAAGCATTGATGAGTGTTATTTGGGAAATGATAGAAATGAGCGTGACATTCGCATGGGCACCCGCATATTTGGCAGAGTTATATAGGGGTTTATGGGCCTGCAAGTGAAAACACAGGACGACATTGGATTGTTCATACTTATTACATTGTTGGGCCTATGAGCATATTGTTTGTGTGTCGCTCCAATAGGCCGACCCATTGAGTCGGGAGAGGCAGGAGTGCAAAGGTTGGGATTCAGACGATGGGTCCAAACAGAACAAGAAGCGAGATCCTAGGCCGTGATAGATGACATCGAGTATTATAGATAGGTATGGGAGATGTGACTATTGCAGATATTTGTTGGAGGCCGTACGGGAACTATATGGTGACAGAGCACATAGCTGAGGAGTTGAGGGGTGTAGAGCGATTGAGGTGGATCGCAGGGCATAGGCCGGGTGAGTATGAGAGGATTCCTCTAGATCGCGTGCGGTGACAATTTGGGTTCATTCAGGATATTCCTATGACATATAGACCATACATGAGGATCGACGCCGAGGCAGCATTCTCACCTCCCCGGCCGACACCTCCAGAAGGGCCAGAAGAGATAGCAGCCGATCGTAGGGTTATGGATGCGGGAACGATGGAGGCCTATAGAGTATGGTGGGTAGCAGAGCTGCGAGGTGCACGTGAGTGCCCTGACATAGCTGTGATTACAGCGGAGAGAGATCATCTGCAGGATTTGGCTCACCAGCTTCAAACACAGGTGAATGAGACAATGGGAATGTTAGAGGCTTCACAGCTACGAGTGGAGAGATTGGAGGCAAGATTCCTCCACGCGAGAGGATGTATTCGTATGTTACAGGAGATGTTGGTGGATCAATGGGAGGAACCAATGGTAGTGGCACCTTTGAGGATGGAGAGGCCAGCTGAGAGGCATCGACGATCACGATCACCACCTGATTCGGGAGGAGGTGCAAGGGTCTAAGTGAATTTTATAGGAATATAAGAATAAATAAGGATGCCGACCTACGAGTCGATGATAGAGAAGATGTATTTGTTTAACATCTAAAATAAAACTAAATATGTATGTGGTTTTGAGTGATGATAATAATAAGAATGGTTGTGTGTTGAATGTTGTTTTTGTTTGTTTTGAAAAAGGATAAAGATGAATGTTGGCAAATAGAAATACACAAAAAATATTTATATTGACAACACATGAGAGGGTATGGTAGGGGATGGTCGAGCTAACCTTGGGAGACCCCATGTCTCCTAAGTGCTGCCTACATAGCCCATTGCACAAAGCAAGGAGGGGCCTCAGACCGATGTAGTTCTCCTTTAGGAGTAGGGAGAGGTGAATTCAGGAAATTTGGTTGTGGTTAGGCAATTTTGTTGGTTGGTAAAAATTTGATGTTGGTAGGGTAATGTTGTTGGTGTTGGTAGGGTAAAGCGAAAGTTAGCATACTTAAGCAATAGGGAATCGTGTCCTGATTAAGGTCAACACACAATCCTAGAGCCGAGCAAAAGAGGCAAGAGTGTCCCGTAATTGAGAAGAGCTAAACAAACCACATATTAATGTAAGATGAGCTTGAAAGGTACCTAGGTAGAAGTCGATAGGTGAAAAGAGTGGTATAATCACAATATATCGGATATACGTCACGTCCCTTGAGTTTTGGTGCTTTGAAAAATGGTGAGGTGAGGTGGTTGATGTGGGTGAGGGTGCAGAGAACTTATTATAAGATGATGATTCTGACAAAAGAAAACAAAACCGAAATAGACAAGTCCATGACTCAAAAGTGCTTTGAAAAACTGCTTTTATTTTTAATTTTCTGGATATAGACTGATCGATGCGGGAAGTCTACATGGGATATGTAGTTTGTTGTTCTTGAGGTCTTCACAAAGCTGATCAATGCGAGAAGCTTCTAATAAAGGCTAACTGTGTATAGCTGTCCTTCAAGGGAGTAGTCTTTTTATAGTAGCAGATGCAGTGTTTATGTATAGCTGTCCTTCGGGGGAGCAGTCTATATATAATAGTAGCAATAGTTTGGCATATAGCTGTCCTTTAAGGGAGCAGTCTATTGTATAATTTAGAGGTCTAGATGTCCGTTGGGCATGAAGCATCTAGTTTTTTGTAAGAAGTTTGACTCAAGAAAATCCCATAAGTGTGTAATTAAGAATGTGTCATTTTGATACTTTGAAGTCATGGACTAGACTAAGAAGGGGAAGACATCTTTTAAGGGGAGGTGATAATCAAACCATGTGAGCTTGATTTGATTTTGAGATGTAAGAAACAAAGTGTATGTGGTGGTAAATGAGCTCAAGGGACGAGCGTAAGGTAGATAAGAAGTGATATAACACTAATTTCAACAGTAGAATGGTCGAAGATGCAAGGCATTAAGGGGCTCAGGCTCAGGTTTACCATTAAGCGAAGCTAAATGATAAGTGCCTGATCCGTAAGTATGAGTGATAATGTAAGGCCCAATCCAATTAGGAGCAAATTTTCCACGTTTACTCTTTTCTAGTTTGGTTACATGTTGATTCTCTTTGAGGACAAGATCGCCAACCTTAAAAGTACGCTCATGAAGCCGTTTATCATAAGCACGCTTGATGCGTTTTTGGTAGATTTGAAGGTGATCAAGAGCCGTAAGACGACGCTCGTCAAGAAGCTCTAATTGGGCTAACCGCTCTTGGCGGAAATCATCGTTGGTGAGAATATCCTGAAGAGATATTCTGAGGGAGGGTATTTGTACTTCGAGAGGCAAGACAGCCTCGGTACCATATACCAAAGAAAATGGTGTGGCATTAGTGGAGGTACGAATGCTAGTACGATAAGCCCAAAGGGCAAAGGGAATGTGATCATGCCAGTTTCTTCCGGACTCATTGACAACTTTCATGAGGATTTTGGTTAGGGTTTTATTAGAAGATTCAGCCTGACCATTGGCCTGCGGATAGTAAGGTGATGAGAAACTAAGTTTGATACCAAAGTTGTCACAAAGGTCTTGTAACAACTTATTTTTAAAAGATTTACCATTATCTGTTATTAGGCGATGAGGAATACCAAAACGACAGATAATGTAATGGTTAACGAATTCGACAATTTTTTATTTTTTTGATTGAAATGAGTGGAATGACCTCCACCCATTTTGTGTAATATTCAGTTGCTGTGATTATCCAATGGTGACGTTGTGAAGAAGGCAGGTGAATCTCACCAATAAGGTCTAAACCCCATTGTGAGAAAGGCCAAAGATCTCGTGCGACCTGTAGCGGATGGCTAGGAGTATGTTGAAGGTTGGCATGTTGTTGACACATAACACAATGCTTAACATATTCGTAGCAGTCGTTGTTAAGAGTAGGCCAATAATAACCTAGGCGAAGGATTCGTTTGGCCATGGAAAGGCCACTAAAATGTCCACCACAAATGCCGTCATGGACTTGTTGGATGATATAGGTGACCTCCCGCGCCGGTTAGACAGCGAAGGAGGATGCCATCAAAGCCACGTTTATAGAGGAGTCCCCCCATGACAACATAATGAGAAACACTTTTAAGAAAAGCACGTTTGCCGTTACTAGTAAGGTCAGGTGGGAGAACAGAGGTTGTAAGGTAGTCGTGAAATTGGTGGTACCAGGTATCCTGCGAATTAGTAGACACAGTATTTATCATACAAACTACCGGGGCTGAGTAGGATGGGGCAAAAAGTTGTTGGACCAAGACGAATATGTCAGAGTCAGTTGGTGCGGCAGGAATTTGCGAGGCTAAGCAAGCCATAGTATCCATAAATTTGTTAGTGGAGCGGGGAATGGTCTGGATAGAATAACGAGTAAATGAGGTCAAAAGTGAATCCACGTAATGTTTGTACTTTTGAAGTTCCTCATTCTTACATTGGTAGATGCCCATAACTTGATTGACTACCAATTGAGAGTCGCCAAAAATATTAATAGATTTGACACCTAAGTGTAACGCAACCTGGAGACCCAAAACAAGGGCCTCGTATTCCGTTGTATTATTAGTGTAGGGGAAATCAAGCTAGAATGAAAGAGGCATAGGTTCAGCGTCAAGAGGGATGAGAACAATGCCGGCTCCTCCGCTGCACTGGCATTTAGATCCATCGAAGAAGAGGGTCATTTGATACGACTCTTCCCTGAGTGAAAGAGTGGCGATGAGTTCGTCGGGGAAATTAAAATTGGTGAATTGTTCCCCAGGTAAAGGGGCCTCCGCAAGTTGGTCTGCAATAGTTTGTCCTTTGATTGACTTCTATTGTACAAACTCAAGGTCGAGGTCGGCGAGGAGCATAAGCCATCGGGTGATGCGTTGGTTTAGATGTGGTTTGGCATACATATAATGAATGGGGTCCGTGTTGGTGATGACAAAAGTTTTGTGATTCAGGAGGTAATGTCGGAGTTTGGTGGCTATGAATGATAGGGCTAGGCACAATTTTTCTACATGTGTATACCTAGTCTCGTAATCCACGAGAGTATGACTTATATAATAAACGGCTTGTTCTCGACGTGCCGAGTCCCGATGTGCGAGCATAGCTCCTATAGCATGGTCAGTGGCAGAAAGGTAAAGGTAGAAAGGACGATCATCCTGAGGTGGAATAAGCACGGGTGGCTGCAAGAGATAGGATTTGAGAGCTTCAAAGGCTTGGTGACACTCTTCACTCCATTGAAAGGCAATGTTCTTTTTAAGAAGGTGATGGAAAGGGTGACATCGATCCGAGAGTTGGGAGATGAAACGCCGGATGGATTGAAGTTTACCCTGCAAACTACGTAATTGTTTGAGGTTTTTGGGTGGGGGCATTTCTAGGATAGCTTTGACTTTAGATGGATCGACCTCAATGCCACGCAAAGAGACGATAAAGCCAAGAATTTTTCCCGAAAGAACACCAAAGACGCATTTCTTTGGTTGAAGCCGGACTGAATATTGTAACAGGCGATCAAAAATAATGGTTAAAACATCGAGATGTTCACTGCGATGTTTAGATTTTCCAAGAAGATCATCGACATAATCCTCAAGGATAGTGTGCATAATGTCATGAAAAATGTAAGTCATAGCCCGCTGATAGGTAGCACCAGCATTCTTAAGGCCAAATGGCATGACACGATAACAGAAGGTTCCCCAAGGAGTTATGAAAGTAGTTTTATGTTGATCGGCCGGGGCTACCAAAATTTGATTGTATCCCGAAAAACCATCCATGAGAGAAAGCATTTCATGGCCCGCAGTGAGATCAACAAGTTGATCAATACTTGGGAGGGGGAAGTCATCCTTGGGGCAAGCGAGGTTAAGGTCTCAGAAATCCATGCATATCCAAAGTCCCCCCGTCACTTTAGTGACAGGTACGATGTTAGAAATCCATTGAGGATAGTCAATAGGCAAGATGAAGGAAACAGAAAGAAGTCGTTGAAGCTCTTCTTTGACCAAGAGGGCGATGCGTGGATGCATCTTTCTCAGTTTTTGTTTGACTGGTTTGGAATCGGGGTTTAGGGTGATGTTATGGACAGCAATGGTAGGATCAATTCCTGGCATGTCAGCGTAGGACCAAGTGAAAGCTTGGTTGCCAGTACGGAGAAAGGTAGTAAAGGTGGCTTGTTCGATGTGTTAAGGGATTGTCTGATCTTCACAATGTGAGGATCCTCCTCTGTGTGGATGTTGATTTCTATAGTCGACTCATTCAACATGGTTTGAGTTTCAGATGGTAAGGCACGTTGAATATAGGAGTCGTCCGCCCCAAGGTAAGTGAGGATGGAGTCGTCATCCTGGCACTCAACAACATTAATCGAAGGCGAATCCTCTTTGATCATGTCTAGATACAGAAGGGGAAGAGAAGATGGATCCTCATTATCACATTGATAAGTGAGAGGACCTATGAAGATAGCATTTATGAAAAAAAAAAGTTAGGAGGGATAGATTCAGGGTCTATCGACTCTGTGGGTGATGATGGCAAAGTGGGTGATGATGGTTTGGTAGGGGTGACGTTGTCTTCTTCCAGGATACAACTAACACGAGGTGTCTCCTGTGTAGGTGTTTCAGGAAAACCGAGACCACTACGATCATTGTGTTTGCGTGTAGTCACGGAATGAGTGTATGTCGGCCTTGTTCGTAAAGACCAAAACCAAAGCCTTTCCAAGCACAAATGAGTCAAGAAGGTTAGGGCGAAAAATGATGATTTGTCAAGTATTGAAAATCGGATTGGAAGGGAACCACACCAAGAGGAGGTTCAGGGGTAATGGAGGATGCGTCAACACCCCCATATGTTAGGTTGGTGCGGCAATGGGGTGGTCCGTAAGAGATTACCTCCCCCACGCGACGGTCGTAGGTGGGATGTGCATGTAACTCGTCCGTACTCATGCGGGGTATGGAAAGAGATAACGTTATATAGCAAAGTACTCCCCTAGCATAAGGTGTTGAAAAACATCTACTAAGGGGTCGGAGGTTGGGATGTTATCTGCGGGAAAGGAAGTAATATTTGTAACGGCGGTTTCATTAGTTGAAGGTGTAGGTGCATCGGAAGTGGATGGCTGGGTTGGATGAATGGGTGTCTTGACTGGTACAAGCACATCATTAGGGCGATACAACATATTGCAAGTTTTAAAGGGGGAGGATCAGCTTTTACGGTGTAGGACTTCCCCTCGTACTCAAATTTTATGCATCTATGTAAGGTGGAGGGAACGCATCCCATAGCCCGGATCCAAGGGTGGCCTAACAACATATTGTATTAGAACTCTCCCTCAAGGACATAGAAGAGTTCGGGTAAAGTACGTGGTCCTACACGAATGTTAAGGATCACGGTGCCTAAAGTAGAAGTAATAGCATCATTGAATGATCGCAACATGATGGGGTTGGCACACATGCAACTAGAAGGGATATTCATTTGTTGGAAGGATTTTGAAGAGATGATGTTTAGGCTAGTGCCCCGTCAATCATAACATGACGTACCCAAATATCCCGAACGTATGCTGAGATGAAAAGAGCAGGGTCAGGATCTTCGGCACCAAAGTCGATAATTTCATCTTCGGAGAAACTAACAACAACGGCTTGCTGTAGAGAGACAGGAGTGGTTGGGGAGATAGATTGTTTGGTGAGCGAAGCAACGTGATTGGGTGTTAGAATAGAGGTAACAGCAAGGTTTCATTAGGTAAAACCTCTATCCTCAAGGATCTCAACGAGAGCTTGTCGATGAGATTGAAGTCCGAATGAGATCATACAATGTCATTTTTACCGGCGATTGGTGAAGTTGTTTGATCATAGTTTGATGGGCAATTCCATTAGAGATGGATAGGCGGGTCCGTGAATAACCACTTTAGGTGGTGGTGCAATCGGGATGGTGGACGGAGAAAGAGATGCTGCAGCATGTTTTCTTTCACTTTCCCATTGTTTTTCTGCCCTTGAGTGGCAACCCTAATCATATTGATCTCGTGAACACGTGAGGAGGAAGACGGTAGGGATAGGTCATGGTTTTCGAGAGGTGGGGCTGTAATAATGATAGATCTTGGTGAGGCGGGGACAGGTGGTATAGGAGAGGGAATTGAAGCTAAAGGTCTCTCTCTTCATAAGTTGTCTTTCTTAACTTTTCTATCTGAGAGAGGTGACAGACGAAGTATGGTTTTCAACGCTTTGCATCCCTCTACGTCATGTCCTGGTGTGCGGTGGTAAGCGCAGATTTTAGACTCATCGTAACCTATAGGTCGAGGTTTAGATGGATCATAAGGTCTAAGTGGGGGTAGGGAAATGGTCACATTCTCCACCAACATAGCAAGGATTTTGGCGTAAGACCCTTTGAGTGGGTCAAAGTCAGAGGAAAATGAGGCTATTGACTGGGTCGATTCTGGTGATGACGTGGTGTGGTTGGTTTGCATGGGGGGTGGTTTATCCAAGGAGTTTTGATAATGGGTTTTACCTAACCGTGGTTTCTTTGACGTAGAAGCTATGTTGGATGATGAGGCCATAGATGATGTGGTATCAGAAAACAACCACGAGGAAATAGGAGTGACCAAAAAAAAAAATTTTGATGATGGAATTTGTTTAGGGTTGATAGGTGGACAGGATACGCGGGGTGATGGTGTTGCTATACCCTTGGATTTCTGTATGGGTGCAGAAGGCATAGGTCGCTTTAAAGAAAATGAAGGAGGTATGATATATTAATGTAAGGCAGAGGGATGGGGTCCCAATATGGAAGGTAGGTGTGACGATGATGGTTTTAGTTGTGATAGAGGCATAGGTTGAGGAGATTGAGTCTGTCTCCTAATGGGATGGATGGCTTTATTTTTAGATAAATCAAGCCACTTAGGTGGGTGTGTTAGACTAGGTATGGGTGAGGTCCCAAGCGTAGGGGAAGATTTGGCTAAGTTAATAGAAGTGGATGAGGTATTTGGTAGAGATGAGGGGGGTGAAGATGAGGACATGGGCATTTTAAGCTTCTGTAAACACTTCGGGTATATGGTGGAGGCATCAGGATCGGTCATTTGCATTTGAGTAGAATATGGTGTACTCAAACGTTCCCATAGGACCTGTCTATCTTCTAGGGAATGACAGTCCTCACGTGTGAACATGAACTTTTGTATGGAAGAAAGGTGGGTTGTGATTCCGGTCCACTGTGGGTGTGATACAAGGGGTATATGAGGCACTGTATCAATGGGCGTTAAGAGGTCAACCGGTTGCTGAAAAGATTTAGGTGATGAAGGACTAATAGGTAGGAGGGCATGTTTGAGAGGATCTGTCATGTTTAAAGAATGTGGTGATGTCGGTTCAAGAGGTTTCTCGTCTAAGGATGACAAAAGAAGTGGCGAGCCTTCCTCTTGTATAGCAAGAATGGTAGAAGGAGACGTTTGGGAAATAGATAAATTAGATAACATCCGCTCACAGTCTTACAAGGATGTGGTATAAGAAGGCTCATTTGTGAGAAGGGAACTCTGGGCAGCTAATTCCTTGATGGGTAAAGGAATGACAAGGATTTCAGTTTGTCTTGATGGCGAGGAAGGGGGTTCGGTTTCCTGCGTTAGTGAAGAGGCTTGATTGAGAATTTGTTCGATAGAGGTCTTTGGTTGGGAATCGAAGACTGCATGGATCTCATGAACACTCTCCTCGGCTAAGATATCTTGGTTTAGATTACTGTTAGAAGAATGATTTGGGAATGGTTTGTTGAATATTTTCAAATTTCGGTTAGCAGGGGCGTTAGGATTATCAAGGGCTATATCCCCTGCATCAACCATTTCCTGCACTACGTTTTTCAACATCTTGCAATTCTCATGACTGTGTCCCTTCATGCGGTGGAAGTTACAGAAGTCATTTTCTTTGTACCAAGAAGGTATGGCACGAGTGGAATCGAACCTAGAATGAGGTTTAACAGGAGGTAAGGTAATGGCTCCTGCTTTGAGAAATTTTTCCAATATCACACCATATGTTTCTCCCAAGGGAGTGTAGTTGATGGGTTCTACTTTATACTTATAGGTGGTTTTTGGCGGGGTATTAGACGGTGGTTGGGATTTGACCATCACCGCGTGCACGGCCCCTTTTGATTTCGAAGTGGTCGATGGGTGAGGATTGGTGGTGTTAGGTTTGTTGGTGGAATCTTGGGTTCGGAAAGTGGGGTTTTTGTTGCGCAACCGCAATTTCTCTTCCTCTAAGGCTCGAATCTCTAGTTTTCGAGCCATAGTAAAGGCCTCGTCAAATGTACGGAAAGTTTGAATTTGGAGGGTAGGAGAGATGTGCTTAGCGCAGGCCCGCGTAAACAGTTCGATAAGTTCGGTCTGAGGTAAGGCATACGTAAGTTGGTTGATAAGGCCCGCCATCGTCCAACGAAATCTGCGATAGATTCGTCTTCAAATTGTTGGATGGCATAGAGGTCGGTGATAGATACTTTCTTGGCAATGTTAATGGAGAAATGATCCAAGAAAGATTGGGCTAGCTGGTTAAAAGAGAAGATTGAGTGCTGGGTTAAAGCACTGTACCACTCCAAAGCGGGTCCTGATAAGGACATGGGAAAGGTGCGGAGTAGTAAAGCGTCATCGTGAGCAATCAGATAGCAGGCATGTCTAAATGATCACAAGTGTTGTTGAGGGTCCTCCTTACTATTAAAACGGGTAAATTTTGGTAATTCCCATTGAGGAGGATATGAATGAAGGGGGACTGAAGGGTGGATAGGCTCCCGACAAACTTTCTCGTATGTCAAGGCGCTACGACTTCCTGAAACAAAAGCCTCCAGGTTTTGCATTTTGTCCATCATTTGTTTAATTAAATCAGTAGTTGGATGAGATGATGGTGTGGTTGTGGTAAACAGAGGCAAATTGGGCCAAGGGCCACCACTAGACAATGGTGGGGTTAAATGTTGATAAGGTATGGAGGACGGCTGTGTTGAGGCAACCGAATAAGGATGTCCTATATAAGCTATTGAGGTCACCGGATATGTGTGTGGAAATGAAAAGGTGGGCGGAGCTTGAGAAGGAAAGCTCATGTGGATAGGTGGTAGAGAGCAAGTCATGAACAGAGCAGTCTGCAAGAGAGACAAGGTAGGAGCAGTCGACGGTAATGACATGTTGGGCCCAAGATTAACCAAAGGAAAGCCAATCTATGCCGTATGGACTGAAGGCCGAGGAGGAGGTAGCGATGGACTAAGGATGCGGAAGGCAAAGCAGAGTTATCAGGTGGGGAAGGGGCTAAGTGAGCAGCTATACTGATAGGCATGCCAACAAGGAGTTGACCGTCAGGTGTACGGTCAAGGGCATGAGACAAATAGTATTGTATAGCGCTAGGATTAGCATCCGTAGAAATTGGCAAATTCTTTATCCCCACAGGAATTTTAGGAACCTCATGGTGTCCAGGATTCCCCACAGAATGTGAAGGGGGTGATTCAGGAAAAGGCACAGAGCAAGCATGTGAAACCATGGTGGTGGCTTGCTTTTGAGTGATAACAACCATGGACAGGAGTTCACAGTAGGGTTTCAATCATCAGAACGAAGCAACAGACTCAGACTGGTGAAATTGGTAGGTTGCTGGTTTGTCAGGAACTGGAAAAGATAAAGAATCGATATCGGCCGATAACCGATGTCGGTTAGACTATAGCCGATGTCGGTCAGTTAACCGATGTCGGTGTAATAAGACTGGTATAAGAAAATATAAGAAGCTGCTGATTTGATTGTTAACAACGCTCAGTATATTTATCAAATTGTTCTAAGGTAATCACAGAAGACAGTGTATAACAGAGAAAACAGAACTGAAAACAAACAAGATGCACACACAAATCCAGAGACTAACCCTAGGGTTAATTTTAATTATTGTGGGCTTATGCCTTTAGACACGGAATGATGTCAATTCTAAACAAAAGACTTAGAGGAAATGTCAAGTTTGTTTTGGCTTATAAGGTTACCTCAATCAGGCGGAGGAATACCGTGGAAAAGGGGGGATGTTTTGAGCTGTTGTGTTAATTGTGAAGTGATTCGGTATGTGTTGTGCAGTGAAAGTAAGATTAATTTCCTATCAATACCATGGAAATCACCCCCATGTGTACGACATGTTACTTAGTCTATGTTCACTAGAATTGAAAACAACAAGCAAGAATGTAATGCACGTGTTTTAAACCCAAATCGAAAATGATATTCGATGAAGCAAATGAGATGACTTTCACTAATGTGAAACTAGGAAAGCAAGACAAATTCTTTACTAAATATATAACAAAAACAGCAACAGTAAGTATGCTTCCTAAAATGAAAATAAGCAAGAGAAACAAACCCGAAATGGGTCCCACCGGGGTGTGCCAAAATGTTTCGGATGGAATGTTTCGCTCTTGAGAATAGACTTGCTTCTATCCTATCATTCCTTTGAGTAATGAGATAAGGGTTAGGGCTAGGAGGAATACATTGAATGTTGAGATGGTGTGCACGCATCAGTAGAAAAGATAGATCGACCGCAAAGAACTCCTTTTTGTCTTGGAAGGACTACCCGCAAGTAAGAATACAAGACCACCAGATTTTAATTAGACAACAAATGAGGATCTGCCTTAGGCCCGGAAATATAAAACTTCCTTTCAAGGTGGTCAGTTCCCCTTTTAATACGATTTAACAAAAATGATAATATAGAAAGCTATTGCAAAATCACGATTTAGGTATCTCGTTACAAAGCAATAGAAACTAAACTATCAATAATAAAGCATCACATTGTTTGTTCGGTTACTGGTCGTTGATATGTTCAGGTTGAGTTATAGGGATAAACCAGGCTGGATTTGGGGTTGTTAGGTGGCAAATAGGCAAGCAAAAGGTTTTGGGGTATAAGTCACGGTGACCGACGGCGGTCACTGGGTAACCGACCGCGGTTAGATAAACCGCCGGTAGAGGATAAACGATACCGGTAGGGTCAGCAATCTAAGTGCTTCTAGATAGAAGTTGGTTGCAAGGTGATTGTGGGGTTATTAGGATTGGTGGATGGCTGAGGGGAATGGTGGGAGGATAGGGAAGACTCAGAGTGTGGTAAAATGGCCTTCTGGGCAATATCAGGGTGTATGGATGAAGGTTAAGTGTAGTATGTCAGCTGGTAGTAGATCTAGGAATAAACTTATGATGGCTGTGATTCAAAAAGTCTAAGAAATGTTAACAAAGAGACATACAAGGTTCTACTTATTATTTATTGATGAGAATGCAGGTCCAAGAACTATGGTGATGAAGGTAGAACTCAGATAGGACGTCCTGACAATCAGAAGATGAGATGTCTTCCCTCACGATGATCAGCTGAGTGTCACAGGCTCTGGTTGTGCAGTTGCAATCTTGGGCTTGATGTCCTTCTGTGTAAACTCTTCCTGTTTCTTCACTTGTCTCTGCTTCGGCCTAGCAAAATCTGGATTCTCTCGATGATCTCTCCTTCTCCCGATCAAATGAAAATCCGATCCTTGTTTTTGGTTGGAAGTGGTCATTTACGGGGAACCGATGGCGGTTACGCAACCGACGGTGGTCGAGTAGGAACCGGTATCGGTCCGGTCAAAGCGGGCTATTTTTGGTAAAATAGCCAGCTTTCCCTCCTTTTCTTCCGAGGGATTGGTAGCGGGCTTGGTCAAGTCATTATGAAGTTGGTTTTAGGTGCGGATGAGGAGTAATTAGTCATAGGTGTGGAATTGGACCAAGTTATAGGTCTTAATTAGGTTAGTTTAGGGTTAAGACTAGGTCACGATGAGGTGGCGACATGAGGTGGCAGGTATGGTGATGTGGATTTATTAATTATAAGGTAATTAATAAATAATTGTGTAAGGTTTAGGTGGTGAGGTTAGGTTGCGAAATGCGATGCGGGTCACAAGGGGTTATAAGACACAAATTTGGTGTCTACAACATCCACCGTCTTTTCTGAAGCAAAAATTTCATTATGGTTACACCAAACATAGTCACACCATAGGTGCAGTGTCCCCACATGCAACATTATCCTTTCTCACACCTTGTAAAAACTAGAAAATTTCCTAAACACAAGCATAGGTGCAAGCGCACATCCATTGACAACAACATCTGAATGTTGTGTAAGTCCTTCCCACACCATTGAAAACTTAATTTCACTAGTGGTGCACCTTACCTTAAGGTTAATATTTTGAGTCCATGCCTTGGCGCATCATAATATTTGGCAACATATACCATATTTGTGCCAATGGCACACCCTGAGACCTTGCTACACCAACTAGATCTGTTCCCAGTTAAAACCCTTCATATGGTGCAAACACACAACCATTTGACAACAACATCCGAACGTCGTGTGTAGTATTTTCATGCCCCACACCCTTTTTAGTGATGTTTCCTCCCATGCAACACTTTCCCAAAGTGTTCCTTGCTTTTTGAAATTCTACACCCTATAGAGAGCTGCGCCTTGTGCCAGAGACTCATCAATTGCTAACTTTTCATTCCATAAGCTTTGATGGATGACTTAACAACTAACATGGTTCATCTACAATGGACTTCTTTGATTCTTCTTGTAGATCAAAACTCAACTCAAATTCACACATGTCTTCATTGAGTAAGAAGCAAACCAAATCTAAGGGGAAAGCCAAGCTAACGGAAGAATAAATGAAATATAAATACCAAAGGGTCAGGATGCCTAAATCCCTTGCAGAGTTTGACCTGGATATCAGAGATTCAGAACTCAACCATATTGACATGGAGGACTTCTGGGCCTGAACCAAGAAGGTCACAGGAAGCCCATGGATGGATAAGCTGGTTGGCAGTGGTCTGCACTTTGCTGTAGGGATTCCCGTGAGCACAATCAACAACGAGTTCATGATGTTGGTGGGTCGTTGTTACAACAAAGACACAAGGTGTGTTGAAAATGAGAAGGGTGAGGTAATAATCAACCTCACTTCCCGGCATTTCAAAGTCATGTTGGGTATCCCTCACCACCGACATTTTGTAGCAGTAAGCCAAGAAGAATACTTAAAGACATGGAATGATAATGAAGATAAGCGCATGTAGTGATGAATGAGGTATACCTCAAAAACAAGAAAGTGGTAAGCAGGTGGCCACAAGTCATTCATCACAGTGAATTTTTAGAGGAGTTGAGTGACACCATCAATTTCTTGAGTAGGGTGTTTGGGCTTCCTGATGTCCATTACTTTCACAACCTGGATGCTCAGATATTTAGAAAAAATGAGTAAAAAAATTCCTGATCAATGTATTGAATGGGCAGAGATTATTAGTAGCACAATCTCCAAGAAGCTTCAACAACTTTCAACAACTAAGAGGTTCGATATGAACTCCTATGTAGTATATGCTACCACCTTAGAGAGGGACTACACAACATTGAGTGAATGTGTGGTATGGCCCCATGTTTAAATATATGAGTACTATCCGAGTTAAAACTGGAAAACATTATAGCACAATTAAAAAAATCAATGATTCCTTTTTCTACGACATCATCTACCTCGAGGCCCAACATAACTCACGGTCAAATGACCAAAAGTGTGATATCCACCACAGAGAAATGGGGAGAATTATTCATGCAATTCCCCACTTTCACATATCTTAGACCTGCCAACTTCTTAGGAGAGCCCACCAAGTTGCCGAGGTATACGGGACCCAAGCTGATCCTTTTGGAGATGTCTAGACAACTTATCACATACCATGAGAAGTTTTTTAAAAGAAAGAAGGGTGAAATTCCATTCCCCCCTGACAAGCGGTGGGTAGTACACTGCACTTCACAAAGCAAATCTTAAGAAATGTTTGTAGAGATCGAATTGTTTAACTTAAAGCATAATTTCCTAGTGAGGCCAACCTTTGATCCTCACGATTTCCTTTCAAGGAAATATTGATCCAATTCACGTCCCCAGACATTAGCCTATCTACATCAATCTATATCATGAGGTCGAGCTCAGACGAAAGGATCACTCTCGATTGGCCCTAGCAGAGATCATTCAATATGGTGTGGCCATTGTCCCAAAGGGTTTCTAAGTAACTGATCAAGAGGTTGATCATGTTTACTTAGACATGGATGGGGACAATTGGCCATTTTCTGAAATCGATAGAAACAAGGCACCTCAGACTATTGAGGGAAGGGCCAAAAGCACTCTGTAGTCCACTGAACATTGGTGCAATAAAAATAGGCTCATCTACCTTGGAGTAGACTTTACCACGTCTCCCTTGGGTAATGAACCCACCAAGCCAAAGAACTTGCCTAAAGGAAAAGGAAAAGATAAAGAGGGAGAGACAAGCACTGCTCAAGAGGAAGCTCCTGAGAGCCCTCCTTTCGCTACCAAGGAATAGGTAGTAAGCCTGATATCCCATAAAGAAGAAGAAGTGGTAAGTACTCTAACAGGCACATCCACTCAAGATTTTGCCACTACTATAACTGTTGAGGTTCCCATTGTCCCCTCTCCCGCTCCTCCTTCCCCTCCTCATGTCACTCAACCAACCACTCCTTTGGTTGTGTCTTCTCCCCGTCTTTTACCGTTCCCCCTTCCTCTTCCCCCATCTTCGCTTCCCTCACAGATTTGTCCCCTAGCATTTCTTCCCTCATCTCACAGATCCCTTCCACCCCAGATTTCCTCTCCTACAGTGACTCCTACCACCATAAGCATTGGATGGTTGGCATATTTCTCAATACCACCACCAAGTTTCTCAACACATTTCCCCGTGTCCACTGTAGTTACTCCTTCTTCAACCCCGTTTCCTCTTCTTCCTCTAGTCCCACTCCCCTAAGTCTAGAATGGATCTCCAAACACCTGAGTCAGCTCAAGAGGAAAGTCCCTATTACACCTATGGAATTCTTCATTATTCCAACTAAAGGGGCTAAGAAGAAAAAGGCTATAACCCGCTTCTCTAAAAGTGCTTCAGGTGAAAGAGTTATGGAGATCGCATACCCTGATCCCACAAAGGAGAAAAAGGATCTGTCTCCTACAAATTTTATAGTGACTCAGGTCACAATGGGAACATCCTCAGAAAGCCTACAAGGAGAGTCTTATCTGCAAAGTGGATTCCCTTTGCAAAAAGCTTCAAGAAGCAAAGGAAGAGAAGAGGATATTGAAAGAACAAAACAAGCATCTTCTCCAAGCCCTACAAAAGATGGGAAATGCACCTCCTATAGCAGCCACCAAAACTCCTAAAGCCCTTAGCCAAGAGAAGATAAATGAGTATGCCAAGATTGTTGAGCAAGGTATAGAAGTGTCTGCCTAGAGGGAGAAGATCCTCAAAGATAGTGAGGAAGTGATTATAAAGTTCATAGAGTTGTATCAAAATATAGATCAAGCTAACAAGGAACTCCAGGCAATAGTAGGACCTATCTCTGAAGAGTTGGACCATGCCAAGTTACAACATGAGACATTCCAGAAGATTCTCAACTCGCATTTGCCAGATTAACGACTTAATGAAATTCGGTGTCTTTGATCACGAGAGCACCCAACAAAGTCCTTGCTGCTCTAGACTATCGGGTTGACCAAATGGAGTTTGTCTTGGAGAAAATAGACAAAATCAAGGAGGAAGCCCTAGATGCAATGCACCAAATGGAGTAGATCATCTTAAGGATGTCTCTAGGTTTTCTCACCCCATCATACGCCTTGAGGAAGGTAGATGATACTATTTGACTCTTCAAGGAGATCGCGTCACAGGGTTTAGCTTCAGAAGCCACTTTTGATGTAGAATCTATCAACAACCTTCTGGCCTACCATGACTTTGTTGGATACCTAATGGAGGTAGGTAATGAATACTTCAAACTCTAAAAAGACTTAGAGATGAACATGAGACTCACAAAGTCATCAGAGATCACACCAAGGGTCCCGCTCGGGATTAACTTCAAATGATGGTCAACAAGTTCATGGAGTATCGAGCTCAATTTCACATTTCCTCTCCTGAGCAAAAGTAGGACACTCCTTTCCAACCAAGGGATGATGAAGAATAGGCTCCTTCCTCCTAGGATTTATCCCATTTTTGTAAAATATTTAAAATAATGTTAGCACAAATGATGACATCATCCATGTTGCATCATGAGATGTTGTTATCCACAAAATTGCCCCAAAGTCAACTTTTGACTTTTAAATATTTTGTAGATATTTTGTAAATAGTTGTTGGCTCCTTTTTGTCTTCTTTCTCCTTCTCCTTCTATAAATACCGGAATGCTTGTTGTATTCCGTGTGAGCAAACTTGTATGAAAAATAGAGTGAAGAGAGAAAGACTTTGAGCCTTCTTGTAACAGAACATTATTAATACAAAATTGAGACTTTGTGCTGAATTCCTGTGTTATGTGTTAGATCTTTCTTAAGTTAGATCTGCATGCTTATTCTATTGGATTCACCTATGATTTTTTCATTTGTTTATCAGTATTTATTTGTTTGTTTATGTGAGTAAGTTTAGCTCTATTTACTACCAGCCTAAAACATAAACCCTCTGACCTTTCTACTTTGGAATTCATTTCTTTTCTCCCTTCAAATCCACCTTTCTTCCATTCCTTCCTTCATCCCTTTCTGTTCTTCGTCGGAACTATTTCCACCGGGATGAGATCCCAAACCCCCTTGAAGGCAAAATACTGTAAGACTTGCGTAGATTCCTGTTGGTAGAATAGCAATAAATTAGTTTCGCTTTGCTTTTGTCTCAAAGAGGGTCTATGCCCCGCATTACTTCGTTGGCTTGTTTATCCATAGATCTACCCACACACAATGATTTTTGGACCAACAATTTTGGCAACTCCACTCGGGAAAAGAACCAGATCTATGTGGGTGTTATGTCAGCTAAAAGACACTAACATTTTTTAAAGATGCTAAGGTGACTAAGAAAATAGATAAAACTATAAAAATCACTACCTGTTTGCAAATCTTAACTCTTTGTTTAAAATTCAAAATTTTGCAAAAGTGATCCAAACCAAAAATTTTCTTCAGAGATCCATAGATCTGGACCAGTTATAAACCTTTAGTTCACTGAGTTTTTATAAAAACCCGTATATTTCCATAGATATGAGATCTTGATATTTTTACAAATATTCTCAAACCCTTACAAAAATTCAAATCTAAGATCCGAAAATCAGCTTACTAAGTTAACCACCATTTTATCTTCACTAATCTTTGTCATTAAACCACAATTAGTTTTTAAAAAGAGGGATAAAATTTAAATATTTAGAAAAGTTCATATTGCTGATTTTTGTCTGAAAAATTAGAAAATTAGTAAGTACAAATAAAAAGAGTTTTTAAATCTGCTATAAAATCATTGCAGATCCGAACAGATACATTTGCGGGTGAACCATTTACCCATAGTAGGATAGCTCATGGAGAAGTTGATCATATTTTTTATCTACTTCAAAGGAAAAAATTTTGTATTACACTAGCACGCTTGTCACTAAGTTTGGTTGATCGGTCAACCGAAGTGCCTCGCATCCATAAAAGAATTGGTTTTCGCAAGGAGCCTCCACTTCCCTTTGCAGTGCTCTGTTACTCAGCGGAACCACACTTCTCGGGTCATGTCCTCTTTCTAGATTTTGAAATGGTAGTACCATGGGGAAACACTATGGGCCCTCTTGCATTGTTGCATCCAGTCCATGCACTCCCTCATGGAAACCACAAGAACTTCCCAAGGTTTGATGGGAGTGGAAATCAAAGCACGAATTCACATATATCTACATTTATTATGTCATGTAGCATCCTAGATGTGATCCATGAAGATGTGTCGATACGCCTCTTTCTAGAGACCTTGCAAGGACCTGTAGCAGAGTGGTTCCAACACTTGCCACCGGATCTATTACCAGTTGGGCCACATTATGAACTATGTTTGAGGATAGGTATAAGCCTTTAGAAGATGCATTTGCATTACTATCAAAAGATCACTCACTTAAATAAGGAGGCCAATGAAACCATTTGTGATTTTATCATCCGTTTCAATTCAGCGATTAACCGTGGTGTGCCGCTTGCCATGTTGCAAACACCAGAAAATCAAAAGTGTTTCTTTGTGAATGCCATGAGCTCAAGAGTAATTTTCTTACTCTTGCAAGAAAAAATCACCACCTTGGTCCTCACTCAAGCTACGACCATTTAGATTGAATACAATCTACTTATATCCGGCAAGTTAAAATGAGTCGTCTAATCCTAAGGCTCTAACTCCTTCTCAAAACACTTCATCAGATCCGGCATTCTAGAAGATGGAAAATGACTTCTCACATTAAAAAAGTAATTAGCTCGGGCTTCATCCTCCACTCTTTACCGAGATATTCCATGGATGAATTTCACTCCCAAAAATGCCCCACAAAGGCCGTGTTTTCCTACAACTACTCCAATGTTAGCACTTGAGACCCCTCCGGTCAATGCCCTAGTTGAGATCGAAGAAGAGGAGAAAATTTATGAAGAACCTTCATCGCAAGGTGGAGATGATCAAAATGTTGGTGAACTCGATTGGTGATTCTACAATCGGGTATATGGAGTTTGAAGATGAGAAATCGATGAAGAGGAGGGTACCCAAGGATATGCAATGAGGATAGTCATACATTTTCAACCACTCAAAAGGAAAAGAAGCAGAAGTTGCTACCAAGATACAAAAAGAGAAGGCTGTGTTGAACATGCCTCCAACCATTGCTAAAAGAGGTAATCCTCTTCTTGCTCAACCTCCTATTAAGCCTTTTACGAAGAAATCTTTTCCTCCCATCTCTCCTCCAAATCAGCCTTCTTCTATTTCCATAAAGACCAGTAACCCTACCCTACCATCGTGAAATGAAGGACTCATTCCTTCATCAATGCAGCCCTTGGTTACATTCAACATAGTTGATCACGCAAAAAGACCAAGATTCAAATTTCTGAAGTTGAATATCTTCAGTCTAACCCCGAGCAGCTTGTGAGATTAACTGAATATATCCGAAGCCAAGCTACCATCCCCTCTCCTATCTCTCTAAAAGGAATCCTTTCCACTCCTTCTGCATCTCGCATAAATGTTGCCTCAACTTCCACGTCAGGAAAAACTTAACCTTTTTATCTCTCCCTCCTAATCAATGGTCACAAACTAAGAAACTACATAATTGATTTTGGGGCTTCTGATAATGTCATGCCTATGAAGGTCACCCATGCTTTGGGCCTCACTCTCACTAAGCCTTTGGGTAGATGTTACTCCATGGAAACCAAATAGGTTCCATTAATTGGTCAAATCAAATATGCACAGTTTGCATTTACAGCATTCCCAGAGAAAAGGGTAAAGATGACCATCCTCGTTGCTGATATCCCAGCAGCATATGGAATTATACTAGGGAGAAGCTTTTGTAGAGAAGTTGGTGGAGAGATTCATATGGACTGGTCCAAAGCCAGAATCCCCATCAAGGGTGTAATGCAGACATTGGAGCCTGAATCACAAAAGAAGTACCTAGTCACCAATTCCGATGACCCCAAATCCCAAATTCTCTTCGAATCATCAGGGATGGGGAACTACTTCTTATCCACTGAGTCTGATAAAATGGACGTTCTCATCTAGGAGGAGGACCTTAACAAGATATGGACACTGCAGTTTGATGGCAGTTGTGCAATGAGTGGATGTGGCACTAGAGCTGTCCTAATATCTCCTGAAGAGGAGATTTTTCCTCTTTCTTTCAAATTGTAGTTTTTCAATACGAACAATACTGCTGAGTATGAATCTTTGTTACTCGGTATGCAAGCTACAAAAGAAAGAGGAATCAAGAACCTAAAAGTACAAGGTGATGCCAAACTAATCGTCAACTAGGTAAAAGGGGTGTACCAAGTGAAAAATGATAGACTCAGGCACTACCGCAATGTAGTATGGGATAACATTGAGGAATTTGATGCTTTCTTGATAAAAGCCATTCCAAGAGCTCAAAATGACATGGCGATTCATTGGCCATCTCAAAGATCCCTTATGCTCCCTCACCTAGGGTTGAAAACAAACACATATACCATTGAGGTAGTCTTCCGCCCAAGTGTGCCAGACAATTCTCAGCACTGGCAGGTATTTAACGATGACAATCAGCTTATTGCCTTTCTAGAGAAAGTAGAAATTTTTAATGAGATTCATTTTGAAGGATCTACTTCTGCATGCCGTGAATCTGTCATTGGTCAAGTGAACAAATCAAAAGAAGGTGATGGCATATGTCAGCTCAGGGGAAATAAAATTCCAAAAGGTTTAGTCTCTCTGGAATGATTGTTTTACAAACATGATCATTTTGTCAAGAAGAAATGACAAGATGATCCTAACTCCTCTCTAGAAACTGAATCATTCAACCTGGGTACTGTAGAAGATCCACAATTTGTGAACATCAGGAAATGTTGTACACCAAAGAAAAGCAGAAGTTTGTCAAATTGCTGAAGAAATATATGGACGTATTGGCATGGTCTTATGCTGATCTAAAGTCTTTCAAGCTGAAGGACATTCAACATGACATCCCATTAAAAGATGATGTCAAACCCTTTCGCCAGAAATAGAGACATTACAATCCCAAGATCTTGGGAACCATCTAGGTGGAAATACAGAAAATGTTGGATGTGAGAATCATCTTTCCTATCCATCATAGTACTTGGGTCAAAACATTATACCAGTATGAAAGAAGAATGGTGAGATACGCATATGCGTAGATTTTCACAATCTGAATCAGGCGTCCTTAAAAGACAACTACCGCTACCCATAATGGATTAGGTTCTACAGGTAGTAACCGGTTCAAAGATGTTGTCCATACTTAATGGATTTTGGGCTATAATCAGATCAAAGTCTCACCTAGAGACCAATTCAAAACAACATTCACTACTCCCTAGGGCACATTCACCTACAGCAGGATGCCTTTTGGCTTGACCAATGCTGGTGCCACATTTCAGTGAGCAATGGAATTCACATTCAAAGGTATGATGGGAAAGGTCATCATGGTTTATCTATATGACTTAATCTATGTTCTCTAAAAAGTGAAGTAATCATTATGATCATTTGGAGCAAGTATTTATTAGATGCCAAGAGCACAGGATTTCCCTAAATCCAAAAAAGTCTATTTTCGGGGTCACTAAAGGAAAGTTTCTAGGGCAGGTTGTTAGCAAAGAAGGAATAAAGATAGATGTCGAAAAGGTTAAGGCTATTCAGAGCCTTACCTTACCCACAAGCAAGACCTCACTCCTTCGGTAAGGTGAATTTTCTTAGACACTTTTTTCTCGACTTTGCTAAGAAGACTCGTCACATATCAAATATGATGAAAGTAGATGGAGTGAAGAAGGAAAGACATCATTTAAGGATATAAAAGCCTTCGTTTCCCATGTACTTGTCTTGGTATGTCCTGACTTCTCCAAGGATTTTATCATGTACAATTATGCATCTGCACATACTGTATCAACCATCTTAATGTAAAAGAACTCGAGGATGTTGAATCCCCAATCACTTTCATGAGCTCCCCTCTCAAGCCTCATGAATTGAATATGTCTCAGTTAGAAAAATATGCCTTCGCAGTGGTCAAAGTAGTCAAGAACTTTTGGTACTACATCCTAAACTCTCATATGGTAGTGCTAGTTCCTGACATGGCAGTTAAGTCTATCCTAACTCAATAGGAGTTAGGGAGATTGCGAGGGAATTGGATTGCAAAGGTCCAGGAGTATGATCTAGACATAAAACCAACCAAACTGGTAAGAGGCAAGGGCCTATGTCAGCTTATGGCTGAAAAAAAGATTCAAAGGCCCCTAAAGAGAAAGATGATTACATCGATGGAACGCAAGGCCAGCTGGAGAAAGCTGATTCTCTACCTATGGTTCTATTCATTGCAACTAGTGACAAATGGTATTTAGACATCACTTTCTTTCTCACTTATGGTGAGTGCCCAGCTCATCTAACTTCAAAGGAAAAGTGGATTATAAATCACAGGGCAGCCATATATGTCATATGGGATGAAGGTCTATACAAGCAGTGGTATTAATGGCATCTTCTTGCAATGCGTTGACAAACCACAGTAGATCAAATTGCTTGAAGTTTTTCATGACTCAACTTGTGGCGGTCATTTCTCCTCATCCGTAACAACACATAAGATCATTTGGGCTGGTATTACTAGCCAACACTATTTTAGGATACAACCACCTAGGTAGCAAAATGTGAGCCCTGCCAACAGTTTGTTGGCAAACTAAAATTGGCTGCTTTTCCCTTGGGCCCCTCATTATTGATGAACCATTCAGAAATGGGGAATTGAATTTTCATAAGCACTACATCCCCAATCAAGTGTTGGACATAGTTATGTCCTAACAATAATAGACTACTTCACCAAATGGGTGGAGGCCATACCTGTTAAGAATGCCACCTCTGAAGTTGTTTGCAACTTCATCAAAGAAAATATCATCGTGAGGTTTGGCATCCCACACAAGATTTTGCTGATAATGCTTCCAACTTCTCCTCATGGGAAGTTATCAGTTTTTTCTATGAATACGAGATAACCTTGGCCCATACCTCAGATTATTACCCCTAGGGAAATGGTCAGGAAAAATCCAGTAATAAGAACCTAGTGACCATCATACAGAAGTTGGTCGATGAGAATGAGTAGTCTTGGTACAAGTCATTATATGATACTTTTATGGGCAGACCATATTTCTCGAAGAGATCTCTCAAAGTATGTCACCTTTTCAAGTGTTATATGGAATCAACGCTGAGCTCCCCATTTCCATGGAACTCCCTGCTCTATGCTTGGCATGAGCGATTGAGGATGAGACTTTCTAGAATTCTCTAGAAAAGAGGATCATGTATCTAACAGAACTTGAAGAAAAGAGATTAAGGGTGGTTGACAGGATCACCGAACATCAGAATCAAGTCAAGAGACTGTTCAATAAAAAGGCTAAGTAGAGGGATTTTTAGGTAGGAGATCTCGTCCTTCTATGAGACAAGTGAAGATAGCCAAAGGGCATGCATGGGAAATTCAACTCTCTTTGGAGAGGGCCTTTCAAGATCAAGAAACTTAATGGATAGAATAGCTTATATCTCTCATATCTAGACAGAACTGAGCTCCCGCTTCGCTTATAGCGGACAACATCTCAAAATATTCGGGAAGTAGAGCTTTCTCTCCTCTTTATACTGATTTGCTTTAGTCATGTGTTTGTTTTTTTTGTGTGTTTTCTCTTTTTTGGTTGTGTGTTTTCCTTCCTTTTCATCACCCTTGTTTTTGACTCTCCAACCCAATGGATAGGCACATGTTGATATGGGGTTCTCTACTCTAAAGCTTCGCTTAAAGTTAGTCCCAGAAAAGAGCCACTATTATCCTGTAAAATTGACAAGGGTAATTTTGTAGGTAACCATACCAAAATTTCCATTTTGGTCCCCCGTTGAGGTCTCTTAACGTTCAAAATGACATGAAATCCTTTTGAGAAAATCTAGTTTTTAGAACTTGGTCATTTTCACCTTCTTGGGTTGGGCATAGTTTTCTTTCACATTACATCAAACAAAACTATTCCCCCTCTATGCCTTTGGCACTTTCTATGAGTGTCAACATTCTAAATGTTGCACCTATAAAATTTGTGCCAAGGTGCATGCGCCAACTTGTCAACACTCCAAATGTTGTGCCCCTCAAAGGTGAGCAAGGCGCTGAAAACTCAGTGTCGACACTTCAAAAGCTGCGCCATGGCGCAAATATTTTCATGTCGACATCTCCCTAAGTGCACCATGGAAAAAATATTTTCATGTCAACATCTCCCTAAGTGTGCCATAGAAAAATTTGGTGGCACATTTATTACACCTTTTGCTATAAATAGGTGCGTTTGACCTGTCATTTTCACAATTCAAAAACATGAAAAAGTTATTCTTATGTACTTCTTGTCGGCATTCCTGTCATCCCCGTGTCTTGCCATTTTTCATGTTCATGGATCCCACATCATCTCCTTTATCTTATATATTCCTAGTAAGTGGTCCTTGCTTTTCTTGTGGCTTTGTTATGGTTTTTCTGTTGGTCTAGGTGGTTAGTGTTATTAAAAATAACAATGAACCTAAGAAAATAACTTCACTCCCAATGCATATTGCAAACCCACCTTCAAACCATTTTTACTCCCCTTCCAGATCTGCTAACCTAGAAGGCCCTACCTCAGAATGGACCCCTATCCCTTTTTCCTCCATTCCCCTTGCTATCAAAATCTGAGTTGAAAGAGTCGATAAACCACAAGGCCTATCAAAAGAGTGAAAATCATAAAAGTTTTTACAAAACATCGTTATCTTTTCTGCAGTGCAAATTTCATTGTGGTTACACCAAACACATAGTTACGCCACAAGTGCACTATCCCTACATGTAACATTAGCCTTTCCCATGCCTTGTAAAAACTAGAAAATTCCTAAAACACAAGCGCAGGCGCAAGCGCACATACAGTAACAACAACATCTAAATGTTGTGCAAGTCCTTCCCACACCACATAAAACTTAATTTCCTAGCGCACCTTACCTTAAGGTTACATATTTTGAGTCTGTACCTTGGTGCATCATAATATTTGGAAACATATACCATTTATGCACCAATGGCACACCCTGAGACCTTGCTACACCAACTAGATCTGCACCCAGTTAAAACCCTTCATATGGCGCAAGTGCACATCCATTGAAAACAACATCTGAATGTTGTGTGTAGTATTTTCACAACCCATGCCCCTTTTAGCATTGTTTCCTCCCATGCAACACTTTCCCAAAGTGCATCTTGCTTTTCTAAAACCCTACAGCCTACAGTAGAGCTGCGCCTTATGCCCAAAGACTCATAAATTGCTAACTTTTCATTCTGTAAGCTTTGATGGATGACTTAATAGCTAACATGGCTCTTCTACGATGGACTTCCCTGATTCTTCTTGCAGATCAACAGCTGAACTCAGATTCACACATGTCTTCATCGAGTAAGAAGCCAACCAAGTCCAAGGGTAAAGCCAAGCTAACGGAAGAAGAAATGAAATACAAATACCAAAGGGTCAGGATGCCTGAATCCCTTGCAGAGTGTGACCTAGATATCAGAGATTTAGAACTCAGCCATATTGACATGGAGGACTTTTGGGCTTGAACCATGAAGGACACATGAAGCCCATGGATGGATAAGTTGGTTGGCAGTGGTCTGCACTTTGCTGCAGGGATTCATGTGAGTGCAATCAACAATGAGTTCATGATGTTGGTGGGCTGTTGTTACAACAAAGACATAAGGTGTGTAGAAAATGAGAAGGGTGAGGTAATAATCAACCTCAGTGCCCAACATTTTGAAGTCATGTTGGGTATCCCTCACCACCAACATTTTTTAGCAGTAATCCAAGAGGACTACTTGAAGACATGGAATGAGAATGAAGATAAGTGCATGCAGCTAATGAATGAGGTATACCTCAAAAACAAGAAGGTGGTAAGCAGGTGGCCACAAGTCATTCATCGCAGTGACTTTTCAGAGGAGCTGAGTGACACCATCACTTTCCTAAGTAGGGTGTTTGGGCTTCCTGATGCCCATTAATTTCACAAGTGGATGCTCAGATATTTAGAAACAATGAGTAAAAACATTCCTGATCAACATTTTGAATGGGTAGAGATTATTAGTAGCACAATCTCTCGAGTAGCTTCAACAACTTTCAACAACTGGGAGGTTCTATATGAACTCCTACGTGGTATATGCTACTACCTTAGAGAGGGACTGCCAATAATTGAGTTGATGTGGGGTATGGCCCCAGGTTAGAATATATGAGTACTATCTAGATTTAAAACTTGAAAACAATATAGCATAATTCAATAAAATCAATGATGCCTTTTTCTACGACATCATCTGCCTCTTGAGGCCCAACATGACTCACAATTAGATGACCAAAAGTGTGGTATCCACCACAGAGAAATGGGGAGTGTTACTCACGTAAATCCCCACTTTCACCTATCTTAGAGCCGCTAACTTCTTGGGAGAGCCCACCAAGTTGTCGAGGTATGCGGGACCCAAGCTGATCCTATTGGAGTTGTCTAGATAGCTTATCACATACCATGAGAAGTGTTTAAAAATAAAGAAGGGTGGAACTCCATTCCCCCTCATAGTGGGCAAGTACACCTACACTTCACAAAGAAAATCTCAGAAATGTTTGTAGAGCTTGAATTTCTCAACTTAAAGCATAATTTCTTGTGAGGCCAACCTTTGATCCTTGTGATTACCTTTCAAGGGAAAATCTCGATCCAATTCACGTCCCCCAAAGGAAGATATCTACATCGATCTATATCATGAATTTGAGCTCAGACAAAAGGATCACTCTGATTTTCCTTGACAAAGATCATTCAGTATGGTGTGGCCATTGTCCCAAAGGGCTTCCAAGAAACTAATCAAGAGGTTGATCAGGTTTACCTAGACACGGATGGGGACAATTGGTTGTTTGCTGAAATCGATAGAAACAAGGCACCTCAGACTATTGAGGAAAGGGCCAAAGGCACTCTGTAGTGCACTGAGCATTGGTGCAAGAAAAATAGTCTCATCTACCTTGGAGTAGACTTTACCATGTCTCCCTTGGGTAATGCACCCACCAAGCCAAAGCACTTGCCTAAAGGCAAGGGAAAAGATAAAGAGGGAGAGACAAGCACTGCTCAAGAGGAAGCTCCTGAGAGCCCTCCTTCTACTGCCGAGGAACAAGTAGTAAGCCTGATATCCCCGAGAAGAAGAAGTGGTAAGTGCTCCAACGGGCACATCCACTCAGGATGTTTCCACTACTATAACTATTGAGGTTCCCACTGTCCCCTCTCCCGCTCCTCCTTCCCCTCCTCATGTCACTCAACCAACCACTCCTTTGGTTGTGTCTTCTCCCCCATCTTCTACTATTCCCCCTTCCTCTTCCTCCATCTTCTCTTCCCTCACAGATCTGTCCCCTAGCATTTCTTCCCTCATCTCACAAATCCCTTCCACCCCCATGGTTTCCTCTCCTATAGTGACTCCTACCCCCATGAGCATTGGAGGGTTGGCTTCTTTCTCAATGCCACCACCGAGTGTCTCAACACATTTCCCGTGTCCACTGTAGTTGCTCCTTCTTCCACCCTCGTTTCCTCTTCTTCCTCTGGTCCCACTCCCCTAAGTCTAGAATGGATCTCCAAACACCTGAGTCAACTCAAGAGGAAAGTCCCTATTGCACCTATGGACTTCTCCATTATTCCAACTAAAGGGGCTAAGAAGCAAAAGGCTATAACCCACTTCTCTCAAAGTGCTTCAGGTGAAAGATTTATGGAGATCACATATGCTGATCCCAAAAAGGAGAAAAAGGATATGCCTCCTATAGATTTTATAGTGACTCATGTCACAATGGGAACATTCTCGATTTCTTGCAAGGAGAGGCCTTATCTCGCAAGTGGATTCCCTTTACAAATGGCTTTAAGAAGAAAAGGAATAGAAGAGGATATTGAAAGAACAAAACAAACATCCTCTCCAAGCCCTACAAAATATGGGCAATGCACCTCTGTGTAAATGCCACCGAAACTCCTGAAGCCCTTAGCTAGGAGAAGATAAATGAATATGCCAAGATTGGTGAGCAAGGTGTAGCAGTGTCCACCTGGAGGGAGAAGATCCTCAAAGATAGTGAGGAAGTGATTATAAAGTTCACGAGTTGTATCAAAATATAGATCAAGCTAACAAGGAAATCCAAATATAGATCAAGGTAACAAGGAAATCGGGAAATAACAGGACCTATCTCTAAAGAGTTAGACCATGCCAGGTTGCAACATGAGACATTCCAAAAGATGCTCGACTATCTAGTTAATGACTTAATGAAATTCAACGTCTTCGATCACATGAGAGCACCCAACAAAGTCCTTACGCTCTAGACTCACTAGTAGCAATAAACCAATTTCACTTTCTTTGTCTCAAAGAGGGGATATGCCCTACATAGTGTTGGCATGTTTATCCATAGATACGCCCACGTGATGATTTTGGACCAACAAAATATAAAGGTCAAATAGGTGTTCAAGTAGGTATAGGCCAAGAACGATGAGGTCAAGTTGAATGTGAGTCATAAGCGAGGTTGGTGTTTTGTCAAAGATTATGGAAAATAGAGAGTCGACCACGGTTCTACAAAGCCCGACAATGGTCTTACCATAACCGGTGATGGTTAGAGAGAACCAATGATGGTCAGGTTGGGAAATGGTAAAATCACACAGTCTGAGTTTTGGGAGTTTTGGGGAAAAAGTGGAGTTGGTGGAAGGTAGGGATTGATCACAAAGAGGGGGTGTAAATATGTTGTGAAGGTCTGAGATTACTGAAGAGGTCAGATAGATAATTGGGCAAGGTATTAAGACGATTGGGTATAGAAGGTGGCTATAGCTGGAAAGAGGGAATGGACAGAGGGTAAAAGACTAGGTTCCTTTACCACAAGGACTACAGCTGATGATAAGAAAATGAAATAGATGGAAGGAGGATACTTACTCTTCTATGAGGTACAGGTCTGAAGAATAATGAAGAGGTCTACGCATTGGAGAATGTTGGGAAGAAAGTTTCACTATTGTGCCAATGTATTTGGTTACCTTTGTTGATCACAAACCAATCTTCATTCTATTGTTGCATCTAAAGAGATCAAATTCGAGATCAAAATTCTTCCAAAACAACCCATAACCCAACAACCAAAACCCATATTACAAAGCTGTAGATGGGTCTAAATAGGCCATTTGGTCCATCTCGGTATAACCGGCATCGGTTTAGGGAACCGACATCGAGTTTAGGGTAAACCGATGTCGGTTTGGGTGAGATATCTTGGGTTGTTCAAAATTTACCTAGGAAGTTATTCCGCCATTTGATGAGGGTCTCTTTTTTTCTTCTCAGGAAAAACTGACCTTAAGAGGCTTTTAATGTGAGGTGAGGGGATGGGTCTAATGTTAGGTTTTATTTAGGATATTGGTTTAGGGTTTAGGTTAACGGGTCAAATGATGGGGGTGGTTAGGTGAGGTGTATTTAATAAAGGCAATTCTATTAAATAGGTGTGTGAGGGTGGTGAATTAATTTAATGTAAATAATTAAATTAATATGTGGGTGAAAAAAAAGGCTATTAACTTAAACAATTAAATTAATATGTATGGAGATAAATGACATTAATTTAATTAAATTAATTAAATTAAAATGTGTAAGTGCAGGAGGTAAGTGCTAAAGTATTGAGGATAAGGAAATGATTATAGGGTTGTAGTAGGGGACCAAGGTGATTACGAAATGATTTTGATGTCTACATTTTTCCCCTTCTTATTATGTAGCTTGTATTGGTAAGTGACGTAAACAAGAATATAGTGTGGTTGCCCCAAGTGGGAATGAGGGTGATCCCCTCAAAATTGGAACCGATGAGGTGGCAGAGCACATCGGCAAGTGGTTTGATAAAAGTGGATGTGAAGAAGAATAGTGAAAAAATGTGGAAAGGAGTAAAAGGAAAATTAGGCATATAGGTAAATGGGTAAATAGGCCAAGGTCAAAGGTAGTGGCTAGTTGAACACATGCACACGTATAAAATGTGACATAGTACCAGGTTAAAGAGCTTGTAAACTCTACATCGTCTAAGGTCAATAGGTTTATCCGACATAAGGTGAAGTGATTCTAGTATCCAAGGTATAGGATATGGTTAGGAAACACAACATAGGTTAGGGGAGGACGTTTAGGAATGTTCCGGTACACCAAAGGTAGGGTCGGGGATAAGTGGTCACTTTAATAGGCTAGGTAAGGTCATTAGGTCAAATAACACACAGTAATGATTGCCACAAGGTATAGTGAGCACGTGAGGTCAAAGGTCACAATACAATTTTCAGGTCTAGGTAGATAGGTCATAGCATGGGTAAGGCTGGGGTAGGGGTAAAATGAGGAGGTGTCAATGGCTAACGAGGTAAGGTTGAGGAAGGTGGAGGGCTAGAGAGGAAGGTAAAGTGATCTAGGTAGGTGTAGGGAGGCAAAAGAAAAAGGAGGTAAGGAGAATAAGGTCAATGTGAGGGAAACAAGTAGGAAGGGTAACCGATAGCGATCGGTATGAACCGATGATGATGGAGAGGAATCAATGATGGTTGTCATGGCATCAAATTAGCATCGATCAAGGGTTAACCGATGCCACCGAGTGGGTCGGGTAGGGTATAAAAAGTGGAAAACCCACGTTTGAAAATTATTTGTGCATTGTTAAAAGGAGAAAGGACAAGAAGAGAGAAAAGAGGAAGAGGATAAAAGAGAGTGTCAGAGAGCTTGGTTGGCGAGCCACATAGGCGAGATTGATTGGGCGAGAGGTGGGACCATGAGATCAAATCAAGCCAGGTGATTGGTGGAGAGAGTTGGAGGTCATTTGAGGATGGTGGAGGCCAAAAAGAGGGATCGGGTGGATCGTGGTGGCAACCAGAGGTACCTCTACATTGATGGTAGTGGGATCAGGTAGGATTTAAACCTTTGTTATTAATTTGTGAGTTAATTTGGTAAAAATATGAAAAATGTGAAAAATGGGGGTTTTTTTGGGGGAAGAATTTCAAAATGGGAAAAATAGAGGGCAATGGGAATGAGGAAGGGTAGGGGTAGAGAAAAAGGGTAATGTAGGAACAATGAGGGGTGTAAGGAGGGATGTGGGTTGGTAGAATGATTAGGAAGGGAAAAAATAGGGTTGGGAAGTCGGGGTGGGTGGCAAGACAATGACCGACGTCGGTCAACTTGTGGCCAATGTCATCGACTTGTGGTCGATGTCGGTGGGGTAGTGACCGTGCACGGTCCCAAAAATAGTGACCGGTGCCGGTCAAAGGGGGATCGTGGTCATTTCGGGGATAATTGGGGTTAGTTAATCCTAAGTGTAAATTAGGATAAAAAGGGGAAGAGAGTAAGGGGTGGGTGGGAAAGAAGTTAGGTGAGACAGGAAGGGTTTAGGGTGAGAAAGTAGGGTAGGTGGGTAAGGGTTGAGAGTAGGGTAAATAGTTTGAGTGGATGGGTTTGGGTAGGTGTGGGTGAGGGTTAGGGTAGATAGGTAGGGTAGATGGGTTTGGTAGGTGTGTGTGAGGGTGAGGGTAGAAACGTAGGGTAGATAGGTTTAGGTAGGTCTGGGTGAGGGTTAGGGTAGATAGGTTCGGATAGGTGTGGGTGAGGGTTGGGGTAGATAGGTAGGGTAGATAGGTTCGGGTAGATAGGTAGGGTAGATAGGTTCAAGTAGATGGGTTTGGGTAGGTAGGTTTGGGTGGATGGGTTTGGGTAGGTTTGGGTGAGCGACAAGGCCAATGGGATGGGGGTGGGGAAAGAGATTAGGTCGGGATGTGGGGTAAAAATAAGGTAAGTTGGGAAGGTGGACTAATATATTGATTTTGTGGGATGCAGGCTGAGATGAATTGTGGATGAGGGCCCGAGTGCCGCCTTTGTTGTTATTAATCACGGGGAGATCACGATGCATGCAAAATGGTAACATATGGCAAAGGTGGGATTGATAGGCGTGCAATGCTACTAGCATTTAGTCCAGAGGTGAGTCTTATGGTTACCCTCATCGATAGATGGGACTCGGTGACCAACACCTTCCATTTGCTAATGGGTGAGATGACGATCACCCTGGAGGACATCTACAGGATCTTGTGGTTGCCCATATTGGGGGCCCAGGTTCATTCCATCTCTTCATAGGCATCTGAGGAGCTACTGGCACCCATTTTTGGGAGGGTGTAGTGGACCTAATGTTCCATAGCACTAGCTTGAGCTATGGAGTGATGTATAGAGCTCATCCAGAGGAGATGAGGTTGGTGGTACTCTTGATGGAGGTAGTGTGTTGCTTCACATAGCTGGATGTAGAGGGGGAAGATTCTTGAGGTCACTGATGGGAGTCCTCCATGACATGATGATACATCGGACATGGTTTGCACAGCACTGCATTGGCCGACACACGTGTATAGAGAGCTATGGGCCTATAAGCGACTATGGAGGTTTAGCATCTGTTGCATTATACTACTACATTGTTGGGCACACGAGCACATTATTTGTTTTTGATCAGTGGGGATGCCCCGGGTAGATGCATTCTCACGAAGAGTGTTGAGAGTGGGTTACAGGTGGTGGGTACCGGCCATGGGAGAGGCCCGAGGTGCCAGAGCTACACATGATGTAGCTTATTACAGGAGGTTGTTGGAGGGGCTGTTTGGGGTGGATATCATTTAGAGGCCGTATGTGGGCTTTCCCTCATACAGAAAGATGGCCATGGAGCTAGCTAGGCTATAGATACATTTGTGGAAAGAGGGGAGGAGAGTGGGAGAGCATGAGTGGATACCCATAGAGTGGGTTAGATGTTAGTTTGGATTGGTCTAGGGTGTACCACCTCTATTCCCTTAGTACCGAGAGAGATGATGTGGAGAGACCTATCTCCACCATGACCCACAAAGTGTTGATGAGGGTAGGAGGAGCACCCGGTAGATGTAAAAATTGGTGATGCTAGGGTTGTAGATGGGTACAGGAAGTGGTGGGCAACACAACTAAGAGTCGTACCACCGAGGCCAAGGCATCTAGACTTAGCCACTATCACAAGATAGAGGACACCCTATGGGGTAGGTGGCTACCTTGGTGATGCAGCTTGGGATTATGCGGGGGTAGCTCACAGTTCGAGGCACAAGTTACCACAATGAAAGCGGAAGATGTCCTTTTGAGGGATTCATCTTTTATATTGGAAGTTTGACTCAAGGATTTGATCCCCTATATTGGAAGATGTCCTTTTGAGGATTTCATCTCTCTATTTTTGTTTCTCTTGTAAGTCATGGACAAGACTATAATGAAGCATTTCGTTCTTGTTGAGAAGGAAAGGGTGAACGACCATTGTAACATCCCCATTTTAAGATACTAGAACAAGGGAATTTTTTTTTATACAACGTTCCCTGTTATGAATTATATAATTCAAACACACGTTCAAGTTTTAATAATTATTCTCTCTGTCAATTGATGCGTTTGGATCACATAATTTCCTTTTAAAAATAATGTTCTCTATTCACATATTTGCAATATGGAACACACATTTAGTGCCATTCAATCATATATAAAGATACCATGTGCTCTTTGTAAATGACTCGCAGAACTACCGATCTCCCATTTTATGGCTCGAGTTTCATCGATCTCTCATTTCATGACTTGGTGACTTACAGATCCTTCATGTTAATTCATGCATAGTATAATGAATATACAAGGTTCTCTTACCGTTTCTAGTTATCGAGTGATCCATTTAATAATCCTATCTAAACATATATCGATATTCATCGACATCCTGGATCTTAAACTAGGTGATTAGGACAATGCAAGCAGCACTTGCGATACTTTGGCCAAAGATTTTCACATGCTTTACATGATCATATTCCCGGATGTGATACACACCAATGGAATACGTCCTTCACCTCACTTAAATCTGTTATCTAGAATGGTCTTTCTGGCCTCTACCAGTCCTTCCATTTAAGGTCAAGCTCTAACCCCAACTAGCAATATGAATGAGTATAGGAAGTTACTCATGGTAACTAAAGATACGCAGACATACGGTGTCATCCCCTAATGACTCCGTGTGTCTAGTTACCTTTAGTCCTCCGAGTCACTCCGTATACGTGATCACATTCCTATTCCCTACCAAGAACTTAGTATCACTTATGTAAACTTGATGGTTTAATTCGGGAGGGATTTGTAATATGTCGGCTATAACATTGTGTCGTCATGAAGGCCCCGCCTTCATGAAGACACCATATTGTAGCTGGCATATGTCAATGTCCTACAAAATCCTCCCATCGAGAGTACACATCCAGCTCAAGTGTGATTTGGTTATGATCTTAATATTTAAGATCAACTTTTAGTAGCCATGCTGATCCTTTATCCTCGTTCTTGTTATAGTTGTATGTAGCTAAGAGAGACTTAATCCGTCTTCTAGATTACTACGCATCTCCTCCTTCGTACCAAAGGTAGCATTTTCTCTAATTGGTTCCTTTCTTAATCTTTGAACTAATCAGCCCATTATCGATAAACTTAATAAGTTTAACCTATTAAACTTAACCAAGTTTTCCACAACTGTAAACAAATTTAGAATTCCATCTTATTAGACGTCATTTAAACGAGGTCTAATTTTAAATGAATTTATTCATTTATCCTCCTTAACCTTACATAGTTAAGGTCTGTTAACAATAGATATGTTTTCCCATATCCTTATTTTCTGAATTTTAAACATTCGAGGCTATTAACGGAGTCCAAATATAAGGTTCGGCTGCTCCTAAGTTATTTGATATTCCTTAGCTTTCAAGCTAATCCCGAATACCTTTCAATTAAGAGATCATGTTTACCTAAATCCTTTTTGATGTCAATTTAAAATTCATCTTAACCCAAGTATGAACTAATTGCACATTTCAACGTAAAATTTGCATTTAGGTAAAGAATAGATGTTATTCCCTTTTAAATCCATCCATTAACATTTGAATAATTCCAAATCAAGGAATAATGTTATATTCTCAAACTTATTCAACAATATCAAACGATCATGATCATTAAAAATATCACACTCATACTTGTATTCATCCATCGGCTTTACAATCTATACATTTGCCAGTCCAAATGACTGGACTTTGTTTATATTAAACAACATTACAATTCATAAAGATAGAAGAATGTAACTTCTTCCTTTTCATTTCCTCATGGAGGAGTAATAGTTATCAATTACAATCCATCTTCAGTCAATCAAAAGAAGTATCAGAAAACAACCATGTCTTCGTTTATACTCAAGTTCCATCTGCAAAATTACTTGCACGCGTTAGTTCATTGAACCGATCATATTAAGCACTTGTCATTAAAATGAAGTGCTTTTAATTAACCGTCTCAATAAAAGAACCCTAATTTTATGAAACATTAATATGAACATCATTCAAGAATTAAGTATCAAAAGGATGACCAAAGATGACATCTCAATCATCTAATTATCATCCCAATCAAACAAAAGCAGATTACTAACTTTCTCCCAAATAATTACTACAGAAGTAATTTCCTCTAAGTAGTTCCAGATTAAAACATCTGTATGAACTAATACACATATGTATATAATGTTGTTTCTAATGTATTTGTTGTCAGTTCTATTCCCTTTTTTAACAGTTGAAATTTCAAGAGATATATTTCAAATAAGAATTCCAACAGAACTACCTTCCTTTCATACTACTCATCCAATTTCAAACAATCAAATGCAGAAGAGAAAAGTAGTCATTCACCATGAAAATACTGGTGTCATTTCTCAAATTCATCAACAACATAATACTTCTTTTAATTTAGAAAAGAAGGAAAACAACAATTAATTGCTGATGCTTACGCCTAAGGCAGTAAGAAATTCCTTCAATATCAAATATAGAATCTCAACCGTATAAGAGAAGAAATAATCATTACTTCAAATTATCCATCCAATATTCTCTTCCTTTTCATCATAACTGTAATAAATAACTTATACAAGAAGTGAAAACAGTCAAAAGAAAGAACATTTAAACCCATAATCGAATGAAAAGAAGAAGTTTCATATCATCCCTTCTCATTGCTTAGCTGATTATCAACTAATTAGGGCCGATCTGCACCCATAGGATAACTTCTTTTAACATTATATTTCAGTAGTTAGAACTTACTAATCACCATTCAAGGAAGCATATCAGAGCTCATTGGCATCTGATTCCACACACATATATATATATATATATATATATATATATATATATATAAAACAACAGAATCTTCCAATTAAAATCCTTTCCAATAGTTATTTCCCCAAACGAACATTTCCAGCTAGGTCTGAACAAGCAAGAATGTACAGCTAGTTACAAAATCATGATTCTTAGCATAATAATAAAAGAATCATTTTTCAAACATTAAAGTAAGAATTCAACTTCAGTTCAGTTTTAATGAAACAACAAGAAGTTTAGAATGCAGTTTGAATATATACACACATATATATACATATAATTTCATCATCGAGTCTAAAGGAGACTGAAATAGTAAACTCTATTCCATCCGGCAGATACCCAGATACTCAGTTCTAGAATTAGGTAAATAGTTCCTAAAACAAATTCTTTCACTGATTTCAAACCAAATATGGAGGCATTTAATCGTTTTAAATTACGTAAGAGTAAAACGATGAAACAAGCCCTTGTCCCAAAGAATTTTTATTTTATGCACTTGTATGTCGTAATACAACCAGAGAAAATAACTCACGCACAGTTCCATCAAGCATTCTCACTATTTTTTTAAACCATTCACGCACAGAACTCAGAAAACAATCTACATATCACTATCACTTCCATCAAACCGAACCCATAATGCACAATGAAACCCAATTACCATTACTTTCAGAATTTAAAATAGCAGAAAAGAAAACTCGTTTCCTTAATAATTTCAGTAAAGAAACACTCATTTTCTTCAAAATGCAACAAGAATACCCAAGTCGTGTTTGTTTTATAATGACAGCTCAAACCAGAGGTCATATCGAATCCTTTTATCCTTCCATTTTTACAAGAATGCACAGAACTCAGAAAACAATACTCACATCATTGGTACATTCACCAACTCGAATCCATAATGGGTAATAGAAACAATTACACAATACTATCAATGCAGACTCATACAGCAAGAACAGATTCATTTCATTTACCCATTTTGCAAAGAAATACTCAAGTCACATACAGCAAAGAAAACGACTCAACCCAAAATCACTTCAACATAACAGCAAAATCGAATAACCAAACCACCCCCTTCATAAGAGCAGGGTTGTTTTAATGAGACGATTAAGCAAAAGCAAGCGGTTTAAGGAGAAGGGCTTAACATGCCTGTAATTTTTCTTGAAGCTCGAAGAAAACCACGCCCACAGGAGCTATTCTTCTCCACGGCGATAGTAGTAAAGCTTTCCAAACAGTCACCTACTTCCACAAGCTTAAAAATAGCCCTCGCCTTCTCCCAAGATAGAATCAATAACCAAAAATTACAGAGGTTCGACGAGAACCATGGAGGAGAAAAATGTAGAGCAACTAAAATCCAAATGCGCACAATAATAAACAAACTTCCCTCACAATCCTCTTTCCAAGGTGAGCTTGGTCACTAGACCAAGAAAATTAATGCATTCCTTTTTCCTTTTTCCTCACACAACCGCCGACTCAAGTTGGTGAGTTACTAATTTCAAATTTTTGCATGCAATCATGGTTTATTTTCTCAACTATTTGGATGGCTCTAACTTTCCCTATGTTCCCGCCAAACTTGGCATTGCAACAAGATAAGGATGCCATTCATTGTCCTAATTAATTTCAAACCTTCCCTCCTTATCCTTTCCATCCACATGGGTCTATGCGTCCCCTTCCTTAGGTTAGGATTAGTTTAGGATTTTAATATAGTCCATATCTAGGTCATTCACCTAGTTCATAGGTTAGTAGGATTTACATCTATTTTCACCATTATAAAATCTAAAATCCATATAGGATAGTAGTTAGGATATTAGATAAAAATTAGGGGTAGGTTAGGGTTTAATCCCTATTATTTAATTAATTAGTTTCCAATCAAGTCCTTCCGAGTGACATTCATATTCAACACTATGCAGGACGTTTCATCCCATGTTCCTTATACCGAGCCACCGCATCCAGTCCTTTATCGCCTTACGTGGTCTAGCATTACAATGGTGTGTGGTTCGAGAATCAAACCTTTTTCATTGGCATCTACGTACCAGATATTTATACCTGAAATCAGGTGCTGCAACATTTATATCAACCTTTAGTCTGGTTTAAAAGTAAATCGATAAAGCGATCACAAGAAGGTCACAGCATACCTTGGATTAATGGAATTGATTCAAGGTGTGTTGTCAATCAGCGAATAGAGTTCATCAAGCATACAACAATCTGGTGTCTCATTAGCAATCACACAAGCAATAATAACTTCTATCCCAAGTAACAAATTACAGCAAACAAGGGTCCAGATTAACAACACATTCCTTTAAGATCAAAGATATATCTTAACATGTTTATCTTCATTTCTGCAGTTACAACATTATGAAAAGTAATCACCATGATAACTTACAAAAATCAAGGTGTTACATTCCTCCCTTCTTAAAGAATCATCATCCCGATGATCAAATTAACCAATTCAAGGAGTTTCTAGGACAAAATTTAGTTATTGTCCTTCCATTCATAAGTTCATACCAAAAATAGATTCACTCTTTAAAACAATGTTTTAAGACAACTGTAAAATAGACCAATAATTGTCTAAATTTGGTAGAATTATCAGTTTTTTTTTTTTTTTTTGAATTTCAATTTTGATCAAACAAGTATGGAAAAGCAAATCTCATTTCTTCGAGATTTTCCCAAGTTACACTTTCTTCGCTAAACTAGTCCCATTGGACCTTACATTGATTCACTTCATGATTTCTTAAGTACAACTGGCGAGTTCCTAGCACTCGAATGGGCTTAACCATGATTATTCCTGGGTCTTGGACCTACAAGGAATTCCAATTTAGCACATGTGATAAATCTGTTACGTATTTCTTAAGCAAAGAAATATGAAAAACATCATGCATTTGTGATAAAGCAGGAGGTAATGCTAGACGATAAGCTACAGGGTTGATTATTTCAACAATTTCAAAAGGTCCCACGTAACATGGTGACAACTTGGCAGCCTTGCCAAAAGTTATTGAGCTCTTTTTCGGCTTAACCCAAAGAAAGACCTTCTCACCAAGTTTATAATTCCTATCAACCCGCTTTAAGTCTGCATAACTCTTTTGCCTATTAGCAACCTCCTTTAGATGTTCCCGAATCATTTTGATTTGTTGTTCCATTTCCTTGAGGATTTCTGGCCCAATTACCTCTCTGTCCTCTACGCTATCCCAGCTAACAGGGGTTCTGCATTTTCTTCCATACAATGCTTTAAAGGGCACCATTTTTAAAGAGGTGTGATATGTATTATTGTAGGCAAATTCAACCAGCGGAAGGTATTCCTCCCATTTATACTGCTGGTCCATGCAATACATTCTTAACATGTCCTCTAAAACTTGATTAACTCTCTCGGTCTGTCCATCCGTCTCGGATGATATGCAGAGCTGAAGTTTAATTTAGTTCCCAAGGCCACATTAAGCATTTGCCAAAACCTTGATGTCATCCTCGGATCTCTGTCCGATATGATTAATTCGGGTATTCCATGCAATCTGAAAATTTCATGTACAAATCTTCTTGCTAACACTGGTGCATCATCTTTCAAATTACCAACAATGAAGTGTGCCACTTTGGTTAATTTTTGACGACAACCAGGATAATATCATGCTTATTCCTTGACATAGGCAATCCTTGAACGAAATCCATCGTTATCACTTGCCATTTGTACTGTGGAATGCTGTGGGGATACAATAATCCAGCGGGATGCATATGTTCCACCTTAACATGCTGACATTCCAAGCAGTGTGTTACAAATTCCACCACATCCTTTTTCATTCCCTTCCAGAAGTATTGCTTTGCTTAAGATCAGCAAGCATTTTCGTAATGCCAGGGTGTCCAGAAAAAGGTGAATTATGAAATTCAGTTAACAATTTCCTTCTTAAATCATTTGCCAAAGGTATATATACCCTGTTTTCGAACCTCAGAATTCCTTCATTATCGAAACGAAATCCTTTATACCTTACATCCTTTGGATCTGCAGCAAGTGCTGTTTTGACTTGCTGGAAATAAGGATCGATTCAAGGCATCTTTCACCTCATCCTTAAACTGAGTTCTTAACATGATAAGAGCAGAGATATGCTTCCTTCGACTCAGAGCATCTGCCACTCTATTTTCCTTGCCTTTGATGTAGCTTATATCAAAATCATACTGAGACAGAAATTCTAACCATCTTCGTTGCCTTGCATTCAGATTTGGTTGAGTAAAAATATACTTCAACCCCAGATGGTTAGTTTTTAACTCAAAAGGTTTGCCTAAAAGGTAATGCCTCCACATTTGAAGTGCATGTACAATGGCAGTGAGCTCTAGGTCATGTGGAGCATAATTCTGTTCATGTAACTTAAGCTTTCTGCTTTCATAAGCTATGACATGGTTATTCTGTAACAGAATACCTCCAAGGCCTTCTCCTGATGCATCCGTTACAACCATAAAATTTCCATTTGGATCTGGTACAGTTAAAATAGGTGTTGTAGTTAACTATTCCTTTAAATTTTTAAAGGCAGATTCACATTTGTCAGTCCAGACAAATTTCTTATCCTTCTTTTGCAGTGAAGTGATTGGGGCAGCAATTTTTGAAAAATCCTTAACGAACTTTCTATAATATCCTACCAAGCCCATGAAGCTTCTTACTTCATGCACGTTCTTAGGCGCAAGCCACTCGGTTATAAATTTGTGATCTTTGAAGGGTCTACAGCTATTCCATTCTTGCTTATAACGTGTCCCAAATAATGCACCTCTGCATCATAAAAGGAACATTTAGACAGTTTACCATACAACTTCCTCTTTCTTAAAACTTCTAGCACTATCCTTAAATGTTCTTGGTGCTCTTCGACATTTTTAGAGTATATAAGAATGTCATCTAAGAATACAAGCACAAAATTGTCTAGGTATTCTTGAAAAATATTGTTCATCAGATTCATGAAGGCGGCAGGTGCATTTGTCAACCCAAAAGGTAACACCGTGAATTCATAATGCCCGTACCTTGTTCTAAAAGTTGTTTTATGAATATCTTCTTCCTTTATTCTCAGCTGATGATACCCAGATCGAAGATCTATTTTTGAATAGACTGATGCTCCATGCATTTGGTCGAACAGATCATCAATCCTAGGAAGTGGGTATCGATTCTTAATAGTTGCCTTGTTCAACATTCTATAATCAATGCACAGTCTCAATGTGCCATCCTTTTTCTTTACAAAAATTACCGGTGCTCCCCATGGTGAGACGCTTGGTCTTATCAGCCCCTTAGTCAAAAGTTCCTGTAATTGAGCCTTTAACTCTACCAACTCGAGGGTGGTCATTCTATAAGGTGCCTTAGATATGGGTTCAGTTCCTGGCTTGATTTCTATTGCAAAGTCAAACTCTCGTTTGGGTGGAAGACCTAGTAATTCCTCTGGAAATACATCACTGAAATCCCTTAATAATGGATATCTTTCCATGAAATCATTATCCTCCTCAACATTTTCTGTCATTTTTACTACATACAAGGTGCAACCTCTATTTTTAGCCCTTTTTAGTTGCATAGCTGTTAGTTTTCTAAGCTATGACTTCACGCTTTACACCTTGAATGGTTTTGCTACTTTTTTTTGCAAGTCGTCAAAACAACAAATTTGTTTTTCATAACAGCCAACCATTTAACTCAATAATGATATCATATGATCCTAAGGAGTGACATGTAGGTCAAATTCGGTGGAGAAGCTGGGCAAATCAAGAATTGCCCCAAAAAGGCACATTTTATTTGTATGGACAACATTATTCCCATAATGCCTTGTCCATGTCTTATCCATTTTTTCAGCTTTTCTTTTTAATTTCATTGCAATTTTAGTAGAAATAAAGCATTCGGTAGCTCAGTATCAAAAATTATGACTACGGGTGTACCGAATAACTTACTGGAACTTCTATAGGCATAACTTGCTTTTCAGCTTCTCTGTTAGCCCTTAGCGCAGTGTATCCTATGTTCTTGATCACGATCATCCTTATTTAGAGGAAAGTGACTCGTGTAGTGGTCTTTTCCATAGTTGAAGCATCCTCCAGTGGCCCTTTCCTAGGCTCAAATTTGTTACCAGCTTTGAAGTTATCATTCGGCTTCTATAGGACTTTTGTCCATTGCCAATAACTTTTGTGAAGCTGTTCCACACACTATTTACAGGTTTGTTCATTACAGATTTCTTTTGTTATCTACAAAATTTTTTTTACACCAAACAATTTTCCAAGGCCCCCTTTTGGGTGTAAGAGATGAAGAAGAGTTGTGAATCTTCTTCCTTATCTCTTCCCTATGAGCATAAATTGCTCTCAATTTTTGTTCCTGTCTTATTACCTTTTTGAAAACTCCTTCCATGGTGGTTGGACCATGGACATCCACTTCACCACCAATGATGAGATTCGGTCCCATTATAAAATTTTGTATTCTGGACTTCTCGTTAGCTTGGTACTGCGGCACATACTTAAGGAGTTTAGTAAACCCTTCCTAGTATTCTATCACCGTCATCCTTCCTTGTGACCAGTTCTAAAATTCAGTCATTTTCCTATCAAAATAGAGTTGAGGCAGCCACCGTTGCCTAAAGTAACCCTTAAATTGATCCCAAGTTATGTCTGATTTGACAATATTCAACTCAACCTTACGGTTGTCCCACCATGATGATGCTTCATGAGAAAGCTGATATGCTCCCCATATCGCTTTGGTCTCCTCGGAGAAGTTTCTTATTGCAAAGTACTTCTCCATTTCACTGAGCCATTTCTCAGCTCCATCCCCAAGGGTTGTTCCATAAAAATTTGGAGGACTTATTCTCTTTATGTCATTTGTAAGTTTAGCTACTAATCTTTCCCTTTTAGTTCCAGGATGATTATGAGCATTCACATTACTATTATCAACACCTGGATTCCCTCCATTGGTGTTGTCCATAGGAGGTGGCTGATCATTTATATCAGCTTCTTCTTCCTCCTCCTCATTGCCCATTGATTGCTATTCCAAAACAGTCAAACGATCTCTCGTGTCTAGTAGGGCAGAAAGGATTTCATCTAGCTTTTGAGCGGTTTTACGCTTCTCCACCCGTGTAACGGGTTGTTCACAACATTTCTTCTTGTTCGACCATTTTACATTCAATAAGAAAATGTAAACCTTATTAAATTGTGGACTCATTAGGTCCAAGAGCTGCTGACCTTGAGCTCTCGATACCAAGATGTAACATCCCCATTTTAAGATACTAAAACAAGGGAATTTTTTTTTTTTATACAACGTTCCCTATTATGAATTATATAATTCAAACACACGTTCAAGTTTTAATAATTGTTCTCTATCCAATTGATGTAGTTTGGATCACACAATTTCCTTTTAAAACTAATGTTCTCTGTTCACATATTTGCAATATGGAACACACATTGATGCCATTCAATCATATATGAGATACCATATGCTGCTGTAAATGACTCACGAAGAACTACCGATCTCCCATTTTATGGCTCGGAGTTTCAGCGATCTCTCATTTCATGATTCGGTGACTTACCGATCTTTCATGTTAATTCATGCATAGTATAATGAATATACAAGGTTCTCTTACCATTTTCGGTTATCGAGTGATCCATTTAAGAAGCCTACCTAAACATACATTCGATATTCATCGACATCCTGCATCTTAAACTAGGTGATTAGGACAACGCAACCAAGACACTTGCGATACTTTGGCCAAATATTTTCACATGCTTTGCATGATCATATTCTGGATGTGATACACACCAATGGAATACGTCCTTCACCTCACTTCATCTGTTGTCTAGAATGGTCTTTCCTGGCCTCTACCAATCCTTCCATTTAAGGTCAAGCTCTAACCCCAACTATCAATATGAGCGAGTATAGGAAGTTACTCCTAGTAACTAAAGATACGCGAGATATACGGTGTCGTCCCCTAATGACTCCATGTGTCTAGTTACCTTTAGTCCTCTGGAGTCACTCCGTATATGTGATCACATACCTATTCCCCAGCCAAGAACTTAGTATCCAGCTTATGTAAACTTGATGGTTTAATTCGGGAGGGCTTTGTAATATGTCAGCTATAACATTGTGTCGTCATGAAGGCCCCACCTTCATGAAGACACCATATTATAGCTGGCGTATGTCAATGTCCTACGGAATCCTCCCATTGAGAGTACACATCCAGCTCAAGTGTGATTTGGTTATGATCTTAATATTTAAGATCAACTTTCAGTAGCCATGCTAATCCTTTATCCTCATTCTTGTTACAGTTGTATGTAGCTAAGAGAGACTTAATCCGTCTTCTACCTTAGTACGCATATCCTCCTTTGTACTGAAGGGTAGCATTTTCTCTACTTGGTTCCTTTCTTAATCTTTGGACTAATCAGCCCATTATCGATAAACTTAATAAGTTTAACCTATTAAACTTAACCAAGTTTTCCACAACTGTAAACAAATTTAGAATTCCATCTTATTAGAGCGTCATTTAAATGAGGTCTAATTTTAAATGAATTTATTCATTTATCCTCCTTAACCTTACATAGTTAAGGTCTATTAACAATAGATATGTTTTCCCATATCCTTATTTTCTGAATTTTAAACATTCGAGGCTATTAACGGAGTCCAAATATAAGGTTTGGCTACTCCTAAGTTATTTGATATTCCTTAGCTTTCAAGCTAATCCCGAATACCTTTCAATTAAGAGATCATGTTTACCTAAATAATTTTTGATGTCAATTTAAAATTCATCTTAACCCAAGTATGAACTAATTGCACATTTCAATGTAAAAGTTGCATTTAGGTAAAGAATAGATGTTATTCCCTTTTAAATCCATCCATTAACATTTGAATAATTCCAAATCAAGGAATAATGTTATATTCTCAAACTTATTCAACAATATCAAACTGATACAGTCATTAAAAATATCACACTCGTACTTGTATTCATCCATCGGCTTTACAATCTATACATTTGCCAGTCCAAATGACTGGACTTTGTTTATATTAAACAACATTACAACTCATAAAGATAGAAGAATGTAACTTCTTCCTTTTCATTTCCTCGTGGAGGAGTAATAGTTATCAATTACAATCCATCTTCAGTCAATCAAAAGAAGTATCAGAAAACAACCATGTCTTCGTTTATACTCAAGTTCCATCTGCAAAATTACTTGCACGGGTCAGTTCATTGAACTGAGCATATTAAGCACTTGTCATTAAAATGAAGTGCTTTTAATTAACTGTCTCAATAAAAGAACCCTGCTTTTATGAAACGTTAATATGAACATCATTCAAGAATTAAGTATCAAAAAGGATGACCAGCATAACAACTCAATCATCTAATTACCATCCCAATCAAACAAAAAGATTACTAACTTTCTCCCAAATAATTACTACAGAAGTAATTTCCTCTAAGTAGTTCCAGATTAAAACATCTATATGAACTAATACACATATGTATATAATGTTGTTTCTAATGTATTTGCTGTTAGTTCTATTCCCTTTTTAACAGTTGAAATTTCAAGAGATATATTTCAAATAAGAATTCCAACAGAACTACCTTCCTTTCATACTACTCATCCAATTTCAAACAATCAAATGCAGAAGAGAAAAGTAGTCATTCACCATGAAAATACTGGTGTCCTTTCTCAAATTCATCAACAGCATAATACTTCTTTTAATTTAGAAAAGAAGGAAAACAATAATTAATTGCTAATGCTTACGCTAAGGCGATAAGAAATTCCTTCAATATCAAATATAGAATCTCAACCGTATAAGAGAAGAAATAATCATTACTTCAAATTATCCATCCAATATTCTCTTCCTTTTCATCATAATTGTAATAAATAATTTATACAAGAAGTGAAAACAGTCAAAAGAAAGAACATTTAAACCCATAATCGAATGAAAAGAAGAAGTTTCATATCATTCCTTCTCATTGCTTAGCTGATTATCAACTAATTAGGGCCGATCTGCACCCATAGGATAACTTCTTTTAACATTATATTTCAGTAGTTAGAACTTACTAATCACCATTCAAGGAAGCATATCAGAGCTCATTGGCATCTGATTCCACAATATATATATATATATAAAACAACAAAATCTTCCAATTAAAATCCTTTCCAATAGTTATTTCCCCAAACAAACATTTCCAGCTAGTCTGAACAAGCAAGAATACTGCTAGTTACAAATTCATGATTCTTAGCATAATAATAAAAGAATCATTTTTCAAACATTAAAGTAAGAATTCAACTTTAGTTCAGTTTTAATGAAACAACAAGAAGTTTAGAATGCAGTTTGAATATACACACACATATATATATACATATAATTTCATCATCGAGTCTAAAAAGGAGACTGAAATAGTAAACTCTATTCCATCCGGCAGATACCCAGATACTCAGTTCTAGAATTAGGTAAATAGTTCCTAAAACAAATTCTTTCACTGATTTCAAACCAAATACGAGAGGCATTTAATCGTTTTAAATTGCGTAAGAGTAAAACGATGAAACAAGCCCACTTTCCCAAAGAATTTGTATTCTATGCGCTATAATACAACCAGAGAAAATAACTCACGCAAAGTTCCATCAAGAATTCTCACTTTTAAAAAAAAAAACCATTCACGCATAGAACTCAGAAAACAATCTACATGTCACTATCACTTCCATCAAACCGAACCCATAATGCACAATGAAACCCAATTACCATTACTTTCAAAATTTAAAAAAATAGCAGAAAGGAAAACCTCGTTTCCTTAATAATTTCAGTAAAGAAACACTCATTTTCTTAAAAATGCAACAAGAATACCCAAGTTGTGTTTGTTTTATAATGATGACTCAAACCAGAGGTCATATCAAATCCTTTTATCCTTCCATTTTTACAAGAATGCACTGAGAACTCGAGAAAATAATACTCACATCGTTGATACATTCACTAACTCGAATCCATAATGGGTAATAGAAATGATTACACAATCCTATCAATCTGAGACTCATACAAAGCAAAACAGATTCATTTCATTTACCCATTTTGCAAAGAAATACTCAAGTCACATACAACAAGGAAAATGACTCAACCCAAAATCACTTCAACATAATAGCAAAATCAAATAACCAAAACCCCCGTTCATTAGAGCGGGGTTGTTTTAATGAGACGATTAAGCAAAAGAAAACAATTTAAGGAGAAGGGCTTAACATGCTGTAATTTTTCTTGAAGCTCGAAGAAAACTACACCCACAGAGCTATTCTTCTCACCACGGCGAAAGTATTAAATCTTTCCAAACACTCACCTACTTCCACAGGCTTAAAAATAGCCCTCGCCTTCTCCCAAGATAGAATCAATAACCAAAAATTACAGTAGGTTCGACATAACCATGGAGGAGAAAAATTCAGAGCAACTAAAATCTAAATGTGCACAGCAACAAACAAACTTCCCTCACAATCCTCTTTCCAAGGCGAGCTGGTCACTAAGACCAAGACAATTAATGCATTGAATGCATTCCTTTTTCCTTTTTCCTCACGCAACCACCGACTCAAGTTGGCGAGTTACTAATTTCAAATTTTTGCATGCAATCATGGTTTAGTTTCACAACTAGCTGGATGCCTCCAACTTTCCCTATGTTCCCGCCAAACTTGGCGCTACAACCAGTAAGGACGCCATTCATTGTCCTAATTAATTTCCAACCTTCCCTCCTTATCCTTTCCATCCACATGGGTCTATGTGTCCCCTTCCTTAGGTTAGGATTAGTTTAGGATTTTAATAGTCCATATCTAGGTCATTCACCTAGTTCATAGGTTAGTAGGATTTACATCTATTTTCACCCTTATAAAATCTAAAATCCATATAGGATAGTAGTTAGGATATTAGATAAAACTTAGGGGTAGGTTAGGGTTTAATCCTATTATTCAATTAATTAGTTTCAATCAAGTCCTTCCGACTGACATTCATATTCAACACTATGCAGGATGTTTCATCCCATGTTCCACATACCTGAGCCACCCACATCCAGGCCTTTATCGCCTTATGTGGTCTAGCATTACAACGGTGTGCATTTCGAGAATCAAACCTTTTTCATTAGCATCTACGTAGAGATATTTATACGAAATCGGGTGCTGCAACATTTATATCAACCTTGATCTGGTTTAAAATTAAATTGATAAAGGGATTACAAGAAGGTCACAAAGCATACCTTGGATCAATGGATTTGATTTAAGGTGTGTTGTCAATCAACGAATAGAGTTCATCAAGCATACGATGAATTTTTGTCTCATTAACAATCACACAAGAAATAATAACTTCATGTCCCAAGTAACAAATTACAGCAAACAAGGGTCTAGATTAACAACACATTCCTTTAAGATCAAAGATATATCTTAACACGTTTATCTTCATTTCTGCGAGTTACAAAATTATGAAAATTAATCACCATGATAACTTACAAAAATCAAGGCGTCACAACCATGGGATCTCTTCTAAAAGAAGATGAAAAAGTATCCATGAGAATCATGCCATGTGTAGATCCATGGTACACATATTTAAGGTAAGGAAAAGGGTGACGGGTAATCACATGATTCTTGTTTAGTCATTGGAGATGAGGTATGAAAACGAAAAAGGTAAATGACGCTCAAGGGATGAGCATGAACTAGACAAATAGTGATGTAGGACTAGAATTCAATAATAGAATGGTTGAAGATGTAAGGAATTGAGGGGCTCAGGTTTGGGCTTACCATCAAGTGAAGACAAGCGATAAGCACCTAATCCATAGTCATGGGTCACGATGTATGGTCCAAGCCAATTAGGTGCAAATTTCCCCATTTTCTTTTTCTACTTTGGTTATGTGTTGATTTTCCTTGAGGATGAGATCACCGAACTTGAAGGTGTGTTCATGGACACATTTTTCATAGGCACACTTGATGCATTTTTGGTAGACTTGGAGATGGTTGAGGGCATGAAGATGACATTTGTCTACTAACTTAGGTTGTGCTAAGCATGTCTTGGTGAAAGTCATCATTAGTGAGATATCTTGAAGGGGATATGGAGAGGACGGGATCTAGACTTCGAGAGGAAAAATAGCCTTGGTACCATAGACCAGAGAAAATGGGGTAGCAGTAGTGGAAGTATGAATACTGGTATGGTATGCCCAAAGAGAGAAAGGAATGTGCATATGCCAATCCTTCCCAGTATTGTTAACCGCTTTCATGAGAATATTGTTCAGGGTTTTGTTAGTGGATTCGGCCTAGCCATTGGTTTGGGGGTAATATGGGGAGGAGAAGCTAAGCTCAGATGTTGATGTCATCGCAAAGTTTCAGTAGAGTTTTGTTTTGAATTTTTTTCCATTATCGGTGATAAGGCGATGTGGAACATTGAAGCGATAAATAATGTGATGATTGATGAACTCACATATTTTCTTAGATTTAGTAGAGATGAGGGGTATGGCTTCAACCCATTTGGTGTAATATTTGGTAGCGGTGATGATCCATTGATGTCTTAGGGAAGAGTGAGGATTGATCTCTTCGACAAGATCCAAACCCCATTGAGAGAAGTGCCAAAGGTCACGAGCAACCTGTAAGGCATGACTAGGTGTGAGATGAAGATTGGCATGTTGTTGGCATTTTACACAATGCTTAACGTAGTCACAATAATCATGATTAAGGGTCAGCCAGTAATAGCCTAGGTGAAGAATGCGTTTAGTAATGTAGCCGGACCAACCAAGTGACCTCCGCATATGCCATCGTGAACTTCTTTAATGGTATAGGGGATTTCAGAGCTAGTGAGGCATCGTAAGAGAATACCGTTAAAGCCACATTTATAGCGAAGGCCACCCATGATGACATAATGAGAGACCTTTTTGAGAAAGGTGCATTGTCCATTACTTATGAGATCAAGAGGTACTATAGAAAGGGAAAGGTAGTCCATGAAGTTGCTTATACCAAAGGTCTTGTGTGTTTAGTGGGACCGTTTAGATGAGGTTAACAAAACAAGATTTGTAAGAAGGTCTTGGTATGAATTTTATGGTAACAAAGATGTTTGAATTGGTAGGTGAAGAAAGTATTTGGGAAGCGGCGAAGGCCATGGTATTTGTGAATTTATTGGTGGATCATGGAGCGGTTTGAATTTTATAGTGGTCAAAGGCGATCAACATGATCTTTGACATAACATTTGTACTCTTGAAGTTTTTCATTATGACATTGATAAACACCATTGACTTGGTTTACTACCAGTTAAGAATCACCAAAGATATTAATGGATTTGACATCTAAGGCATGGCGGTCTTAAGACCCAATACGAGTGCTTCATATTCAAAGTGATATTGTTACCGCACTCGAAGTTGAGTTTAAATGATAAAGGCATGGGTTCACCATCAAGAGGAATGAGGATAATACCCGCACCACCCCACACCGACATTTGGGCTGTTGAGGAATAAGGTCATTTGGTAAGGGTCATCATCCAAAAGCGGTTAGTGATGGATTCATTAGGGAAATCAAAATTCGAAGATTGATTCCCGAAAGAGGTGCATTAGCAAGCTGGTTAGCAATGGCCTAACCCTTGATAGATTTTTGGTGGATGAATTTGAGGTCTAGGTAGCAAGAAACATGAGCCAATGTGTGACACATTGATTTTGGTAAGGTTTAGCATACATGAAGTGTAAGGGGTCGAGTGTTGGTCACAACATAGGTTTTATGGTTGAGTAGGTAATGGAAAAGTTTGGTAGCAACAAAAATTAAGGCTAAGTAGAGTTTTTCAAGGTGAGTGTATCGGGTTTCATAGTCTATAAGGGCACGGCTTATGTAATAAACTGCCTCCTCCCTATGTTGTTCATCACGATGAGTGAGCATAGCCCCTAAAGAGTGATCGAGTAGAAAATATGTATAGGTAGAAGGGGTGGTCATCTTTAGGTGGAATAAGTATGGGTGGTTGGAGAAGGTATTTTTAGGGCCTCAAAAGTGTTGTGGTAGTGGTCATCCCATTTGAAAGAGACATCCTTTTTGAGAAGGTGATGAAATGGTTGACAATGGTCAGAGAGTTGGGAAATAAATTGACGAATAGATTGCAATTTACCTTGCAGGCTACAAAGTTGTTTAAGGTTAGTGGGTGGAGGCATTTCAATGATGGCCTTGACTTTAGCAAGGTCAAATTCTATACCACATAAGGAAATGATAACCCAGGATCTTTCCGAGAGAACTACAAAGACACACTTTTTAGGTGAAGGTGGACGAAATATTTAATGAGGCGATCAAAGATAGTTTCGAAATTTGTGAGGTGCTCTAACAATGTTTAGACTTGGCCAAGAGATCATCCACGCAATCTTCCAATATGCGATGCATGATATCATGGAAGATGTAAGTTATAGCATGTTGATATGTGGCACCAATGTTTTTAAGGCTGAAATGCATGAATCAATAAAAGGTCCCCCAAGGGGTAATAAATGTAGTTTTGTGTTGATCCTCTAGAGCAAGAAAGATTTGGTTATAACCGAGAAACCATCCATAAGCGATAGCATCTCATGGCGATAGTAAGGTCAACCAACCGGTCAATACGAGCAAAGAAAAATCATCTTTTGGGCAAGCAAGGTTGAGATCACAAAAATCAATGCAAATAAAAATTCCCCCTGTCACCTTAGTGATAGGGATGATGTTAGAAATCCATTGGGTGTAATCGATGGGTAAGATGAAGGAAACTAAGAGAAGGCATTGAAGTTCTTCTTTGACAAGAAGAGAAATGTGAGGTGCATTTTCCTCAACTTTTGTTTTATGGGTTTAGCACTGGGAATGGTTATAATATTGTGGACCATGATAGTGGGATCAATGCTAGGCATGTCAAAGATAGGACCAAGGAAAGCATGGCTATGACTTTTAAGAAAAGAAGTGAGAGCTTCTTGTTCAGTAGCATCCAGAGATTGGCCAATCTTGAGAATGTGGGGGTCATCCTGAGTGTGGATGTTGACTTCAATAGTTGATTCATTCAACATTGTTTGCATCTCAGAAGGTAACGATTGGTGAATATAAGAGTCTTTAGCACCAAGGTAGGTGAGTATGGACTCATCATCCTGATATTGAATGACATTAATAGAAGAAGTATCATCCCCTATCATGTCAGGATACAATAAAGGAAGAGAGGAAGGAGCCTCACCATCGTGGTGATAGGTTAGAGGCCCAAGGAAATGGTATTTATGGAAAAAAAGGTAGGAGGGATAGATTCAGGATCCATCGACTCTGTTGGTGAAGGTGGTGAAGATGGGGTAGGTGAAGAAGGTGGAGAAGGGTCAATGTCTTCAATGAGTTCAATACGGGGCTTTTTGGTAGGTACATCGGTAAAACCGATTCCACTACAATCATTGTGTTTACATGTGGTACATGAAATAATGGTGTGATGACCTTGTTCATAAAGGCCAAATCTGAAACCCTTCCAGGCACAATGGTGTAGGAAAGTGTGAGAAAGCGGTAGTTGGTAAACAACTAAAGGTCAACAAAAAAAGGTCGGGTTTGTGATGGTGGTTCGGGTGTATAAGTGTAAATATCAAGTCCCCCATAGGTAATATGGGTATGGAGGTGGGGAGGACCATAAAGGAGACGCTCACCTATGTGGTGATCATAGTGAGGATGCTGGTGAAGGTTTCCATACTCTTGTGGAGTAAGGAATGTATTGACATTGTAAAAGTGATACTCCCCCATAGTGAGGCGTTGAAAAACATCTTCCAAGGATCAGTAGCTGATATATTGGTGGTTGGAATGGAGAAAGCATTAGAAGATAGATTGGCGAGAGGTGTCGAGTTAGTTGGGAAGCTGATGTGTGACTTTTAGAAATGACAGAAGCGGTGGGAATAGAATATTTGGGTGAAGGTGAGGTTGCAACAGCACTAGTGGATAGGGTCATGTGTGAAGAAGATGTAGGTAGGGAGGTAGATTCCTTAATAGGTACAAGGAAATCATTAGGCCGAGTCAAGCATGTTGCATGTTTTAAAAGGTGAAGGGTCAAATAGAATGGTATAGGAACGTCCTTCATGTTCGAACTTTACACATTGGTGTAAAGTCTAAGGAACACAACTCATGGTACGAATCTAGGGTGCGCAAGCAACAAATTGTATTGAAACTCCCCTTCCAACACGTAGAACAACTTGGGAACAGTACGGGGACCCACACAAACATGGAGGATGATAGTGCCAAGTGTAGAGGTAATAGCATCATTGAATGAACGCAACATGACTGGATGTTTATGCATGTAGTTGTTGGGTATGCACATTTGTTTGAATGCGTGAGAGGAACTTATGTTAATGTTAGCACCCCATTGATCATAAAATGTCCGATGTGTATATTATTGACATGGATGAAGATGAAAAGTGTAGGATCGGGTCATTGGTTTGTTGGGGGACAATTTCATCATCCGAGAAACTAAGGATAACAACTTGGTGAACAGGTGGAGGTGATGAGGTAGATGGCAATTTGGTAAGAGAAGCGACATGATGAGGTGTGATAATAGATACTATAGGTGTGGGGTCATTAGGTAAAACCTCAATAGATTGAAGGACCTCCATGAGAGCTTGATGATGTGACTCGAGGTTTGATGAGGTCGTATAAGGACATTTTGAGGGAGATTGGTATAGTTGTTTTAGCATGGTGCAATGTGTGATTCCATTATAAATGGGGTATGTGGGGCCGTGAATACTTATTTTAGGTATGGGTATAGATGGTATGTTGGGTATAAGATTGGTTAGTGAGTCAGCTACCTTTTCTTTGCCCTTTTGTGCACATGTAGTGACATGTACCATGTTGATTTGAGGGAAGTTGGCAAATGGAGAAGGGGTAGGGTAAGTGGTGTAATGACATGACGGGAAAAAACCTACTAGAGGAGAAAAACCCTGTGAGGTGAGTTGGGCACAATGATATTTAGGTGGAGGCATGGCAAGTTCTCTGATACGAACCATATTAATTTCAAATTTTGTAGATGGAAAGGAAGGTTGTGGTGGTGAAAATGGAGGTTGTGGTATAGGTGTAGGAGGAAGATGTGAAGAAGGTGGTGGGGGTGAAATAGGTTCATCATCTAGGAGGTCATCGTCATCAAAATTTGGCTCAGAAGGACATAATTGAATGAGGGAAGCCTTTAGACTCTTACAGTTCTCAACATCATGTCCTGGCACACGATGGTAAGTGCAAATTTTAATATCATCAAACCCTTCTAGTTTAGGTTTAAGAGGGTCATAAGGTCTAAGAGGAGGGATGTGATAGCAGAGCTTTCTAGGAGCGTTATCCAAGATGGTGGCGTATGATCCCATCAGTGGATCACAATGCGAAGTAAAATTAGGTTTTGTTGGAAGATTGGGTAGTTGTGGTGGTAGTTGAGGTGATGCAGTCTTAGGTTTGGGTTATACTTTCTTTGGTGTAGGTGCAGTAACAAAAAGAGGGGTAGGTTTAACCACCTCTTTGGAAATTAATGGTTTTTCAATTGTTGGTGTCTTTTTATAGGTAGAGGTGTAGGGGGAGCACATGATATAGATGGTAAGGAAGATGGTGGGAGAGGACAAGTGACCCAAGGGGACAACCGAGATGCGGTTGTAGGTATTGGTCGAGGTCGAGAGGGAGGTACAGGTGAGGTGGAAGAAAATGTCATAGGTAGTGAAGGAGGTATAGAAGGTAATAGTGGTATGGGAGGAAAATAAGTTATAGATGGTGATGAAGGACGCAAGGCTTGCCTAGGTAGAGCTACGAGGATATGGTGAAGGGGTCAAGGGAATTTTAATTTTACCCTAGAGAGAGTAGATTTTGTTAAGGTGGAGGGTGAGGTCCCAAGATGGATGGTAAGGGTGAAGTTGGTAAAAGTGTAGTTGGTAAGGTCGGTGCATGCGGATTAGAAGGTTGGGTTTTCGTTTAGGTTGAGGGATTGGTTCCATAGGTATATGTGAAGATGTGGTCAAGTGTATCCTGATAGGAGGATGTGCAAGGTTTGATGTGGGTGTGACCCCTAGAACACTAGTAGGTTTAGATACAAGAGATGGTGTTGGAACATGTCGGCTAGTAGGTAGAGAGGCAGGTATAGATGAGGATGATGCAGTAGAAGATGTATCGAGAGTTATGTTCATGTGTAGTTTGGGTTGTTGAAACTTCTTTACATAAATGGTAGAGGTGTCAGTGGAAGATGATTACATTTGGGTCGAGACCGGGAGTAAGAGATGCCCCCAAAGTGAATCCCTATCAACATAGTCCAAGCGGTCGGCCAAACGTGAGAACGACACTGTGGTAGATGAGGCAGATGTGGAGTGAGTGGGTATTCCCATAAAAATATGTCCGAGAAATAGTGAATTCACTAGCTTCGGCCTCTATAGGTAAAAGAGCCAAAAAGTAGGCCCCATGACATCTTGGGTAGGCTGATGGATAATGGTCACCGAGTGGCAATGAAAATCTATTAGATCCTGAATAGGTGGAGAAGACAATGGGTACTCTGTGGGTGGAGGAGCTATAATTGGTAGTAGCTCACTTTGGGTAGGGAAGGCGAAGGGGAAATGCTATCGTGCTAATGAGAGAATTCTCCTAGGTGTATTGTGAGGTGAAGGATTTTCCTCTATGGTTAGAGGAGCAGATAAAGGAGGTTCCTATGTGGGTAGAGGATTTTGGGCTAGGGTTTCCTCAATGGAGGGGAAAGAAGATATTTGGGAATCAAGTGGTAAGTCGAAGAAAGATAACATGCACCTCTTGTGTATTACTTTCATTATGTGAGGCATCACCGGTTTGATCATTAGATGGGAATGGTTAGGGAATGGTTTCTTAAATATATGAAGGTCTTGATTGGCTAGTGCATTAGGGTTATCCAGGACTAACTCGCCACTCTCGCACATTCCCTGAACAATGTTTTTAAAGGTGATACAATTGCTATCACTGTGACCATTTACATGGTGATAGTTACAGTAGTCATTTTCCTTATACCAACCTAGTATGGGGTGAGAGGGGTCAAAAATAGTATGTGGTTTGATAGGAGGAAGGGTGATGACTTTAGCTTTAATAAGCTTTTCTAAAACAAATGAATATGGTTCCCAATTGAGGTGTATTTCTTTTGTTCTCATTTGAATTGGAAGGCTTGGATTAGTGATAGATTGGATGAAGGTTTAACATGATTGGATGGATGGGCAAGGCTAGCCTTAAGTACCACTACATTGGCAGTTCCCTTGGATTTGGAATAACTCGTCTGAGGTTTCGAGGAAGAGGAAGTATCGTGTGATTTAAACGAGGAGTTCTTGTTTTGTAATTGTATCTTCTTCTCTTCGATGGCATAAATTTCAAGCTTACGTGCCATGGTGAAAGCCTCATCGAATGTCTAGAAGGTTTTCACTTATAAGGTAGGTGAGATATGTTAAGCATAGGCTTGTGTGAAGAGCTCTATGAGTTCAGTTTGTGGTAATTGGAAAGTGAGTTGGTTGATTAGGCTATGCCAACGAGTGACAAAATATGCGATAGATTCATTGTCATATTGATGCGTAGAATAAAGATCGGTCATGGTAACCTTCTTGACAACGTTAATCAAAAAATTATCCAAGAAGGCTTGGGCTATTTGGTTGAATGAGAAGATGGAATGTCTAGGTAATCAACTATACTAGTCTAATCTTTGGATCGAGTTAGGGACATGGGAAAGGTTCGCAAAAGTAAAGCATTATCATGAGAAATTAAGTAACACCCATGTTTGAAAGATCATAAATATTGTTGTGGGTCTTCCTTACTGTTAAAGCGATTAAACTTAGGCATCTCCCAGTGTATGGGATATGGGCGAATGGGAATGGATGGGTGAATAGGCTCATTACAAATCTCGTCATAGGTGAGAGAATTATGGGTGCCAAAAATAGATGCTTCTAATGTCTGCATCTTGTCCATGATTAACTTGATAAAGTCATTGTTAGGTTGTGAAGATTGGGTACCCCGGGACGAAAGGAGGGCTGTTGTGGAACATATGAAGAATAGGACATTCCGAATATGGTGGTGTTGAATAAAGAGGTGGGAATTGAGAGACAGGACAAAGAAGGGTATATACCTAGGATGAATGACCAATGAAACAGGAGGTGGTGGTAGTAGGTATGTGAGGGTGGGACATTCGTAGTGACCACAGTAGAGATTACGTAATAGAAAGGACAATGTTTTGAAATGGGGTAGAGGTTAATGACACACCAAGGATGGTAGCATTGTGACTAGTATATATGAGACAACAGTGTAGAGGATGTTATGTTTTGGGTGGTGGATGAAGGTACGGTTGAGACTATGGGTGCAATAGAGGTGATGAGATGTGGTGGTCAAAGCTGGCGTGAGACCTAGTTGGGACACAACCGGGGATAAAGCGGGTGAGGTCACCATTGTATGAGGTGGATCCAAGGCGGAAGTGATCATTAGGGATGGAGATAAGGATACGGGCATGACATAGATCAATTGAACCCAAGGAATCTCAAGTGGAGGCATGGGTGAGGTAGTGGCTCAAAGCGGTGAGATTCGATCCATGAGTCATGTGAACTTTGTGTCACTGTAGGAATGGTGATATGTTGAGTAGGATCCATGGATGATGATATGGAAGGTGGCGAAGGACTAGGTGATCAAGGGATAGGTGGGAGTGGTATTTGACTAGTGTGAAATACAAGAGCACTTGCCTAACTACTGAGAGTTAGCACCATGTGGATAGGAACTAATTTGGTGAGACTGTATTATGTTTGAATGGCACAGAACACAATAGAACTAGGAAAATAGTCAATGGTGAATGAATTAGGTCGGATGGTGAGCTGTAAAATAGCATAGGGTGACCAACATTGGTTCAGGTAAACTGATGTTGGTTAGGCTTAATCGATCTTTGGTCTTTGTGAAAAACCAACAGTCTATTAAATGATAGTCCTAAAGTGACAATTTTTGCACAGGATGAGACGTAAGGTGACTGTGATTGAAGTAACGATAATATGGAAGGTGATAGGATCCTTTTACAACTCAGAAAGTGAAATAGGTGTCTTTTGGATAGGTATCCAAGAAGACTTCAGACCGACATCGGTTGGGTTAAACCGATGCCAGTTAAAGGTAACCGTAGCCAGTTACTGTGAAATTGAAATAGAGAATAAGAAAGATGGTTGTGATTTAAAAATATGGTGTTGAATCAAATCCAGAAGTCTGAGAATGGTGTAGATGTGGTCCAGGCACACCCAGACAAAGTCATAATACACTAACTATGATTGGGAGTGTGTAAGGAAAGACAAAAATGATGTTCGAAAGCTCTCACCTCAAAATGCAAGTCAAGAAGAACACTAAGAAAGAACGTTCCTAGAGTGCCTATTCTATTACATTTGTTCAACTTATGCTATTTATATGGACTGAATGTTATGAACAAAACAATAGAATTTCTTGGTGAGGAAGGCTTCCTACGAAGAAATAATTCTAAAGGGTGAGGTTTCAGGAATGTTATGGTGGGGGCGGGCTTCACTCTGAAGTATGACTCAACAAAGCAGTGAGTTGGGTGCCCACTGTACCATGATTGTGTGATCACCTACAACTTCTTCTAGGTAATATTTTCTTTAGTAATTTGTGTATTTTGAATTTTTGTGTGGTTTGGTAGGACTTAGAGAAAGAGAAGAGGATAGAAGTACTTTTCTACGATTCGTTTGTCAACCATCAGCTAGTCATGACTTCCAGTGTATAGGTTGCCCTCAATTAATGTGAGCTAATGAGTTAAATCAGAATGCAATGCACTTTTTAAACCCAAATTGAAAGTATGACATTCGATGAAAACAATAGATGAACAAAGAGAGAGGATGCTCTTTCACTAAAATGTAGAAAAAAGGGGGAAGAAGGTTTCTTTTAAATACACCAAAAGAAATGTGTCTTTTGGGGAAAATAGAAAGAAGAGAATGTTACCAAGGAGAAGGTATTAATGTGAATGTTATTAAAAGGAAACAAACATACACAATTTTTTCACCTAGGAATGAAGAAAGATGTAAGGAACCCCGAATGGGTCCGACCAAGCGTGCCAAAATGTTTCACCTGATTTCTTAGTTTTCTAAGAAGTACTTGACAAACAGATAAGGTAAAGGTGGTAAGAGGAATACTTGGTTTGAGATGGTTGAAGGTTGTATGTGCACGTATCTGAATTCTGAATCAAAGTGATTGTGAGACCTTCCTTTTGGCTAGGAGGAACTACCTATATAAGAATCAAAACAAGACCACCAAAGAGAGTTAAACAATATATGCAGTGGACTGCCTAGCATGTGCTAGATCCTGGAAGTGCGATACTTCCTAGATGGCTGTCAGTCCACTATTTAAAACAATTCAATGTTGAAATCAAGTAAATATTTTCCTACTGTAGTTTAATATGATTTAGGCATCTCATAAAAAACACAATAGGCTAGATCTAATCTAACAGGCTAGGCTAGAAGGAGATCTAAAGGTCAAGTAAGTTGGTTATAGGTGAATGCGAGCTAATGAGGCTAGGTTAGGTACAAATCTGAAGGTCAAATAGGTGTTCAGGTAGATATAGGCTAAGAATGATGAGGTCAAGTTGAATGTGAGTCACAAATAGGTTGTTGTTTTGGTAGAGATCAGGGAAAATAGAGACTGACCATGGTTCTACAAAGCGATGACGTCTTCTTATCAGAATCAAGTGACGGTTAGAGAGAACCAATGATGGTCGAGTCGGGAAATGGTAAAATCACATGGTCCTCATTTTGGGAATTTTGGGGAAAAAGTGGAGTTTTGGAAGGTAGGGATTGATCACAGAGGGGGTGTAAATATGTTGCGAAAGGTATGAGATTACTAAAGAGGTCAGATAGATAATTAGGCAAGGTATTAAGACGATTTGGTATAGAAGGTGGCTATAGTTGGAAAGAGGGAATGGATAGAGGGTAAAAGACTAGGTTCCTTTACCACAAGGACTATAGCTGATGATAAGAAAATGAAATAGATGGAAGGAGGATACTTACTCTTCTGTGAGGTACAGTCGAAGAATAATGAAGAAGTTACTACATTGGAGAATGCTGGGAAGAAATTTTCACTATTGTGCCAGTGTATTTGGTTGCCTTTGTTGATCACAAATCAATCTTTTTTGTTGTCACATCAAAAGAGATCAAATGTGAGATCATAAGTCTTAAAAAAAACCCAAAACCCAACAACCAAAAACCCATATTATAAAGCTGTAGATGGGTCTAAATAGGCCATTTGGTCCATCCCGATATAACCAGTGTCAGTTTAGGGGAACCGACATAGGGTTTAGGGTAAACCAACATCGATTTTGGTGAGATATCTCAAGTTTTTCAAAATTTTCCGGGAATTCGTTATGCCATTTGATGAGGTATCTTCTTTTTCTCGGGAAAAAACCAACATTAGGAGGCTTTTAATGTGAGGTGAGGGGATGGGTCTAATGTTAGGTTTTATTTAGGATATTGGTTTAGGGTTTAGGTTAATGAGTCAAATGATGGGGGTAGTTAGGTAAGGTGTATTTAATAAAGGAAACTCTATTAAATAGGTGTGTGAGGGTGGTGAATTAATTTAATGTAAATAATTAAATTAATATGTGGGTGAAAAAAGGCTATTAACTTAAATAATTAAATCAATATGTATGGAGATAAATGGCATTAATTTAATTAAAGTAATTAAATTAAAATGTGTGGGATGTGTGTGCATGTATACTTTGCTTAATGCTAAATCAAATGAAGCAAGAACTACCACCTAAAATAGTTATACAATTTAGCTAAAACAAAGCATAAACAACATCATGATAAGAATTAAACAAGGGTTAGATGCTAGCATTCATAAATACAAACTTTGAAACTAAAAATGCTAAATATCTAAACTCCTCTATTCTCTAACAAAAATAAATGAATGGACCTAAGTAGGCTCCACGGCTATCAAAATAGTTGTCCTTAATGTTCCAAGAACCTAGGAATGGGGGCTAATCAAAGTTGGGCTACAAGACCCTTTTGACACCTCCCATATGACCTAAGAACTTTAAGAAAGAGGCTTAACTCTTCAAGATGATGAACTCTCAAAAGGGAAAGGTGCAAGCTCTTAGTCTCTTTGCTATATGCTTTGCATTTGCTCTCTAAGGAGTTTTTAGGTGTAAGTAAAAGGTAGGTGGAGGGATCTTTATACAGCCCAAAGGATAAAGGATTCAACACATTCTCATGAATGTGGGATAAAGGTAAAACATGATTAAGAATGGATAAGGTTGCTTTATTAAAGGTAACCTTACGCTAGAAGAGTTTAATACATGTTTAGCAAGTCATGGGAGTTGGGGGTGTTTTAATTAATCAAAGGTGATTAACTAATAGGTAGATGTAAGCTTATAGAAGATAATTAGAGGAATATTAGTACGATTTAGGCTATTAAAGGGGATTAAATCAATTAAATATTGATTTATTATTTAAATGGAAGGAAAGCTAATTAATTAATAATAATTAATTAGTCTAGGTAGAAGGGTGATTTATTAACGGAAGGTCATTAATTAGGTATTTGCTTTAGATAGAAAACTTAATTAATTAGCTTAGTGTAATTAATTAATGATGATATGAGGGAAAATGAGTGCTTTTGAGGATATGTCGTTGATTTGTGAGAAAGGGGATAATTAGCACAATTTAAGTATTTAAATTGCTTGGGCGTAATTATAGGTGTCTACATTTACCCCTCTTTGGGGTGGCATAAGTGATGCCACTTCAAAGATAGTAGAGACGAAGAGATTTTGAAGGGATAGAAGAAAAATTAGTAGAGGGAGAGATGCCCCTCAAGTGTCGATGGGGTGATGAAGGAAGCCAATCGATGATCGAAAAAGATGAGAAGTATGCGAGAAGAATGGGGACAAGGCGGGATGCCCGAGGAGAGGGAGAATTAGGGGTGAAAGGGAAGTGGCGTAGAATAAATATGGATGAGAGGAGAGAAGAGCTTATTCTCTAGCCACTTATTTTTTGGAACAAATTTGATGTCATCATATTGCCATAGGAACTACATCATCAGTCCTTATGAAAAATATAAGCATACGACAAAGGTAGAATGACATGAAAAGCCATACTACGAACAATTTTCCATTGATAAAAAAACTAAGCGCACACAACATACAAAAATGCAATGCAATACGAGAAAGTGAAAGATTCCTAACTCCATGCAACATACAAAATATAATGCAATACGAGAAAGTGAAAGATGCCTAACTCCATGCAACATACAAAATGTAATGTAATACGAGAAAGTAAACAAGCTAAACTAACAGAGAAACATAATATAATGTTTTTATTATCAAGCTTCGATTACTGACCTATGCAAAATTAACGACAAGGGTCAAGGATGATGGTGCCCCAAGCAAGGATACATACGAGGGAATAACGAGAGGACACTTGGAGTCGATGGAAAAGTAATGTGCACTACGAAACAAGCAGCACAGAACAACTTGTTGTGCCCCAAAGTACGGATGAAGTAAGAAGCCTAACTTTTGTTGATGGAGGTAGATCAACATGATTCGCAAGTCACACACATGAACAAGTGAGAACCAAAGAGTGACGTTTTGTAGGATGATTTTCAATTTTTAGAAGTTTTCTAAAACATATTTGAATGTTTTTGATGATTTTTTCCTCTAACATATTTGAATGTTTTGGTTGATTTTAAAAGTTTTATGAAACTATGTATAGGAAGACAAGAAAGCGTGGATGCCCCTAGTGATAGATGGGATGCACAAGGGCATAAGGCCACGTGCGTACCTGAAAGGTGAAGATGTAAAAATGTCCCAATGATAAGGTGGGAGTATTCAAAGGTAAACTCTTCACATGTAGAAGTGGGACCCAAGGCCATTATTGCTAGGTTCAACATGATGATGAACATAAACCAATAAAATGCTGGGAAGAAGCAAGGATGCCCCCAGCGTAAGTTGGCCTACAAGCACATGATAGAAAGGAAGGAGAAAATTATTTTTGTGGAAGGGGACAAAGGTTTCCACAAACATGGAAAACAAGTAATCTTATACACATGGATGTTTTGAAAGAAGTAGAAGAACGATGTGAATGGTATGAATGTAGCTTAGAAGCCTCGAGATGAAGAAGTGATTATCCAAAGGCATAAGTCGTGAGACGTGATATGGACTAGAGTAAGATTCTGAACAAGGTCTAAAAAAGAAACTTGGTAACATACTAATCCTGTTTACTCATAGAGATCCAGTTTGTGCACATGGATTTTATTACCTCTTGAAGTGAAGATTTAATAGACAACAAGTGAAGAGACCCTAGCCAATGTGTAGGAATGATTTATTTTGATAAGTGATTTTATGAATGGAGGGTGAAAGCATAGTCGTACATTGCTCCAATGCCAACCAGAGTTCATAGCCACAGCGGAGATGTATTTAATTCTAATTGCAACATTTCTCTACTACCAGTCAGGCGTCCATAGCCCCGATAGATATTATTGGAAATACCCCAAGAGAGAGTTATATATCAATTTGCTTTTGCTTTGTAGCTTTTAGATTTTGATGTTTGATTGATTTTGATTATTTTTTTGTCTGAAAACTTATTTCATCTCACTTGTTTGACAAGGGGTTAAGAACCACTGATGGCTTGATGGAAGGAGGTGGAAATGCTTGTGATGATGACATTGGCTAGTGTCAACAAATATGTCCGAAATTTCTTTACAACAAGTTTATCAGATGTTTGAATGTGATAGGATCTCCATGAGGTCAGACGTTCTTTAATTTACCAAGGTGATAAAAGACCAGGGGAAAACAGATACCATAGAGATAAATGTCACAAAATGTATGTGAATAAGCTAACCAAAATATCACACCGAAGGGATGAAAATGGTAGGAAGACTTGCGAAGAATAATAAGGAAGGGAAGAAAGAAATATCCATGTGTATACAACACCTGATTGCAATGTTTGATCCTTGTACCTTTGATTTTTATTTTATTTTTATTTTTTTAGATTTTTGATATATATATATATATATATATATTGAACCGTTGTTACTAACAAAGTCACTCTGTGTGATAGGATCCAACAACGATGTTTGCAACTTCCTTGATAAGGGAGACTAAGCATGTTTGTTTATCAAGAGTCATGTTTTCCCCAATCTCGATGATCGTGGTGAGTTCACACTCAACAAAGGACTGTGATTTATCCTGAAACATGGATTTTGTATGTGGGAGCTTGAGTTCGCTATCCATAGGTTTATGCACTTTCTACCATACTTGATGGTTATGTTGATGTGTGTTCTTGAATCGTGCTTGATTTACAAATTTGAGATTGTTCCAGTTGTTGGGGGATTTTGAGCTCTTGGAAGTTTTGACTGAGCTTGATAATGAACCTGTTTGGGTTTCTTATAAGCTGACGCTTGAATTTTCTGACCTTGAGAAGGAGAAGAATGTGAACATTTATGATTGATGATAGGAATGATAGAAATGGTAGTGGGCTTGCCACAACCATTGATAGAAGAAATATGTGATAGATGAAAAGGATACGGTCCAAGAATTGAAGAGGATGGGCTACTAGGAGGTGAGCCACGGATAGAAGGTGAAAGGCTACTAGGATGTGGCCCAAGAATAGAAGAAGAAGGGCTACTAGGACATGACCCATAGATAGAAGACAAAGGGATACTAGGATGTGGCCCAAGAATAGAAGAAGAAGGGCTACTAGGACGTGACCCATAGATGTAAGATAATGGGCTGCTAGGATGTGGCCCAAGAATAGAAGATGATGGACTACCCGAGGGTGATCCATACCTAGAAGACAAGGGGCTAGTTGGACATGCCCCAAGAATAGAAGATAGTGGGCTACTCAAAAATGTCCCACAAATAACAGAGGGAGGGCTATTAGAATGTGACCCACACCTAGATGAAGATGAAGGGCTACTTGGCATTGACCCCATAAGAGATTGTGATTGAGGAATTATGATAGACAAAGATTTATTGGGTGATGAGAAGATAGGCCATGGATCTATGCAAGACCAAGGAGTTTCATCACATAATGAAGAATGTGAAGATGGAATAATAAGAGGAGGATCAAGTTGCATGATTTGAGGCTCTTCCTCTATTTCTTGATCAAAGGAATCAACCTTTTCCTCATAATATGTAGATGCATCAAAGTCTAAAGAGAATCCTTTTTGTAATCTACTAAAGGAATATCTTCATATGCCCCTATAAATGCCCTGATTGTCTCTTCATTCTGAAAGAGATCAATCGGTATGAGTTGTTGATCAATCCCTAGGGGTTTATTGGAAGAAATAGGTTCACTTGGTGTGGAAGGCTGAGAATATGTTTGATGATTATTGATAGAAGAAGATGGTGTGGGGGACGAAGAATAAGTGTAGCTAGATGTCTCAGGAGTAGAAGAAGGTGGTGTGGACCTACCTATACAATGGTATGTCGTATGTAAAATAGTAGGATTAAGTCCAAAGTTTATAGATTGCGATGCATGGGTCGATTCAGATGTTTGTCTCGAAGGACTTTGAGTCACACGAATCTTCATAGAAGGAAGATTCCATGGGGGTGATTGATGAAGAAGGTCCTGTAAAGAAGGGGAGGACTGTGATTCAAGCATCACATTAGATGAATGATTACAAGGGTCCTGCGAAGGAAGAGAGGACCACGATTCAAGAATTATATTATACTTTTGATTAGAGGGATTTGGAGTCGCATGTATCTTCAAAGGAAGAAGACGTCGTTGGGGCGACTGATAAAAGGGGTCCTGTGAAGAAAGGGAGGACCGTGACATAAGAGTCACATTAGATGATTGATGAAGAGGATCTTGCAAAGAAAGGGAGGACCATGACTTAGGAGTTACATTAGATGACTTAGGAGTTGAATTAGATGAATCTGAATAGTAGTTTGGATTTGAATCCTCAGAAGAGTTAGAGGAAATATTTGAATTGGAATCCTTAAAAGAAGAGGAAATGTTTGGATTATAATTAGAAGAAGAGTGAGGGGAACTCGAATAATAATTTGGATCAGACGTGTCAAATCATACCACCGACTATGAGATGAAGGTGGGGAACGAGTTACCCGTATGGGCTCTATAGCACGAAGAACCAAACGAGGTTTAGTTGTGATGGGAATCCTATGATTTGAATTGCTAAACCTAGGTTCTGTATTTTTGTAAGTATGGGGAACCACATGATAGTTAGTCATTTTTGGCACTATTTTAAGCACAAATGTCTAGATCTAGATAGTGTGATGGAACTCCTTCAAAGGGAAGGAAGTGACATGTCAATTTTGGTAGCATAAGGACAACCAACTAGACATTGTGTAAGTATGGGGATGCGTGTGTGATTTTTGAAGAAGGTCTAAGGAAAATAGACATCATGACGATGTAATATCGATGAGATAAAAAGGGATTTTCCTAGAAAATAAGTTTTCTGAATGAATAATCACAAGGAACAATCATGCAAGTGTGAAACCCAAAGCCAATCAACAAGGAAATACACCATATGAAAATGCGATGCAAAGATGATCAACAAGATGTTTTCACTTATGCCAAGTTCAAGGAAATGAACAAAACGTAAGTAAAAACAAGAAGTCAATGCGATCTCCCAATCAAGATATACGATGAGCGAGATCAAACTTGATTAAGACCTATATCTCAAAAAGTGCCAATTACATTTCGTGAATGCCACAATAATATCACCAAGATATGTTAACCCACTTTGCATGAGAAAGTGAAGTATTGATATATAGGTGTTATTGATATAACACACACAAATAGTAACACCTAGCACTCTTTGAAATCGAGGTAATAATAGAACCGAACTAAAAAGCTCAAAGTACGAGTTAGGAATAGTTAAAAATGTGTGCAACGTAACCATACAATATAGGTATTTATGTTGAGTTTACAAGAAACAAGACGTAAATATCAAAATTGTAGTGATACGATACAAAAAAGCTAACTCTTCTAAGGAAGTCTGTGGTGATGAACCACACCTAACTACAATGACGACCTTGACATGGGTATCAAGATCACAATGGCTACCAATAACATGAAAACACCTCCGCACACTTTAGACATTTAACTAACCCAACCACAAACATGGATGGGCGTAAATGGACATAAAAGTGAGAGAAATAGTCGATTGGTAACACAAAGGTAGTCACCCTTCTTTTGATCAACAAAGTGTCAAAAGAATGTGAAAGAAGTAAATCAAAAAAGATGAAAAATGTTAGCCTCACTTTGGCAGAGTTTCACCTCGCCCTAAGGCAAGTAAAAACTAGGAAAAAGTAATACGTCACACGTTTCTCAAAAATAAGGTTCACAACTCAACATTGTTTTAAAATGGTCAAAGTGGGCTCTTAGCCAAAGTATATTCTCCTAGATGGTTCTCTCACCCTAGATGTTACAAAGTTGCCACGAGTGAGCGCAATTTACCCAAAAAGTCACACTGACTAGTTTGGGAGTATCTCGGCTTTACTTTACCCCCTTCAAGAATAGTAGGTAACTAGTGCATCTACGTGTACTATCACTGGGGTCGCCACAATGGACAACTTGTAACGCTATCTCACAAAGGAATCACTAGTCAAGTAGGTAGTGCGGAGCACTTCCTATTTCATCCATAAGGTTCCCTCTTGCGTGGACTACTTTGGGGTTCCTGGAACCACCCCCATTGTTGTAGCTTAAGGCGTTATGCCAAAAGGGTTATGTTCAGTTGAGTGGAGAGGGACGTACCCTTTTCAAACCTACAATACAAAGTGTTTTGAATATGTTGTTCTTTTTATCTTGTTTAATTAGGTGTGGTTTTCTTGAACACTTTTTGGCAACCTATATAACAACTGTATTAGTAGTTTTTTAATTTTTTTGGTTCCTCCTTTCTTTGACAAGCATTTTTAGGTCCTACACTCAAGCGTTAGTAGTTCTCCAAGAAAATCACATTATTTAAAAGAGGATTAAGAGTTTCTTTTGATTCTCAAGATCATCCAAGGATGCAAGAGAAGAGCATACACAACAAATAATCCAACTAAAAGTAAAGAAAATATTTTCAATCAATGAACCATACAAAATTCTTGATAAATGTTCATTCCCTTAAACCAAAAGTGAAAGATGAAGTTTCCAATTTACCAAATGTTATAAAATGAAGACTAAAGTTGCTTTTGATTCTCAAGATCACCCTAAGGTGTAAGAGAAGAGCATACACAAAATTTATCCCAACTATATAGAAATGGAAAACTTCAAATCAAAGGACCATTGAAAAATACTTTGTAAAATGTTCATTCCCTTAAACAAAAGTGAAAGATGAAGTTTCCAATTTACTAAATGTTATAAAATGAAGACTAAAGTTTGCTTTTTATTCTCAAGATCACCCTAAGGTGCAAGAGAAGAGTATACACAAACTTTATCCCAACTATATAGAAATGGAAAACTTCAAATCAAAGGACCATTGAAAAATACTTTGTAAAAGGTTCATTCCCTTAAGCAAAATGAATAATCAAATTTCCAAGTTTAATCCCAATGTTAACAAGATAGAGATCAAAGTTGTTTTTGATTCTCAAGATCACAAAAAGGTGCAAGAGAAGAGCATACACATGCTTTGGCCTAAATCGAGTAAGCATGGAAATACAACATTCATCAAAATATTAGACATGTTAGAAAATGACCTGTTTTAAAATAACAGAAAAACCTACAACTTCTATAAGTATAAATCCTGAATTTATGTTTTCATTACATATTTAACTTCAATACCTTTCCAACACAAAAAAAAAAGGAGTCATTTCGAGTTTGGGAGCAAAAGTTATGGCCTTGAAGATGGGTTACACATATGCTCTTATGCTCATGGGTATGCACTTGACATCACTCAAAAAAATGTCAAAAAAACGTCCCTTAATATGAAAAATGGGTAAGCTCAATTTTTACAACAACCCATCACATTAATATATGAATAGAAGACTCAATGCTATCAAACATTAACATATATGCTCAAGAATTTAAGATTTTCAAGAAATTGACAAAACTAGCATGTAGAATGATGAAAAAGTAAGCTCTAAAAATGAAAACATGATGAAATCTTGAAATTTTCTCACCAAGATTAAATTTTGACAGCAACCCACCACATTAATATGTAAATAGAAGACTTATCACTATCAAACACTAACCTACATGCTCAAGAATTGAAAATTTTCAAGAAATTGACAAAACTAGCATGTAAAATGTTTAAAAAGGAAGCTCTAAAAATGAAAACATGATGAAATATTGAAATTTACTCACCAAGATAAAATTTGGGCAGCAACCCACCACATTAATATGTAAATAGAAGACTCAACACTATCAAACACTAACCTACATGCTCAAGAATTGAAAATTTTCAAGAAATTGACAAAACTAGCATGTAAAATGTTGAAAAAGTAAGCTCTAAAAATGAAAACATGATGAAATCTTAAAAATTTCCCATCAATTCCAATTTTTAAAGAACTTCACATCCTTCATACCTACAAGGAATACCCAACACATGCAAACTCAACAAAACAAGTTAAAAAAACAAGTTAGATCAACATGTGTAAAAGAGGGTTAGTAACAATAATAAAACTTAGCTGCAAAAACTTGAAATTAAGTGCAAAGGACAATGGAGTAAGTCCCACCGGGTGTGAAAAAATGTGTGCATGTATACTTTGTTTAATGCTAAATCAAATGAAGCAAGAACTACCACCTAAAATAGTTTTACAATTTAGCTAAAACAAAGCATAAAAGTCATCACGATAAGAATTAAACAAGTGTTAGATGCTAGCATTCATAAATACAAACTTTGAAACTAACAATGCTAAATATTTAAACTCCTCTATTCTCTAACAACAAATAAATGAATGGACCTAAGTAAGCTCCATAGCTATCAAAATAGTTGTCCTTAATGTTCCAAGAACCTAGGAATGGGGCTAATCAAAGTTGGGCTCAAGACCCTTTTGACACCTCCCATATGACCCAAGAACTTTAAGAAAGAGGCTTAACTCTTCAAGATGATGAACTCTCAAAAGGGAAAGGTGCAAGCTCTTAGTCTCTTTGCTATATGCTTTGCATTTTCTCTCTAAGGAGTTTAGGTGTAAGTAAAAAGGTAGGTGGAGGGCTCTTTATATAGCCCAAAGGATAAAGGATTCAACACATTCTCATGAATGTGGGATAAAGGTAAAACATGATTAGGAATGGATAAGGTTGCTTTATTAAAGGTAACCTTACTTTAGAAGAGTTTAATACATGTTTAGCAAGTCATGGGAGTTGGGGGTGTTTTAATTAATCAAAGGTGATTAACTAATAGGTAGATGTAAGCTTATAGAAGATAATTAGAGGAATATTAGTACGATTTAGGCTATTAAAAGGGGATTAAATCAATTAAATATTGATTTATTAGTTAAATGGAAGGGAAAGCTAATTAATTAATAATAATTAATTAGTCTAGGTAGAAGGGGTGATTTATTAATGGAAGGTCGTTAATTAGGGTATTTGTTGGATAGGAAAATTAATTAATTAGATTAGTGTAATGTAATTAATTAATGATGATATGAGGAAAATGAGTGCTTTTGACGATATGTCATTGATTTGTGAGAAAGGAGATAATTAGCGCAATTTATATATTTAAATTGCTTAGGCATAATTATAGGTGTCTACAAAGTGCGGGAGGTAAGTGCTAAAGTGTTGAGGATAAGGAAATGATTATAGGTTTGCGGTAGGGGACCAAGGTGATTACAACATGATTTCAGTGTCTACAACCCCAATACCCCCATTGTCCACCTTCCTCTTCATCACATCCACCTTTATCAAACCACTCATAGATTCGGTCTTCTACCTCATCCGTTCTTAGTTTGAAGGGGATCACCTTTACCCACACATGGGGGCACCCACATCTTATTTTTGTCAGCATCACTTATAAATACTATCCACACAACAATAAGGGGGAAAATGTAGACACCAAAATTGGTTCATATTCCCCTTAATCCCTTGTCAAGTAACCAGCTCAAACATACTCACCTAACCAAGACCCCTTCCACCCCACACTAATATTAATTTAATTGATTTAATTAAATTAATATATATCCTCAAAATATTTATTATCTCATTATCTTAATTTTTACCCCACCACCTCACCTAGACACCTCACCCTAAACCTATTCTTGGCATGTTTCCATAATTAACAATAACTAGGTCTTACTTGCCTTAATGAGCTAATATTTGGTCTAACCTAAAATCAATCCATAAAATCTCTCTAACCACATTCCCACCCATTAGAAGGGAATTTTTTGTTCTAATACACAAAAACAAACTAGCTTGGCCCAAATAATTAGAAAGATCTTCCCATTTTAGTAAACCTAGGAAATTCCACCTTAACCACTTTGCCAATCATCCCTAAACCGATGTCGGTCAACCCAAAACAATCATTGGTTACCATTTATTCACCTAAGTAACCTTGTTTTTGGTTAGCACATTCTAAGAGATAGAAGATGAGAAAAGAGATGTATGCAAGCAGAACTGCGAGTCTTTTCACGTACCCAGCACCTTCATAGCTAGCACCAGGACAAATCCGAAGCATTTCACTCACGGAAGAATTTTGGGATTCACTCTTTGCTGCACCAAATACCTTCCTTTTGATCAACTACCATTACCATTCAGCCATCCAGTCTGCATCATAGTAAGTGTATCCTTAACCAACATTGTTATTTTAGTTAGTAGCTTTTGTTACTCTTGTTATTAATCTACACTTTATATGCTCATTCTTTATCCCTTACTAACCTATAAGCCAACCATTTCCTTACCCACACCTCCAAATCACCCATCCTTTCCTGTTGTTCATCCCTGAATACACCTGAGACTTTTATAAACCTCCTTATCTACCCTACCATCTCTATCAAATCCCATATCAAACCTTGCAATTAGATCTCTATGAGTTTCATACACCCCGACCTTACAGGACACGAGTTACCCATAACCATCATCGGTTATGCATATACCATTGTTGGTTATACCCAACCAATATTGGTCTTTTTGTTTTATACTTGGCCCAAGAATAGAGCCAAAAACATCTTACCAGTTGACCTAAACAACCCAGAATTAGACCCTGACCAGTCCTAGTACCGTGACAGACACTTCATCCTTTTGATCTAACTATGACCTATCCTATTGTGATTAGATTTGCTTATTGTATTTTAATGAGATACCTATATCATATCAACTATAGTAGGACTTTAATTATCTATTGCATTGATTTTTTTTAAACAATGGATTGACAACCATCTAAGAAGTATCACACTTCCTAGAACTAGCATATGTTAGGCTAGTCCATTGTCATATATCATTTAAATTCTCTTTTGTGGTCTTGTTTTCTATCACAGGTAGTTCCTCCTAGCCAAAAGTAAGCTCTCACAATCAGCATTGGGTCAAGAAGCCTGAATGCATGCATAAACCTCTAACCACACCATTTAATAGGTATTCCTCCTATCCCTTACCCTTATTTGTTTTGTCATTCAAAACTTAAAGAAAATGGTTAGAAAACTAGTTCCTCATCCTCTTATGAGAGTTTTCCCTTGGAATGGAGCTCCTAAAAATAAACCACTATAGAAGGATAAGATCAAGTGGGTTACAAAAGAGAAATGATTTTTACTCTAAAATAATTGAAAGTTAATCATGTATGTCACATGATTAAACTTCACATATAATTCATGATAGTGCATCTTTGGTGTCCAAAGTGATCACATGTCCCATATTCCATCGACTAGTATGACCTTATGTTTTGCGAGTTAGTCATTATTATTTCCATGACATAATTGCTATTTCCTAAATGTGACATTCCTTATCAAATAGCCGAGTTTCATATGAGGATTTCCCTTCCTTATTTCTTAAGAAGAGGTTTCCTCACATTAGAATTATTCTTGCATAATTTTTTTGATGGAATCCTTCCAATATTTTTACACTCTATGTCATACATTATTTTATCATAAAAATCATTACACATTACTATATGTAACATGCACAATCAATTTTACACAATTTAATCACAACTATTATACCGAGTTAATAAAAGTAAATATAACAACTAACATACATACATATCAATTTCTATACAAATAAATCACATTATACAACATATATCAATTTCTATATAATTAAATAATTGTTTGGAGCATTATTCACACCTTATTTGGAGACGCTTTAGATATTGTGGTTGTTACTCCTTTTGATATTTTTGTTTCCACCTCCACTTCATGTAATTATAGTTCTATTGATACATATTTTCTTTCTCATATTCCTAATGATGAGGATTGTTCTTCTAGTTTTGATGATGCAAGTATTAATGAGGATACATCTCCTCCCTCTCATAATCACCTTTTAGAGAATTTTGAATCTCCTCATAACTCACCCACCATCGGGATCCATCGACACTAGGAAAACATGTTCTCGGTTTCATAGTTTTCCACTTTCTTTCATTACATTTTCCTCTAATCCACATTCATTGTGTGAGGCATCTTCTACTCCTACTTCTTATGTTGATGATACATGTATGCATTCCAAAATGTCTCTTAATAAAATGCACTCCTAAATCATCCATTGAACAAGGATATTGAGGGAACAAGTAGGAAACAAATATGTACTAACATACAAGGGGATAAACTTAAAGGGGCTACAGTGAGCGCTAAGGTCACATATCTAGAGGGTAGTAATCCCTACACTAGGTCAACCTAAGGTTTCTAAGGCCTGCGGTCAACATAGAGAAAGGAACCCTCTTTGAGTTATCGATAGGCTGAGTGTGGAGAGGTATGGATCAATGATAAATGAAATAAGCATGCATAAAATAACTAAAATGAAATCTAATGAGATGTCAATGGATGAGATTATTATGCTAACTAGCATCCAAACATACCAAATATTAAGCCAACATAACACAATGAAGAATGGAATGAACTTACCTCTGCGCAAAAGGACAAGATATGGTTAGAGCACTCACCTTGTACCTATAGCAACATCACAGCGATGCATTTATCTCTCCCGATAAGAAGCACACATAGAGAGATTTTCTATTAGGTGGAGAAGGGGAACACATTTCTTGTCCTATGTTGGAAGCACAATCACCGATAGGGGGTGAATCAATGTCTTTAAAATTTTTACTTAAATTTACTTAACTTGTATGAATCATCAAAACAACCATTCAATCATTCATTAACCATTGTGAGCTTATAAACATGAAACAATCATTCACAAGAACACAAGCAAGAAATATAACACCAATATGTATGTGGGAAACCATTAATAGGAAGAAAACCATTTGGTCTTTGTATTATAACAAAAATCAAGTTTTAGTGAAGCACTAACTCCACAAGGAATACCCACCCTTGAATTTATATATACGAACTAGACTTTATCAAGCACCTACATGCAAGGAGGCTACAACCCCTTGATTTAGGAAGTACCAACTCCACAATGAAACACCAACTCCCTAGGTTTTTAGCAAGCACCAACTTGTAAGGAAGACTCAACACCAACTCTAGGGTTCATTTTAGGGCAAATATTCATGAATAGGAAAATATTAGGATTTTTAATTTTAAAATTGGTAAAAAAATTATTGTTGTGCGGTAGCGCGTTCACTAAAATTTTACGGGTTCTAAATTAATTTGAATATAATTTCACCTTAGTGTTTCCTCTAAGGGTTGACCAATGTTAGTATATTCACCTTCATGTTATAATATACTATTATATATAGGATTACTTTACCATAGTATAGTAATACATTATACTTTCAAAATTCGTTAGTAAACCTATAAAAAAGCTGAAATTATAAGCCAAAAGCCAAAGGAATTAGTGAAAGAGCTAAATGAAAAAAGTGAATTGTCTGCGTCTATTAAGGTTTTTTTTTGCAAAATTGTTACCGAGAAGATAATATTAATTTATGTTTCCATAAGGTAAGGTGATTATGTTATGTCGAATGGTAACAAACCATATTACAAATGAAAACATATATATGTGTTTCTCGTTTGTGATATTAGTTATGTTATCATTTGGTAACATTAATTTGTGTTGTCATTAAATGGTATTATTTTGTGTTACCAGATGGAAACATTAATTTTTGTTGTCATTTGACAATATTAGTTTATGTTACCGTTAGGAAACATTAATTTTTGTTTTCCATTCAATAGTATTAGTTTGTGTCACCGTTTGGTAACATTAAGTTGTGTTTTTGTTTTGTAGCATGATCCTTTTTTTCGTTGTCTTTCATTTTTTTGTAGATCTTATTTGAAACTTATATATTTTTGTCACATGTACAAAATTCAAATTTTTAAATCACCCATATGATGTCCCCTATTACAAATGAGAAAATAACTCGAGGAAAAAGAAAATGCGACATGGAAATTTCAAAATATTTTAGTCAACCGAAAGTAACCTTAGTGGAAAGAGGTAATTTTGAATCTTATTATGTTAATGTTACTTTACTTGTTAATCTACTTAAGGATGTAGTAAGTAAACCAATTATATCAAATGCGAGAAAACAATAACAATGACCTTACTCCGGATGAAATTCCCAATCATCAGAGTAATTCAATTCACATTGACAGTACTGATAATCCCATTTTTCATCCAACTCGGAATTCAAATAAATATTCCGAAACACACATAAAAAATGTAAGAGTGGGAAGTGGAATTTAGGAAGGACTTATTTGAATGGTTAACCAATCATCCATTCATTGAACTAGAAAATAGTATTGATACTCCTACAGAATGTAGATGTATTATATGTAGTTGGAAGGCAGGAATTGACCACAAAATGTAGGTGAATTTAGACACAATAGAGAAGTATTGTGGGAAAGTATGAGTCTAAAAAGTAAGATGATAGAATAATAAAAAAATAACTAGATGGAAAACGAGGAAGATTGTTTACATATGAGATATGCAACAAAATATGAAAATCATCATAAACATCTTCAAGACCTAGTTGAGAAAGGTGGAACAATAAAGGCTAAATTTGAAAAAGCTACTGATGTAAGTCTTTAGGAAAAACTTATACAATTTAGAACAATATTTCACATTTTAAAAAAGGGCAGACCAATTTTAGATCTCATTGATTATAAGATATTATTTCAATCTAATGGGTTTCCAAACATTCCAACAACACATTTTTTGAGATACCAATGCATGAGAAATGACAAAGTGTATGGTAGAAATTGAAATCACTAATTTGAGAGAGAAGGTAAAAATGTGAATTTTATCGCATTGTTGATTGATGAGGTCACAACAGTAGACAATACATCATAGGTATGCATGCATGTCTACACTTTTAGTTTTAATAACCATTTCAAGGAAAATCATCTACTAGTTATGCATAAAATGATGGAGAATTACAATTCTGAGAACCTCTACAAACTTGTTATTAAAAATTTGAAGGAAATAGCTGGTATGGATGATCATTCAATCTCTACAAATATGATTTGTGTTGGATTTGATGGGGCAGCTATCATGCAAGGTCAAAAAATTGGGCTTTGTATTCACCTTCAAACAACCATAGCCCCATACATGATACCTATTCATTGCATGACTCATAGAATGAATCTCGCTTACAAGATTGTAAGTAATTTTGAAAATTTTGCTAAAGTGGAGGAGATTATACGGGACTTGCATTCATATATGTCAAGTAATCCTAAAATATTTTTGGAGTTTTAGAGATTTTTGTTGGAATAACAAATGGTAAAAAAATGTTGAAAGATGTTGACACAAGATGGATATCATTGTATGATCCATCTTGTAGGATTTTTGAGGAATACATGTCATTAGCAGGGTATATGTTTAAGAATCGTAGAGTAGTTTACAATGTTAAAGATATATTATATCTCTTGATAGATTTGGAGACATTATTAACTTTATGTGGTATTTTTCCAATGTTGAAGGAAATAAATATCTTGGTGAAACAAGCTTAGGAAATATCTATATACATTGTTGATTTTATAAAATTAAGGAAACACGTATGTATGATTTTGGATACCTATATTCCACCAAAGACTAGTTCTAGAAGAAATTTTTAGTAAGCGGGAGTTTTTGTGGATACAAAATATCCCAACAGCTATTTTAATTTCAATATCAATGGTCATATTTGTATCTCAGTTGATGGGAAAAATATTCCAATGCACACTTTCCACAGAGATCCTTATGTAATAGGTTCTAAAATTGAGGAAGTACCAATCACAAGACTTCTTTTTTACGCTACAATTTCGATACACAAAAAAATGATGAATAGATATGAAACATTATCTTCTGAGATCAACGAGAATTTTAAAAATAGTGATCTGCTTGAGGCCATGGGAGTTGTAAATCCCAATTTATGGAATCGATGATTGGTGAAGAATAAAGAGCTCAACTCTTCATGAAATACATGATAGTACTTATGGATCAGTTTTGTAAATCTTCATATGTTGATGCATGGGAATTAAATGGTATATTTGACAAAAATTACTCATATCATAGTCATAACATTTTGCATTCACAATGAGTGATCAATATCGAGACTCTTGTTGAACCAACAGAAATGGGAGCTATCACACTATTGTGGAGAACGTTATATCAAATTAGCATTCTGAGAGAAATTTTAAGTGAATACTTTAAACTTGTATGAACTCATACATATAATTATTCTTGGGTCTATTGAATATGAAAGGGTATTTAGCACACTGACATTTGTGAAATACAAAATTCGCAATAGATTGGACAAGAATTTGGAAACTTGTTTGAGACTATATGTTTCAAGATATGGAGTGGACACATTTCCATATGAAAGAACACTAGCTACTTGGACATCCCTTACAAAGTGGATAGCTGTTAATCAAATAGTAAACAATGGAGTCTCAAATTATGGTGAAATTGACTTGGACTTTGTCAGACCAAAAACTACAACAGATAAAATAAGCGATAAAGTTCCATTAAGGATAGGATTTTTTTAGCTACAAGACAATTAAAAGTATTCATTTTCTGAAATATATATTGTGACTCAACATTTTTTTATTTACATATATTGTGTATATAATGTTTGGAAATTTTTAAATCCCTTTTATATTTTTATAATGTTTGGAAATAACATATGGTAGATAGTTGTGCAATATGCAAACTAGATGATGTAATAAAATTAAATTTCATTACTAGGAAAGTATGTTCAATATTTGATTTCTCAATATCAAATCCATAGGAACACATGTTTACAAAGATATTATAATCCATATATCCCATCATGATTATTAGGATTAATAAAAAAATAGCATTCTATATCCCATCATGATTATTGGAGATAATCTTTACATGATGAATCAACTATCAAGATTCAACAACAACATGTACATCCAAGTTTTAAATATTGAGTGCATACATGTTTGAAACTAAATTATACAATGTAAATCTAGATTCCATAATCCATGTATATTATTCATCAATTGTACAAGCTTGAAAAAAGATAATGTTTTCAAATTTCATTTGTCAAATACATCAATAGTTTTAATTCAGTTCATATACATCATCTTGGACACCAGCTCCAAGCGCCCCCATCCCCTCTGGGTTCCCCTGACCTCTTTGTACTTTGTTCACATCTTTTGGGTCCTTTTTAGCCATTTGGGCATCTTATCTTTTTGGTAGTCGGCATTTTTGGGGTTAATTATGAAATTTAAACAAGGGAATCATATAAATATAAAGTTATGTAGAAAAATAAAGGACCAAGAACTAAGTATTAGCTATCACCACATAAGGTTGCATCCAAAGGCTATTTAAGAGAATTCAAGTATAAATTCTAGCATCCATTCAAGGGCGGGACTGTATTCTTCGCATACACTTTAAAGGATGGGAAGTTCATTATATTTCATGCACACATATACTTACATCTTCTACATCTAGATATTGTTCTTTGTCAAGTGCGAAACATGCAAAATACACCTAGGGCATGATCTCTTCAAACACACACACACACACACACACACACACACACACACACACACACAAAACTAAATTGGGTCTAGCATGTAGTGCAATGCTTAGTTCTAAGATCACTTGTTTGAAAACTAAGATGCACTTTTGAGGGTTTTGTAGGTGAAATATTTATTATAGGTTATCGGGGATGTTGGAGAACTTGGTGTGACCTTCTAGTGACAAAGAGTGAAGGATAGAAAACATCGCATGACCCTTCAAAGGATTTTTATGAGGTTTTGGGAAGACACAGGTGCTCGGCCCGGTCTGAGCCGATGGGTTCCCCTACATATCTTGGGTGCCCCGGTCCACATAGATCATGTGGTTACAAAATTTTCCATGCCTTTGTGTGAAAATTCTCCCTCTCTATTTATCAATTTGTCATTGTGTCATAGTATGAAACTAATTATGAAATGACTAAGTTATTTTATCTCCTCCTTGTAACTAGGGTTTCATTATTTCCTATCTTTATTTGTTTGGTTGATTTATTTCATTACATACATGTTTGTTATAGATACTACATTCTTAGATTAGGCATAATTTTATTCATAAATAAAATTTTTCTTAATCATTTGGTGAACCCCACTCATGATTGGTCATTCAGATCCTTATTTGGCACATCATCTTTTCTATCATGGCTCCTAAAGTTGCTCAAATTTATTTGTATGATTTAATTCAAATGCATCCTAATTGCTAAGTTGTTCGAAAAAATCCCTAAACACCATGTATCTCCCTAGAGATATGACACCGCATCAAGTGAGTGTTATTCTTGATCATATATCTGATGACCCTAGTGTTCGTGATCCTCTATCTAATCAGCCCATTTTGGAGTCAATTCTGTTGGTGCAAATTCTGAATTTTCACACTTTACTCTAATTTTCTATATCCAGTTTTGCTAAGAAAACATTTCATTTGCTCAAATTGGTGACCTGTAAATCGTATTTTCCAATTAAATGCCTTTAAATTTTTCACTTTGTCATGATTTTTCCCTAAATTGAAATAAATTTCCAAGTTCCCCTCTTTTGTGCCCTAACTTCTTCATTTTTTTGGGCTGAGCCATTTTCCCCTTTGTCAAATTTGTGCAAAAATTAAAGTGGATCAAATCCAAGTTTTTTTGTTAAAATCTCATTCCCCAGGTCGTAAACAATGTAAAATCATGCTTCACTTGATTTAAAACCGAGAAATCTGCCCTCCTTGTGAAATTTTTTGATTTCTAGGGCATCTCCTGCATTTTTATGTTTTGACGGGCATACGGGTGTCATTTGCCCATCAAATTCATCCTTGCATCCTTTTGATGATGTGGTAGGTTTCTATTGGCCAGGAGCGGTTGGGAAAATGTTATAAGTTGTTACTTTTTGAAAAATTGACAAAGGAAAATTTTGCTCCACGGCCCCACATTTGCTACAGTGATGTGCCTACATGGCATGATTTGATTGGTTGGAGGATCGGTGGGTGGCGAGGTCACTTAGAACATTTTCTTCCATTTTGGAAAATTTCTCGAAGTCACTTTTTGGTCCGAAGGCCCACGTCCAATGGGAAGCGAGACACGTGGTAGGGGAGTTGGAGAAAAATTTTGATTCGGGGATTTGGGGGAAAATTTTGACCCAAGGGCCCGCATCCAATGAAAAGAGGACACGTGTCCAGGAGGGTCAAAAGAGAGGTGAAGAGTTGGAAAAATTTGAAGTTTTGGCTTCAAAATGCCAAAGGAAAAATTTGGCCCGAGAGCCCGCAACGAATTGGAAGGTGACACGTGGCACAGGAAGGTCAGGCGGGTGGAGGAGGGACTTGAAAATTTTTATTGTTTTTTGCCTTGGATGCTAAGGGTAAAAATTGAAAAATGGGCCCGCCTCCAATGAAACGTGGACATGTGTCAGGAGAGCTAAGGGAGAAGCGGGGTTGTGTGTGTTTTCTAGTTTTTTTGCCTTTGGAGGAAAAATCTCAAAGTTAAAATTTGAGCCGAATCTCCGTAACGAATCACAAAGCAACACGTGTCCACAAGGGTAAAATGGATTGGTGGACTTTGTGATAGTTTTGAAGTTTTTTAACTTCAAAGGGTAAAAAGTAATTGTTCACACCAAACTCCCACAACCAATGAAAATAGGACACATGTCCAAAAGGAGGTGGAGGTTTGGAGCGTGGAGGAAAGTGGAAAACTTTGCAAAATTTTGGCGAAAAACCTCAAAGTAAAAAATGGACCCAGAAAATTTGGAGGTGTTCTCCCATAGTGAATTAAGGGGCGACACGTGGCCTATTCCAAAAGGCAAAGAGGGGAGCATGGGCCCACAAGAGGATTTTGTGCTCACGGAGGAATGAAGGAAAACTTGGAGGGATGGCTCTACAGTGAATGGGAGACCGCCACGTGGCCGAAGAAGCAATGGGTGTTCGGGCTCGTGGAGGTTTTTGAAGAAATTTTCCTTTTCTCAAAAATGAGAAAATTTCATTATTTTGGCCCGTAGCTTTTAGTAGGGTCCACCTAAGGACACGTGGCGGGTCGAGGGGGCAAGTGGGGAAAATTTTCAAAATTTTCCGAAGTTCAAAAAGGTTTAAGATGCATTTTAAGGATTGGGGCCCACTCCAATCATGTTTGGACACGTGTCCCACCTTGTCCAAAGGAAAAAGGTAATATTTGAGGATCTAATCGGCCACGTGGATGGTAGAAAATTAAAGTTGATTTTTAAATCAACGGTCACTGTGTAATTTTGTTTTTGGGCGCACCATGGAAGCTCCAGGAAGTTTGGATTCACCATTTCTGCACCGATTCACATGAAATTTTATATGAATCTACATCCCCTTGGCCTTCTGAATGCAATGGCATCATTTATTTGAGCTAATTCGGTGCCCTATAGTGTTTTTCATGAAATATTTTCTCATCCCATGTAAAAATGTGAAAATGAAAATAAAAGGTTGCAGAGGTGAAAAGTGATGAAGTAAAAGGTGAAAAATGATTGCAAAAGCATGCTGGCATGTCTGAATGCCAAAAACATGACCCTAGGATGGATAAGGATCTAAATTCATGCAATATTTTAAAATATTTGTGCATCCCTGGCAATATGCGAGCTGTTTTACAGTTTGATGTCATTTTCATGAAATGGATAAGAGTTTTGTAACAAATTTGATCCCTTGAGCATATTATTTTCTTGGGATGCAAGGATCAAGCTGGCATGAGGTATGAAATGTATTTTTCAAGGATTTGCAAAGGGGGAGAAAAAATAGAGGAGATACTTAGAATTTTCACAAGAAAAAATAGGAATAAATCCATTTCTAGAGAAAACCGCTTGAGAGTCATTTTCAATTCCATCTTTGTATCATATTTCATCATGTTGAGTTGGTTTTAGTTGTAAAGCCATCAACAAGCTCTAAGATTGTTCTCATGACTTTCCCTTACTGATGTATCTAATCATTTTCTGGATTATCGGTTCATTTCTCTTGGCAAAGTTTGCATATACTTATGTTTCAGAATGTTTTCAGTTTATGTTTCTTGCTCATGTTGCAATCTTGTATTTAGGATCTCTATGATCATACAGGGTCTCATCTCTTGTTGATGTTTTAATGGCATTTGTAATCTTGTATTGAAGAGATTTTTCATCGATAGAAGATAAACAGATTTAAAATCATTTTACTATCCTTGAATAATGATCTATGGTTATAAACCTTTGGGTGCACCTCAGGTCATGATTGAATAGGGACTCCTGGATACTTTGCTGGTATTTTGCTTCAAGCTTTTGTGGCAGGTTATCAAAGGTTGTGTGGAAGAGTGCAGATCTAGGCCTCCATTTGTGCACATATCCTAGTTGAAGGAGCATTTAAAATCTCTGGAAGTGTTCTTGTTGTGTAGGTGTTACAAATTTCTTGCAAAGGTTCTCAAAGAAGTTGGTGGTTCCTAGCTACTCTTGTCCTAACATCTCCCATAGAATTTCATTCAAACTAACTCATCCTACTGTACTACCCCTGCATTGCATTGTGTGTCAACAAAAGAATACAATCCTTCCACCAAAATGCACAAAGTATATCAGGGTTTCATCATGTCTATAGCAGCCTTAGCCTTGTTTTGAAAGCATTTCCATCATTTAGTAGTGACAAATCCTTTGAGTTTGGATAATGGATGCTTGATCATGTTTTCACAAGGCCTCTTCCATACCACATGCAAAGCACAAGGATATCTCCATCTCCTTTACCATATAAGGGCTACAATATAGGTTCTCTTGCCTTGGTTGATAGGCACAACCTAAAACAGTGAGGGTTAGATCAAAACCCTTTTGAAGGTGCTATCCACTCCCTCAAGTCTTGAATGCAAACAAGCATATAGGTGTGCTCCCTAGCTACAAATGACATACAAACCATCTATCTATCCTTGAGTGTCTTGTGCAAGTTCATGATGTTATTCAAGTTATGAAGGAGACTAAATCTGGATACCAACACCCGAGTGGCACCATTGTTGGGGAGTTTTTGGAATTTCTTAGTGGTTTTGAAGTGTTTGAAAGGTTTGAGAATTTGTGTGATCAATTATTTGAGTTGTTACATTCTTGAGATATCATTTCATACTTCAGATCTGCATGTTTTGGGTAAAAAGATTTCAAACTCAGCCTGCTCTTCTCATTTACTAGCAGTTTATATGATTTGGATGCATTGTTTTTGGTTGAATCAAGAAGAAGAAGATTTGATTTGTAAATCCTTGCAAAGTTTTTAGTCATAGCATACATTTGACAGAATATTTTAGTGCTTTCTTGCACAACTAAGGTGGAAATCCTTAGTGGTGACTCCATGCTTGTTTGGATCTTGAAATACTAGTTGTCTTACACATTTTGTCATTTGAAATTTGTTGTTTAAATCTATCAATTTGGAGGAAGGAGATCCCTCTTCATCAAGGGCTCTTCTAAGAAGTTTCTCACTTTGAATCAAGAATCTCGAGAACTAGAAGGAAGAAGAGTGTGGAAATTCGTTGGTGATTTGGTTGCAAGGAAAGAAATCCCCATAGTTGAATTTGAAGGAGAGCACTGTTATTGAAGATTATAATTCCTCTTCAAGTAGATCGATTGGGCAATCTTCTTGCTGATTTTCATTCTCCATCGGGTGAGGACCTTATTTTGTATTTAAAAACTTTCTCCTAAATCTGCTCCTGTGGTTTCTAAATTTGCTAAAGTTTATCAAGAGAGAGAGCCTTTTGGGGGTTATCATTTTAAAGATCACTCATCTATTCCAATCAGACCCATTACTACTCCCAACCAGCTTGTTTCACCTCTAAGATCACCCCCACCAAACAATATGGCTCATCCTATACCTCCATTTTTGTTAACACCTTTGGTCCTATAAATTTTGGAGGAATGGATGGTTATCCAAATGCTATCCCACAAGATGTGAGAAATAGGTTACCAAAATTCCAAGGTAACAATGCCATTATCGGTGATCAGCATCTCAAACTGTTTGATAATATGATGGAAGATTTTGAGATAGAATTTGAGGATGTGTATATCAAGTTGTTTATCCATACACTTGAGGAAGATGTTAGGGATTGGTACAAGGCTCTACCTGATAACTCTATTGATTCATGGACTGAGATGAAAAATGCATTTAGATTGCAGTATGGTGACAAGACTGATCCTAGATTTCTTTTGTCTGAATTTGAAAATATCAAGAAGAACCTAAATGAGATGGTCCATGACTTCAATACAAGATTCAATAAAACATTGAGAAGGTTTCCTATCATTTTGAGGCCTTGTGATGAATCTTGCTTGATCAAATATGTAGATGCATTTGATAAAAAGGCAGCCTATTACTTGAGAGACAAAAATCCTACAAACTTGAGGCAAGCTTTCACCATGGCACTCCAAATTGAAAATAATATTAAAGTTGTTAGTAAACCACTTAAGAGGGATGGTGTGAAGCTGATAAACCCTGAGAAGCCTCAAGCTAGCAAGGGTGCTGATTTAGAAGATGTTGTAAAGAATTTGGTAGTGTCTGTCAAAGAAATTTCTTACAAATTAGCCCGGGCGGAGAAAGGAATTGGGCAAAGTTCACAAGGACAGAAAAGAACTCAAAACCATGATAGATTTGGCAATCATCCTAGGGGTGATCAAAGAAAAGATGATAGAGGTAAAGGGTCTGTTGGATCTACAAATAGACAACCCCAAGCATGTGAAAATAGAGTGGTGCACGACCCTCGATTGCGCAAGAGTTGTTGCTGTTCAAGAAATTGCTGATATGGATTAGTGTGATAGATGTATTCTTCCTCATCCTCCATGTGAAATGGACCAGCAAGATATTGATGATGATAATGAGAATGAAATGGATGATGACATTTGTATGATGGGAAGCTCTTCAAGCTCACAACAAGAAGCAACATCAACAGATGTGATAAGTGCAAGGAATGCTACAACCTTTTGGGATTGCATAAAGAGGGTACCATTTCTTTCTCTTCCTCAAACTCATGATGTAGATGTAGTTCAGGCCTTTGAAATTCCTAATAATGACTTTGAATATCTAAGGGCTTTAATGATCAAGAAGTATGATGGTGGTATTCCTTCGGAGGAAGATAGACAATTGTTAATGAATGTTGTGGTTGGTCAAGAGAAAGAGTACAATACTAGAAGTAAAGTTGTTAGAGGAGCTGGTCCTCAAGACAAGCTAAAGATGCCCTTGCTCACAAGCATTCCCAAAGACAATCCTAGAAAAGAAACAATTTCCAAGAATGTTGTTGTCCCATGTAAAAATATCAGTCCTCTTCATGCCCAGCTGCCAAGAATATTTCTCCATCGATGAAGCTTCTTGTCTCCCTTCTAATGTTGTCTTACCAAAGAATTTTCCATATGATATAGCCCAGGTTTTGAGCCAAATTAAAGTGAGTGTTCCAATTATTGAATTTCTTAGAATTCTGAGCATAAGAAGAGAGCATTCGAGTACTTGGGATTGAAAGAAGAAAAGATTACCCCAAGTAGAAATGTAAATGTTGTTGAGAATCCTTTTTAAAGCATTGTTGGCCTCGAAATACCACCACCAATGGAAGATTTTAGAGAGGCACTTGAAGTGTATTTTGGAACATCCTTGGTTGATTCCCAATTGAATGTTGATCCATTCTTCACAACTTTTCTCATAAAAAGATAGGTTGCTTCACAATTGCATGTTTGATTCCGGTGCATCATGTAATGTCATACCTCTAGAAGTCATGAATGAGTTGGATATAAAGGTGATAGTAGCATATGGTAAGTGTACAACCATGGATTCAAGGGAAGTGCGGTTGTTGGATGTGTGAAGGGTTTAGTAGTGCAACTTACAAACCTATCCGGGTAAGAATTTAAAACTTGATGTTGTAATTGTTGATTGCCTTACCAAATGGGGTATGCTTTTGTCAAGAAAGTGGGATTTGAGTGTTGGTGGTAGTGTTCAAATGGACATGTCTTTCACCACCATTACCATTGAGGGAAGCCTTGTCAAACTCTATGGTGAAAAGAAGATGTTACACTTGATTGAAGATTCCAACAATGCTTCTTATGAAGTGTTGTTTGCTGATGTAGATGTTGAAAAATTCATTGGTTTTGTTGATGGAAAAGAGAATAAGATGGAAAATCAGAGTGCATTATTATGGTAGGTTCTCCATGGACATTACTATTTGATGGAGCTTGCTCCAAATTTGGCAATGGTGTTGGTATAGTGCTGGTTTCTCCTAGTTTGGAAGAGTTTCCTTTCTCCTTCAAGCTCAATTTTGAATGCACTAACAACATTGCTGAGTATGAGGCATTATTATTGGGATTAAGGATTGCATGGAAATATGGAGTGAAGGATATTGTTTCCAAGGGGGATTCAGAGCTGGTTTTCAAGCAAGTAAGAAAGTTATATGCCACAAAAAATCAATGTATGAAACAATATAAGCATGTTGTTTGGGACTTGATTGAAATGTTTGATTCCTTTAACATTGTTTACCATGATAGAAGTATTAATGTTGCTGCTGATAAGCTAGCTGTCCTTGGTTCTAGATTTGACAATTGCACTATTTCACCTTTTTGTGAATATGACATTGAAGTGCTAACAAGGCCAGTTGTCCCAAATAATGTGAAACATTGGCAGGTTTTTGATAATGATGCCCAAGTGTTGAGATTCTTACAATGCCAAGGTGATTTTTCTGGTCAGAATATTGATTGGGAACCAATGGTATGCATGAATGAAGGTAGAGAAACTTTTTTGACAAGGATATTATACAATTGAAAACAAACACCATTCTCAAAGGTCTTGTTGCACTTGGATCCAATTTTAACAATGCTGATTACATCATAAATAGAAAGATGTCTGCTTCAAGGGATGTGGAAGAGCACAACTTGGGAACCAAGGATAAACCAAGGAAGATCTGGTTGGGCAGCCATCTCAGCAAAGAGGAAAAATAGTCCTATGCCTAAATTTTAAAGAAGTATCAAGGCGCCTTGCGGGTCTTATTTAGAGCTGAAGGCAAATAGAGAAGATTTATTTCAGCATGAGATTCCTCTTGAGGCCAAAACCAAGCCATTTAGACAAAAACAAAGGCCTATTAACCCACTTCTTTCCATGAAAATGCAAGAAGAGTTGAATAAATTGAGATATGGTGGCATCATTCAGCCTACTAGATACTCATCTTGGGTGGCAAACCTTGTGCCAGTTAGAAAGAAGAACGGATATATCAGACTTTGTGTGGATTTTAGGAATCTAAACAAAGCATATATGAAGGACAATTACCCCTTGCCAAACATGGAGAATATGCTACATCTTGTAATAGGGTCAGAGATGCTTTCTACTTTGGATGGTTTCTCTAGGATACAATCAAGTAGTTGTCAAAGAATCAGAAAGACTTAAGACAACCTTCACTACTCCTTGGGGGACTTATGTTTTTGTAAGGATTCCTTTTGGATAAATGAATGCTGGTGCTACTTTTCAAAGGGAAATGGATGTTGCCTTTGCTAGTTATATCAATGAATTTATCACAGTTTACCAAGATGATGTGACTATTTTTTAAGGCAGCGAGCAGACCTTTGCAACACCTATAGAAGATGCTAATCAGATGTAGAGAGTATGGAATTTCACTTAATCCAAAGAAGTGTCATTTTGGTGTGCAAAAGGCCAACCTGTTGGGGCATATTGTGTCCAAAGAAGGTGTTATGATAGACCCTAAGAGAGTGGAAGCAATTAGGAAAGTGTCCCTTCCAAGAACCAAGAAAGGTATCCAATATTTCTTTGGCCAAATAAATTTCATTAGAAGGTTTGTTTCCAATTTTGTTGAGCTAACTCTTCCAATCACAAGAATTCTAAGAAAGGATCAAGTTATCAAGTGGGAGGAGGCTACCATTCAAGATTTTGAAGGAATAAAGGATGCACTTAAGCATGCACCTATTTTAGAGCCCAAAACTACAAGAGACCTTTCCAAATCTTTTCTTTTGCCTCTGAATTAACTATTGCTTTAGTTTTTTTACAAAAGGATGAGAATGGGGCTGAGAGGCCTATTACCTTATTTAGAAAGGATTTACAAGTAGCTAAATTGAGGTATACAATCATGGAAAAATAGGCATTTGCATTGGTAAAAGCAACAAAGATTTTTAGGCCCTATATAATGAGTTCAAAAGTTGTTACTTATGTTCCCCACACCATGGTTAAATACATTGTATCAGACATGGAGATATCAAGAAATAGATGTAGATGGGTCAACAAATTACAAGAATATGACATAGATATCAAAACAACAAATTTGGTAAGAGGTTTGGGTCTTGCAAGCTCATGGTATGAGAGCAATTTTCAAAATGTAGAAGTAAATTAGCTAGAGGAAGAAAGGGTAGATCTTGACAAATTGATGAGGTCGAGTGGTACAAAGATGTGATTTTATACCTCGAAACCTATGCTATCCCTATTCATTTGAATAAAAATTAGAAAAGAGCCCTCAAGTTGGCTTCTCGAAATATATCATAACGGACCTTGGCACGGGTTGGAAGAACCCTAAAGAGCTCCTCTTAAAATGCATAAGCGAAGATGAAGCTCCCAAGTTGATTGATGATTTCCATGGGGGAGTTTGTGGAGGATATTTTGCTGGGAGAGTGACAACATATAATATATTAAGAGATGATTATTGGTGGCCTACTCTTTTTAAAGATGTAACCTAGTTGGTTAGAAAATGTGATAGTTGCCAACATTTTTCAAGAAGATTGAAAGCTTCAGGCTCCCTTCCTTTGTAGCACCTTTCAAACAATGGGGAATGGATTTCATTGGTGAGATTTCAGATCCTTCTAGTGCTGGTCATAAATGGATCCTTGTAGCAACTGATTATTTTACAAAATGGGTTGAGGAAATTCCATCTAGAAAAGAAACACACCAAGTGGTAATGGATTTCTTATTGAATCATATCATATGTAGATTTGGAGTTCCATCTAAGATTGTATCTTATAATGCCATGTGTTTTAGAGCCAAGCCTTTGATGGAAATGTGTAATGAATATGGGATAAATCTAACTTATTCTTCAAACTACAATCCACAAGGAATGGACAAGTTGAGTCAAGTAACAAGAACTTGCTCAAGATCATTAGAAGGACCTTGGAAATAAATAAGAAGAAGTGGGGAGAGCAATTGAAATTTGTAGTTTGGGCTGATAGAATAACTCCAAGAAGAGCAACTGGTAAAAGTCCATTTGAAATGGTGTATGGAACTCAAGCTTTGCTGCCCTTGCACCTGCAATTATCCACTTTTCAGTTTGCCCAACAGTTGGAAGATCAAGAACATGGCCCATATGAATCAAGGATCAATTAGATCATTGAGTTGGATGAAGAGAGAAGGGATTCTCACCAAAGGCATGTCAAATTTAGAGAGAAATTAAAGAAGTTGTTTGATAAGAAGGTCACTCCTAGAGCCTTCAGTGTTGGAGATCTGGTTTTGTTGTGGGATAGTAGGCATGAAAACAAGGAAAGCATGGCAAGTTTGATGCTCTATGGATGGGCCCTTATGCCATTGATATCAGGATTGGAGAAAATACATTTTTTCTCAAGGATTTGGATGGGGATTTGTTGGAGTTGCCTATTAATGGAAGACATTTAAAACATTTCTTGGATTAAATCCCTAGGTGAGGTATGCAAAAGTTGTACATTTTGTATAGTCCTTGTTTTTGTTTTGTCTTTTACTGTTGTTGGCTCGTGGTTTTCCCTTTTGTCCTTCGCAACCATTTTTGGTCTAGTTTTCTTGGCCTGTTTTTGGTGAAATTTCTAGTTTTTTGGGCTGCTTGTCAATTTTAAACTCCTTGCCCAATGGATTTTTCACACTTGGTCTAATTTATGATCTTGTGGCACTCACTAGGAGTGCCCATCCCCAAGAAAGAGCCAATGTTGGTGCAAATTCTGAGTTTTCACACTTTGCCCTAATTTTCTATATCCAATTTTGCTCAGAAAACGTTTCATTTGCTCAAATTGGTGACCTGCAATTCGTATTTTCCAATTAAATGCCTTTGAATTGCTCACATTGTCATGATTTTTCCCTAAATTGAAATAAATTTCCAAGTTCCCCTCTTTTGTGCCCTAACTTCTTCATTTTTTCGAACTGAGCCATTTTCCCCTTTGTCAAATTCATGTAAAAATTAAAGTGGATCAAATCCGAGTTGTTTGCTATTAAAATCTCATTCCCGGGTCATAAAAATGTAAAATCATGCTTCACTTGATTTAAAACCGAGAAATCTTCCCTCCTTGTGAATTTTTTCAATTTCTAGGGCATCTCCTGCATTTTTTATTTTTTGACGGGCATACGGGTGTCATTTGCTGTCAAATTCATCCTTGCATCCTTTTGATGATGTGGCAGGTTTCTATTCACCGGGAGTGGTTGGGAAAATGTTATAAGTTGTTACTTTTGAAAAATTGACAAAGGAAAATTTTGCTCCATGGCCCCGCATTTGCTACAGTGATGTGCCTATGTGGCATGATTTGATTGGTTGGAGGATTGGTGGGTGGCGGGGGTCACTTAGAACATTTTCTTCCATTTTGGAAAATTTCTCGAAGTCACTTTTTGGTCGAGGGCCGCGTCCAATGGGAAGCGGACACGTGGTGGGGGAGTTGGAGAAAAATTTTGATTCGGGATTTGGGGGAAATTTTGACCCAAGGGCCCGCATCCAATGAAAAGAGGACACATGTCTAGGAGGGTCAAGCAGAGAGGTGAAGAGTTGGAAAAATTTGAAGTTTTGGCTTCAAAATGCCAAAGGAAAAATTTGGCCCGAGAGCCCGCAATGAATTGGAAGGTGACACGTGGCACAGAAAGGTCAAGCGGGTGGAGGAGGGACTTAAAAAAATGTATTGTTTTTTACCTCGGATGCCAAGGGTAAAAATTGAAAAATGGGCCCGCCTCCAATAAAACGTGGACATGTATCCAGGAGAGCCAAGGGAGAAGTGGGGTTGTGCGTGTTTTCTAGATTTTTTGCCTTTGGAGGCAAAATCTCAAAGTTAAAATTGAGATGAATCTCTGTAACGAATAATGAAGCAATACATGTCCACAAGGGTAAAATGGATCGGTGGAATTTGTTATAGTTTTGATGTTTTTTAACTTCAAAGGGTAGAAATTAATTGTTCATGCCAAACTCCCACAACCAATGAAAATAGGACACATGTCCAAAAAGGAGGCAGAGGTTTGGAGCGTGGAGGAAAGTGGAAAACTTTGCAAAATTTTGGTGAAAATCCTTGAAGTAAAAAAGGGACATGCAGAAAATTTGGAGGTGTTCTTTGAAGAAAATTAAGTGGTGACACGTGGACTATTCCAAAATGCAAAGAGGGGAGTGTGAGCCCGTAGGAGGATTTTGTGCTAGCGGAGGAATGAAGGAAAACTTGGAGGGATGGCTCTGCAAGCGAATGGGAGACCGCGCCACGTGGCCGAAGAAGCAATGGGTGTTCGGGTTCGTGAGAGGTCTTTGAATAATTTTCCTTTTCTCAAAAAAGGAGCAAATTTCATTATTTTGGCCCATGGCTTTCGGTAGGGTCCACCCGAGGACACGTGGCGGGTCGAGGGGCAAGTGGGGAAAAGTTTCAAAATTTTCCTAAAGTTCAAAAAGGTTAAAGATGCATTTTAAGGATTGGGGGCCCACTCCAATCATGTTTGGACACATGTCCCATGTCATCCAAAGGAAAAAGGTAATATTTGAGGATCTAATCGGCCACGTGGATGATGAAAAATTAAAGTTGATTTTTAAATCAACGGTCACTATGTAATTTCATTTTGGGCCGCCATGGAAGCTCCAGGAAGTTTGGATTCACCATTTCTGCACCGATTCACATGAAATTTTATATGAATCTGCATCCCCTCGGCCTTCTGAATGCAATGGCATCATTTATTTGAGCTAATTCGGTGCCTTATAGTGTTTTTGTGAAATATTTTTCTCATCCCATGTAAAAAATGTGAAAAGTGATAAAGTAAAAGGTGAAAAATGATTGCAAAAGCATGTTGGCATGTCTGAATGCCAAAAACGTGACCCTGGGATGGATAAGGATCCGAATTCATGCAATATTTTAAAATATTTGTGCATCCTGGAAATTTGCGAGTTGTTTTACAGTTTGATGTCATTTTCATGAAATGGATAAGAGTTTTGTAACAAATTTGATCCCTTGAGCATATTATTTTCTTGGGATGCAAGGATCCAAGCTGGCATGAGGTATAAAATGTATTTTTCAAGGATTTGCAAAAGAGGGGGAGAAAAAATAGAGGAGAGACTTAGAATTTTCACAAGAAAAAATAGGAATAAATCCATTTCTCTGGAGAAAAATCGAGAGTCATTTTCAATTCCATCTTTGTATCAGATTTCATCATGTTGAGTTGGTTTTAGTTGTAAAGCCATCAACAAGCTCTAAGATTATTCTCATGACTTTCCCTTGCTGATGTATCTGATCATTTTCTGGATTATCTGGTTCATTTCTCTTGGCAAAGTTTGCATATACTTATGTTTCAGAATGTTTTTATTTTATGTTTCTTGCTCATGTTGCAATCTTGTATTAGGATCTCTATGATCATACAGGGTCTCATCTCTTGTTGATGTTTTAATGGAATTTGCAATCTTGTATTCAGAATAGTTTTCATCTGATAAAAGATAAAAAAATTTAAAATCATTTTACTTTCCTTGAATAATGAGACTATTTGTAAACCTTTGGGTGCACCTCAGGTCATGATTGAATAGGGACTCCTAGATACTTTGCTGGTATTTTGCTTCAAGATTTTGTGGTAGGTTATCAAAGGTTGTGTGGAAGAGTGCATATCTAGGCCTCCATTTGTGCACATATCTTGGTTGAAGGAGCATTTAAAATCTCTGGAAGTGTTCTTGTTGTGTAGGTGTTACAAATTTCTTGCAAAGGTTCTCAAAAAAAAAAATTGGTTGTTCCTAGCTACTCTTGTCCTAACATCTCCCATAGAATTTAATTCAAACTAACTCTTCCTACCTATACTACCCCTACATTACATTATGTGTCAACAAAAGAATATAATCCTTCGACCAAAATGCACAAAGTATGTCGGGGTTTCATCATGTCTATAACAACCTTAGCCTTGTTTTGAAAGCATTTCCATCATTTAACAAAGTGACAACTCCTTTGAGTTTTGATATTGGATGTTTGATCATGTTTTCACAAGGCCTCTTCCATACCACATGCAAAGCACAAGGATATCTCCAACTCCTTTACCATATAAGGGCTGCAATATAGGTTCTCTTTCCTTGGTTGATAGGCACAACCTAAAATAGTGAGGGTTATATCAAAACCATTTTGAAGGTGTTATCCACTCCCTCAAGTATTGAATGCAAACAAGAGATAGGTGTGCTCCTCGACTACAAATGACATACAAACCATCTATCAATACTTGAGTTTCTTGTGCAAGTTCATGATGTTGTTCAAGTTGTGAAGGAGACTAAAATTGGATACCAACAAATTCAAGCTTTGCATTCTTTATTTCAAGACAAATTTTAGGATATGGAATCCACGATTACATCTCTTAATTCTAAAATTGAACAAATTAAGGAAACTTCTCGTGCTCATGTTTGTTCTCCTTCTACATCTAATCTTAATTCTATGTCTTCTACATGTGCTCATATTAGTGAGCCTCAAGTCTTGCCATTACCAGATCCTCTCACATTTAATTACAATGTTAAAAAAATGATATTCTTATCGAGCTCCTTATTCATCAATTTATCACTTTACTAGCTACTTATGGCTATCCTATTTATCATCTTACAAAATATTAGAGTCATCCATATTGTAATTACCATCAAATCAATGGACATAATGACACTTCGAATGTTATGCTTTATAATTAATAATCAAGCATTTTGAGCGCCAAGGATTTATCTCATTTTCTACAAAAATTATGTGGCATGCCCAACTACAAATATTACATCCAAAAGGGCTCTTAAATTTTCTTTATCTATTTCTAATGAGCATCATGCTATTACTTTTAACATTCCTCTTTCATCAATCAAGTGCCGCCAAGCAACTTCCTCTCAAAATCAATATAATACCTCCTCATCTCAATTCATCTGTGGCATCATCAATTCAAACTAAGAAACCAACTCTCAAAATCAATATGCCTTCTTCTCCTATTAGTTATTCTACAGTGTTACCAAATAAGAAACTAATCACTAAGCAAGATGAATAAGATCTAGTTGGCCTCTATCGACTTCTGTAATTTGAGGCCCCTCACAATTCCTCACTTTAGTGTGTAATAAATTTTTTTAGGAAACTACTCCTTACATTGACCCACTTAGCATCATCAACTAGACCTTCATCAATTACATACTTAGGGGTATCATGCCTATTCTTCCCTTGCAATATTATTAAATGGTTTATCATCTCCTGGACTTAATGCTTTGTGCTTAATGACTAATATTATCTAAGCATTATTACACAACTTTATACACCTCTTTTATCTTCATTACCACGATGACGCATTCTCATGCTATGGTTCACACTTGATTTTTGAGGGCATACTATACACATGAACCTGACACACTACACACTTCAAATTTTGTGCATTCATCTCTACTCTATGCATTCATGACATATCTTTCTAGAATCTACTTTTACATGTTTCGCTCATTACCCGATGACGCACTCTAGTTCCATAGTTCATACTCAATTGCTGAGGGTTTCAATATAAAATTAACCTCACCACACTCACACATTCACTCACTCACTTACTCTACACACTCTACACTTTAACGGTCATATATTTCAAGTGCACACATTCAAACCATTTCCCAATGACACGCTCATGCTATATGGTTCATTCTTGACCGCTAAGAGGGCATATATAAATGAATCTCTTATCGTGCATTCAAATCCACTGGGGCACACAAATCCTTACATTCACTCTACATTTCATTATTTCTCGTCCACAACATATTGCATATCTTGGTTGCATTTATTCTTGCTTACATATGTTTTAACATATACACTTTATTACACATGTCAGCTAGATATTTTATATGTCATTATCTTTATCATACACACATGATTGTTCATTTTATTTTCTAGTTGTGATCATAGACTTTACATAAATCTCCACATGTAGCATGGATGTTTGGCGCAATACCTCATACCATTCCCACAAGGGCTCTTGGAGATATCCACTTTCAAACACTACAAGTGTTATTGGTTCATTTTTCATAGCACATTACTTTATCAGATTATAAACACTTTAAAATAATTTTAACTCTCTAACATGATAATGGGTGCTTCATGTGCAACATTTTTATGCGCAGGACTAATTTTTCTATGGTTGTCTTCTACATTGTTTGTTCTTGTCTACTATTGTATTCCACTATTTGTAGGATTTTCCCTTTGTCTTGTGTGCACATTTTCTATTTATGGCCATCTCATCCTTGATTGTCCTTCGATCACTGTGAGTGGTTTGCCATGTTTGCAACCCATTTTTGTGGTCTAAATTCTCTTCTTGTCTTTTATCTTACACATTGCATGCTTACTTAGTAGCTTATATTTTGTCTTCTACATGTGTGTTTTTATTTTCTTGCACTAAATTTTTTTCCTAGCCACTTAGGTTGTGTGTGCCTTGGTTTCTACCAAGCACACTCCCCCCCTATGCACTTCATCGGTTTCAACACAATGGTCATGATGCAGCCTAGAATTTACTAGATAACACCCTAGTTGACCGGCACATCACTCACCCTAAACTAAGTGCTCACCCAAAGGGTGAAAAGGTACCAGTCCCTCTTTAGAGTTGTTATAGCAATATGTTAGCGTGATGAAGGAAGAAACATATATTTCCATATGTTAGAGTTGTTGTAGGAATAACACTTAGGCTCGTCCAATATATTTCATCTAATAATAAACACATAGGCTCCTTACAATAATAGAAATCTATACCAATGCATGCTTGGATCTGATACAATAATCCAATCATATGTGTGTACCTCTATATCTTCATACATCCATCTCTCTCTCTGTATATATTCTACTATGTTCTTCATATCATATATATAGGGTGGGGGCTTGCCCTTCACCACTTATCTATTCCAGAAATAGGCCGCATGTTATTAATAGCCACTTGTTGTTTACAGGAATAACCACACATGCAAGTGTGATATCTATAGACCTCTTATATTTAACTAAAGTGACAATCCTATTCTTAGCTCATCTCCATGAAAAACACTTGATCTGATCCTCTAAAGATAAACAATGCATGGTGCGCACGTCTCTGCATTGTTGGTGTGTTCTACAAGCCATATTCTAAAAAAGGTCTTCATGCTCAAAAATTGGCTAGGTCCTGAATGTTGAACTTGCCCTTTGCATGTGGGTTCTTCCTGTCCCTCCATACCCTTGATCCTAGCATTCTCTCCCGTGCGGACTTCTTGTGTGATCTCTAATAAGTATTCTCTAATCAACATTACTCCACACTAATCTCATTGTCATCACGATAATGGGTATATTAAAAAATTGAAGTAAAGAATAGAAGAATGGAAAGAATAATAATAAAATAATGTAGATAAATAAAGAATTTTTATGAGGCTATATGGCAGCCTTCCTCTGCATCAATTTGAAGTATCAACTCGGATACTCCTCCTTTATTTCAGCCTCTAAGGCCTAACATTCAGCAAGTTCTTGTTCTGCTTTCTCTAGAATGTCCACAACAATAGACTCCAACTCATTCCTCATAATATCCCATTTTTCATTTTGAGTAACCAACACAACACTGGACATTGAGATCATTCTTCCTTTTAGAAGATCCATCTTCTACGCAATTATCTTTCCAAGCTCTTCCAGTTAATTCTTGTGTGGATCTTATGTTGTTATCATGGGTATCGTGCTTCTACTTAACCATTGAAAATATTTCTACGAGGCCCAATGTCTCATCCTTCATTGATTTTGGAGCTCATTGTTTTCTTCTAGGGTCTTTATGTTGATAATCTCCTCTGGAGCTATGCAGATGTTTAAATCATGGTCTTCTTTCTTCAATACTTCTTGTAGTGCTTGCAAAAGCCCTTCATAGGATGTAATCTTTGCATCACTAAGGATTTCTCTCATTCTACCTCTTGCTCTAAATTCCTTAGCATTTTCATGTGTAGAGGTTCATCTTCAACACGAGTCCACCAAATTTCCTACATAATGTATTATTGAGGGAAATGTCCTGTGGTACCTTGGTATCCAAGTGTGGCCTAGCTCTTTTGACATTGCCCCCAATCTCTCTGTGAAGTGATAAATATTTCATTCTTCTTCTATGCCAAGTCAATCTCTTGTGTTATACACACTATCTCAAAGCATCCTTGTCTTTATCTCCTCATGCATCACTCGATTGTTGTATCTTTATCCATGTTTCCTCTAGTAACTTTAGTAGAAACCTTTACTAATGTGTTGCTAACCTACTCACCCGACATGACAATAGGATTTAATGTCATATGTATATCTTGGGGTGCCTTCTTCAACTATCTTGAAACAAATGACTCTTCACATATATCAAAGTCGAGGCTCATCCATATTTGTTTGCATTGACCATGATAGTTTCTTCCAAGTGCACACATTCACCATATCCTCATCCATTATCTCTTAGCTGAATAAATCCTTCTATGTTATTGTGCTCTAGAAGTAGGCATGAATAATTTTACTTGCATCCTTTGCATACCCCATGTGGTGGAATGTGCTCTCCACTCATTCTTCTAGACCATTGGTACTTGGGGACCTTAGCTTCCAAATTTTAGACTTGTGTCTCCATGTCCTGAAAATTCTCTATAGCTATCTCCTATGGTCCCTTCTCATCCTCTCCTCTTTCCTTTGATTCCTCACCCTGTTCTTCTATGTTCTCTGGAAATGTAGGAGAATTAGGTGCACTTTCCTCTAACTCTTCCACCTCCTCATTTAACTTCAGTTTCCTCCTTATTTGCATGGTTGCCTCCTTCTGTGGAGAGATTCATGGTGATCTATTCACTATGGTTAGAGTGGCACCTTGGGTACTTTTATCCTAAACACCCTCTTAAATTTTTTCTCCCTCGATGGAGTGCATTCAAGTCCTCATCATCCCCCTCCTATGGCTGAGGTGGTGTAGTGGTGTGCTCAGCTTCACCCTTATTTGTAGGATGTATCCTACCTCTATGCTCAAAACCACAGCCTATCTTCATGCTCCTCCTCCTTATCCTCCACTTCAATTGGCTCTGTGGGCTTATGCACCGGGATGTTCTCCATTGTATGCTTTCCCTTTGGTGGTTTGGAAATGCAAACTCACCTTCCACATACTTGTTATTCGCCATTTTAGCTTGGTGAAGATACACCAGCGCTGCTCCAATATCTCCCACCACCAAACTTATTGGTTTAATGCTCAAAACATCATAAATGAGTCTTTCAACATATGTACCCCACCCTAGATACACATATTTATTTCTTAGTGTGTGGTAGTCGCAATAATCTACCTTTATTGTATTGAACATCAATCACCACACATCTGTAAACTTGTGTACTGATGCCTGGAAGTACTTTGCTGTGAATGCATATGGAAATTTGCACCAAGGACTCCATGCCCCATCTTTCATTGTAAACCGCACTATATAAAAATCCTGGTATACAACAAATTGAACTGCCTTTCCAACCATTCAAGGAAAGTCCTTGGGGATGTGCCATTCTTCCTCAAAAGCTGCACAAAGCCTATCATACCACTTCTCTACCCATTGCCTAACTTTTCTATCATGGAACCCTCACATAGGTACTTCTTGAAGCATTCGGTAGGAGATTTGTGTTCCATCGAATACTCCCATATCTTCTCCTTTAGTCCATCATACTCCAATCTCCATAAACACTAGTGATAATGTAACAACCCCAAAGTTTATATTTCCTCCTTTGTGTGCTTCTTCAATAATTATCTCTATGATATACTTGTGACATGTTGTAGATTACTCCTTAGACATATTTTTTGGTAATGTGCAACCACATGGTATTCACTGTGACCACCTTTCCTGGTCATTGAGCTTTGTAATGAGATATACAACCACTTGACAACCTGGATACTTCTTTAGTTTTTCGATGTCCATACCATGTGGAACCTTTGTATATCCCAACTCCTTCCTGGTCTCTAATATTGTAGTTTTATCTGTCAGATCATCTTGCAAATCATTTCTGTGCCTTTCAACCCTGTCACTGTGGAGATGAGCATGGCTGAAATTCTGACTCTGTGCCCTGTAAAGTAGAAAAAATCCTCATGCACTCTGCTCATAAGCCACTGGTATAATGGCTCATACTTCCCAAAATAAGGGAGCTCATAAAGTTGGTAAACCCCTATCCTCTGCAAGAGCTTTTCACCAACATCATCATACACCGACATATCTTCCGCCATGCATTTATTTGTCTTCATGTTCAACAATGTGTCAAGCTCCTTCTTGTTCTCAATGGTATAGTGATTGTACTTACTCACTTTGCTTTTCCTTATGTGATAATCCCACTCCTAGCCAACAATAACCCCCTCTGGATATTGTATCTTCAAAAATTACTTTCTGGAGCCATTTCTTCCTCCTCGATGACCACCTTCTTATTTCCTGTTACTCTTGTTATAGTTACCTTCTTGGGTGCCATTTTTACCTTGAAATATTTTGTAGATCCTTGTCATTCAAATTCTATAATGTGTGAAGCAAACCCTAGTTTGATTCAGCATGACCTAGGTGAAATTACATGCCCCTAACTCATCTCCGTCACCTTGCTTCGCTCAAACCCTTCACCACCAGGGACAAAAGTTGCTTTTGTGCATAGATCTCTTCATCATGTCTGGTTATACACCTCTCGCACCTTAAAAATGATAACTCGGCTCTTCACACTTGGATTCTTTCAAATACTCTTAATCGCAATGGTAAAAATGAATTCACATCCCATCCTTATATAGATTTTTCAAATTTTGATGCATCTATTTCTCCTTCACCTACCAAATATCCCTCATTCATTGACCAAATTCATTTATTCTACGTGGTTCATCTTCACGCCCAACTATAACCTTCTATTGTGCCTTCCTTCCCTCTAGTCACAAACTTCTCTTTAGCATGCACCCTTGCACCCGAGTACCTCATCATCAGAACTATTATCCAAAATAAGCCCATGCTTATTTTTGGCTAACTCCTCCTTTTCCTTTCTCGGTTCTTAAAATGAATTTTTGCATGCTTTAGGGACTCAAAATTTCTTGGGTATGATTCCATCAGATAGAGAATTTTCTTACCTTTCCAGAAAGGTAAAATTTTCCTCCTAACTCCTTGTAATTTTTGAGTTATGGCTCGACAAAGTTTTTTGGGGAAATTTTCCCTAGACAGGCCTGCGGCCAATGAGAAAGTGCCACATGGTAGGGCAGAGTGATGGATGTCGGGGATGTTGGAGTTTTTGGTGCTTTGGTCAAAGGGTGTAAAGGAAAATTTTGGCCCAAGGATCATTTTGAAGCCAACACGTGTCCATGTCAAGGTAGAGCGACAAGGCGCAGAGAGATTTGGGGAATTTTTCCCTTTTGGCTAAAATGCCCAAAGTCAAATTTTAGCCCATAGGCCCGCGAAGGAGAAAATAGGGGTGCACCTCCCCAAAGAAATTAGGTGATGCCACATGTCACCGAGAGAGCGGGCGCATGGGGAAATTTTGGGAAATTTTCCCAATGAGAAATCAAAAGGAAAAAGGTGAAGTTTGAGCCCGTGATTCCATCGGCGAACCAGGAGCTACCACATGTCTCGGAGCGGCGGAGGTGTGGGGAATTTTTGGAAATTTTTCCAAAAGTGCAAACGGTCAAATTTTGGCGAATGGACCCATTTTCAAAATCTGATTTTGCCACCAAGTGTGCCCTAATTTCGTGCCTCAAAATTTGTGCTCGAATTTATGCCCTATTTTTCCCTAAATCTTCATACAGACATATCTTTCGATATAGAGATTAGATTTGAACAAAATTAGACTTTTTGGAAAGGTCTCAAGCCCCTCTATGCATTGGAGGAATAAAAACATCATTTTTTATAGGTTTTGATGGAGAAAATGTTAAAAATGTCTTTCACACCTTCAATGCGTATCAGATTGCTTCGAATAAGTTGTTTTCTACTTGATCCACCATGGTTACCTCCTTCCACTCGCCAAAGATGGAGAATCAACTCATTTTGATGGGGGAAAACCCTAAAATGTCTTCTCACACCATAAATGTGAGATCAGATTGCTTTGAGAGATGTGTTTTACCAAATTCATCATTTTTTCTCCAACACGTAAAACAAAAATAGAGGAGCTCAATTTGATGGGTTGCAAAGCTGATTTGAAAGGGTTAATGGTGGGTGGTTGAAGAAAAAGATCAGATTTGCTTCCTCCTTTGTTTTTCCCTCTTTATTTCAGCTATAAATGCATAGGATGTAATCTATTGTAATGTTGGATATTTTTCTCTTGCAAGCTCTCTTTTCTTCCTTAACAGGTAGATTTGTAGAGTTTCAAACCTCTCATATAGGCTACAACACATATTTTTGCCTCCTAGCCATTTTAATGCATTGTATTAAACTTGGGAATGATAATGTATGTTCTATGATTGATTTACCAATCCTCTCATGGTTTTATCATTGTCTTCTGATCTTTCATTATATTATGGAAATCTGTGCATGTTCTGTGTTACATTCTTATGATATGTGTTTATTTGCAAAATAGAAGTTCATCTCTCCTTTGGTGTATCACCGTTTTAGCTTAGTTTTGTTTCCCCTTTCTTACATCTTCAACTTTATCTCCTTGGAATTTAGAGTAGGAATTAGTATTGAACCTCTCGCAAATTCATGCATACACCTAAACAGAGAAGTAAGAACCAAATTCAATCGGAGAGTTTTCTCACCTTGCAAGGTCCCATACCTTGGAGAAAACTCAATGTTGTGTAATCACACTAAATGACCCAATTTTGGACTACAAATTTGAATGTAATTTTGGGGTGTTGTATATTTACACTAATAGTAACTTCTCCTAGTAGTTATCATGGCCTCTTCTTACCTCACGTTATACTTTCCTTTCATTCATCTCCATCCTTGGTCAGTTTTGAGAAGCAATCTTGTTTTGACTTAAAGCACACCCATAGTAGCTTATTCCTTTCACCTTTCAATTTCCACAAAGATTTTACTTGGATAACTATAACCACCCCACACTAAAGGTATGTGCAGTCCTCTGTGGATAAGCATTCTTCATATAGTAATTAGCTTCATGCATGCAAGCGTGCTTATTACACCAAAACAACAACTAAATTGAAAAAGGATAAGTGACAATGAAGGAAATACATTAAGTAAATACAGAATTGAAAACCTAATCTAAATGGAAATAATGCCTTATTACAAACACCAAGAAGACTTATTTAAAGTAGGTTTTCAGCCTACTCTCGTTAAAGTAACTGGGTATCCATGTTCCATCAAGTGTTTCTAACTAGAAAGCACCGATTCGAGTATTTAAGTGGTGACATACGGTCCCAACCAATGTACTTTGAAACCTCTCTCAGTGTGGGACTTGTGGCGAGAGAGGAATCTCAGATTAGAGGTTGGTTCCTCAAACTCTCTCGATTTAGATCTATATTTTTCGAGATCCTAATCCTACTCTAAATTGCAAGGAGACGAGGGATAGAAGTGCAAAAATTGAAACTAACTAAAGATGGTGATGCACCAAAAGGAGTGGTGAATATTTTTGTCATGCAAATAGACACAAACCAAAGATTTGCAACATAAAACATACAGGTGATAAGATATAATTTAGGATCTGAAATGAAGCAAATAATACAAACAAAAAGAGTGAAACCCATTCACAAAGCTTGCATTATCATTTCGATGTCAAAACCACTTTGCATTACAACCGAGAGAGGTAAAAAACTATTCTGATCTTTGAAGAGGTCGATTCTTGCAACAATCACTTTTGGAGGTGAAAGAAGAAGATTGCTATGCCAAAAAGTGTTCCCCCTTTAGAAATGAGCCAAATCTCGGCTTTTACATTGCATGGGTCGAGCCGGGAGAGAGAAAATGTACAAAACGTGGGAGCCCATTCCTCATTGACTAAAAATGCATTAAATCAGCATGGGGACCTTACAAACCCATACCCTATCATTTTGACCAAATTGGAGGAGAATGCGACCCCATTACGTATTAAATTTGGTATTTGAAATGTCATTTACGGCCATGAACACGCGTCAGAGCCGTTTCTTAACTTTCTCTCTCTAGAATGAACCAAAATTCAAGATTGACCCTAGAATCATGTAGAGAATTTTATAAGCTTTCCAATGATATAAAGAACGTGCAAATCGAGCTCTGGATCGAAAGATATGGCGATCTGAAGATTTAGGGCACAAAATGAGGCAAAAATGGGTTTTGAAATTTTTTCCCGCGCTCCGCCACCTGGACGACACGTGTCGGGCACTGATTGGATGAGCAATTCTCTCTCCTTCCCTTACCCATGGGTTTTCCTTGAAAGTTTTGACTTTTTGTAATTTTGGAAAATTTCCCATTTTTCCCCGCGTCCCCGCCACTTGGGACACGTGGCATGATCTGGTTGGAGGACAGGGGCGCGGGGTCATCCTTTACCTTTTAGTTTTTGGCCAAAACTTTTGCCAAATTCTCTAATTCCTCCCGAGCTCCACACTCCCCTTCTCCTTAGGACACGTGTCCTCTTTTTATTGGCTCGGGCCAATGCTTCAAACCTTGCCCTTTGAAATTTTGGACGTTTTCCCTTGTGACACGTGGCGTTTCCTGATTCGTCCGCGGGCCTGCTGGCTTTTCGCGTCCCTCGCGTCCCTTTGGCCCGGTTGTCCCAAACTATCTGGGACAAATTCCTCGATCCACCCGATTCGGGCTTCCTGTCCCTCTTTGAGGTGAAGACACGTGGCGTGATTTGATTGGCTCTCGGCTCCTTCGGCTCTCCGCGTCCCTGCGTCCTGCGTCCTTTGTCCCTTTGTCCCGATTTGCAGGGAAATTCTTCGAACCCCCGAAATGGGCTTCCTTGTTCTCTTTTTCGGTGCTTCCGGGTTTTCGCGTCCTTCGCGTCCTCACGGCCCAGATGTCCCGACCTTATTTGCACTGCATGAGTTAGTCGATTTTCTTACCTACCTTGGCGGTTCGCCCTTTCGCGTCCCGCGCGTCCCCACGGCCCGGATGTCCCTTTCTTTGCTGCTGGACCACCTGGAGGCTTTTCGGCCGATTCGCGCCCGACGTCCCAACTATCCCAAGGACACTGCTGGACTAGGACTTAGCCAATTTTCATGATTTTTTCTGGCCCAAGCTTGTTTTTTGCAACTTTTTCACCCTTTTTTAGAACTTGCTCCTTTCTTCTTGGACAGGAGAGTTAGAAAAAAATCGAGGGGACCCTAGAAACATGATTTTTTGCCTTGAATCAATCTATTTGCCTAGGACTTGAGTATTCTGATGCATGTTATCAAATTTACCCCTGGGGGTGAATTTTGGATAACAATTTGGTGACTTCAGCGGGGTACACACTGCTTAGGTAGAAGATACCAGTTGCCTGAAGCAGTCCATTGGGCATGGAGTCATCAAATATTCAGTTTAGAACCCCAACTGACTTAGAATGTGTAAGGAGGAAGATGGAATATCACCTGATGGAAGCAAGGACTGCAAAACATCTCCATGGACAACAAGTTGTGCCAAAGCACTTAGGGAAAACAAAACTAACCTACAACAAAACAATGTGCACAAGCACTTGGAGGAATGAAAATCTAATCTAATATTTACAAGGTAGTGAATTTCCCTCTAGAAGCAATGCTTGAGATAGATTCCATCTTTGGAATCTGCAGTTCTTCACCATCCAATGAGGCCAATTGGAAAGCATTGTTGTTCTTGCACTTCGTGACCATGTATGGGCCACTCCAAATGGCATCAAATTTTGAATGCCTTCCCGGTTTGCTCTATCCACATCCCATTTCAACACTAGATCTCCAACTTGAAAAGATCTATCCTTGGCCTTCTATCAAAGGTCTTCTTGATCAAAGCTTGATCCTTTTCCATTGCTTGGGATGCCTGATTTCTGATCTCTTGCAGCTCCATCAACTCTGCATACCTCACCTCCATGGGCTCAAACTCTAGCAACTCCAGCTGCTTCATGAGTTCCAATGTTGGCAACTCAAGTGACATGGGCAAGATTGCCTCTCTTCCATAGACAAGTTTGAATGGAGAGTTACCTGTGGATCTTTTGGGAGTTATCCTATCAGCCCATAAGGCTGATTTCAGTTTGGTATGCCAAGACCTCTGATTCTCGTCAAGAGTCCTCCTAATGATCCTCAACAAGTTCTTGTTTGTAGACTCGGCCTGGCCATTACCTTGAGGGTAATAGTTTGATGAAGTGCTTAGGTAGATACCGTTCTTGACAGCCCACTCAGTCACCTTAGATCGATGAATGCCGATGCATTATCGAGAGATTATTGTAGCGGTACACCAAATCTGGTTGTTATCCCCTCATAAAAGTCTAAGATCTTTAGACTCATTTGCCTCTTTGAGTGCTCTACTTACTTGTCCATTTGGTGAAGTAGTCGTGGCTGTCAAAATCCATTTGTGCCCTTGGCTTGAATTGGGATTAATGACTCGATGAAGTCAAACCCCATTGCATGAATGGCTGGTCAGCTGAGATTGGATGTAATGGAAGGGCAGCAAGTCTCTCTTTTCTGTGAAGAATGCACAATTCTTACACCTCTTGATCCATGCATAGCAATCTTTGAAGATTTTAGGCCAATAATAACCAGCCTTCATGATTTTTAGAGCTGTCACTCTTGGTGCAAAATGACCACCGGCTGGTCCACCATGGAACTCTTCAACACCCTTTGAATCGATTTGTGCTAATGCATCTCAGTGGCACTCCATTCACATCTTTCTTGAACAAAACTCCATCAACAATGGCATACGGGACACACTGCAATCTGAAGTGTCTCCTTTGGGTCTTGTTCATCTCGGAGGGCATAGGCTATGCCTAGGAAGTGTATAATGCCTTGGGTCCAGCGAGGAGTGGGGGCAGCATTGTCTTCTTCTTGATTGCCACTTGGCTCATGGCTGTCTGGGTATCAAAACAGCCTCTTCTTCATTGCATACTTCTTTTTGCTTCCCCAAACAGCTGCTCACACAATCCTTTCCCTCTTACCAGCTTGGTGATCTTGATCTCAATGTCATACTCCATGACACGGGTGATCCAACCTGCCCTTTTCTCATTCAAATCCTTGTTGAGGAGGAAGTCCTTAACTTGACATGTGAGACCAGCAAGCTGGACCTTGTTGTTTGAGACTAAATGCTTGAATTTCTTCAAGCTTCGATTCTGCAAGTACATGCTTCTCAATAAAAAGTACCTCACCTCATAGTCATCTAGGCTCGGTGAAAAGGCAATTGGCTGCTCATCATTATCCTTGTTCTGCTTTGTACCAAAATGGTAGAAATAGTGTCATTACCTCCAAATGCATAGAGGATGAAATCCTTGGAGAAGTCGGGTTGATGAGAGTTGGTGCTTGAGAGATGGCTTCTTTGATTGCTTCAAAACTCTCCTTGCCTTCTCTTTGTCCACTTGAAAGCCATGCTCTTCTTTAACATTTTGGTGATGGGCTTGTGAGGGCTGCAAATCAGGACAAACCTCGAACAAAGTTTATCCTTCCCGAGAAACTACGAAGGGCTTTCTTGTGGCTTGGCGCAATGGTAGTGCTCTTATGGCTTCGACCCTCTCTGGATCAATTGCTAATCCTTCTTTGGAGACAATATGGCCAAGGAGCTTTCCTTCATGTGCAAGAAAGATGCACTTCTTAGGATTCAAAGACACTCCAAATCTCCTGCACCTCGTGAAGACTTGTCTCAAATGAGAGAGGTGGTCTGCTGCATTTTGGAAAAAATAGTGATATCATCAAGGTAAATCAGCACCACATTGTTAATCAAACCTTTGAATGCCATGTCCATTGCCCTTTGGAAGGTAGCACCAGCGTTGGACAGCCCAAATGGCATTTTCTGTATGTCAAAAGTTCCCCATTTGGTTGTGAAGGCTGTCTTGGCTGGTCCTCTTCCTTCACCATAATCGATTGTAGCTGAGTAGCCATCAAGTAGTGAAAACCTCTCGGAGGAGCCAGCCATGACTTGCAAGATTTGCTCCATGGAAGGGAGTGGGTAATGGTCCTTGAGAGAGGCTCTATTCAAGTCTCTGAAGTCAACACACAATCTGATCTCTCCACTCTTCTTTACATTTGGAACTAAGTTGGCAACCCAACTAGAATGCTTGATTGGGAATATGATCCTTGACTCAATCAGCTTGTCAATTCTTTCCTCATGAGAGGCTCCATGTGTGGATTGGTGGTCTTTGTTTCTACACTGTGAGGCTTAGTATTTGGATCAATTCGATGGTATCTTTGAGCTAAGTTGGGATTGAAACCTTTCAAGTCTTCATAGCTCAAGAAAACACGTCGGGGAACTCTTGACACAATTTGTATGAACTCATACCTTTCTTCGAGTTGTCATCCTTCCAATTTGCAATGGTTTGTTCTCTTCTACCAAGATGGATCTGAATCCTCTCTCTTGACTTTGAATGTTTGCTTTCTCCTTTCTAAAGCTGATCATTAGGGTTAAAAATGGACTCCAGTGATAAGTCCCTTGGGCAGCTTGTTAGTTCTCAATTTGTACCACTTGGTCACCATCTTGTTGTTCGATTTTCTTGATTCTTGGTGAGAACTCAGCTTCTTCTTACAAGAAATGGATAATTTTTTGGTCATTTTCAAACACTTGCCAACTGACATTGTTATCTGCCACTGAAGGCCTCACAATCACATGGATGTTTGGTTGTACCTTGTCTTGTTGAATGCTTTCCACAATGTCAAAGGCTGCCCCCCTCTGCTGCAAGCCTGTCGGTGACTTGATTCTCTTTCTAGGAATGGATTTGATGCCAAAACCCTCAAAATCTTCCATGAGGTCCCACACCCTGTTCTTGTAGCATTTGAGTAGATCATTCTTGGTAGCATGCTGTCCCTTGACCTGATTTACAATCAATTCACTGTCCCCAAAGACTTGCAAGTTCTTTATTTTCTTCTTTATTGCCCAATGCATCCCTTGCACCAAGGCTTCATATTCAACAGTGTTATTGGAGCATGCAAACTGAAATCTAAAAGCTGAATAGTACTTTACTCCTTGAGGTGAAACAAGCATAGCTCCACCTCCTGCACCTTGTCTACTCCTTGATCCATCAAAAAACAGCTGCCATACCTCATTGTCATCTTTGTGGTTTGGCTTGGTGATGCTAGGAATAGGCTGATTTTCTTCGTGTATGCAATAGACCCCTAGCTCAGATTCTTCCACTTCTTGATAAGGATCAAATGCATGTATCTTGTTTGCCCATTCATCAAGAGTTAGATCGGGATGCTTCGACCTTAGTGTCGGCTTCATCAGTGCTTGGGTGATCTTCTTGATCAAATCTTTGAGCAATTGGCATTAATCGACTTGGAGTGTAAGGCTCAATATGGAAGTTTGCAATAGGTTCCGACCTGATTGTAGCCTTAGTTCCATACCTCATTCCGAACAGCATGTGTGACCAATCAACCAGACAAATATCCCCCAATCTTGGTGTGTGAAGTCCCTTGAGCATATAGGGAAAAGAGTGGTGGAAGGTCTATGTGATACATCTTGTAAAACAACAACATTTGGACATGCATGCATGAGGTAAGACTCAAGTTTCTAATCACTCCAGCTATTATTCTTTTTGTCCCATCTATTTGCACTACCCCTTTGGATATTGTTTCATCTTTGGAGCCCTAGGTGATCAGCTATTTGTTTAGGCATTCTTGAGCTACTTGCCCCGGAGTCTATCATGCAATTGTGCACTAGCTGATTTCCAATGATTAATGAAACATAGAAAGGAGGGGCTTCAACATTTTACCTTCTTTGTCCTCCATGATTTCCCTCGGGTGGGCAGCATTTGTAAGCACTTTGTCTTGCATCTGAACTTGTTGATTGAAGTTGGCGAGTCCTTCATGGCAGCTTTTGTGAGATCTCTTTGGCACAGGATAGATAGGGATTCCCACATTGATATATTGACGTTTGTCTTCTTCATCGATCGATGAATCTTGAATGGTGATGAAGGATCTCTTTGTTGTCCCTTGGTTTGCACATTCACTCCTTGCATGTGGCAGCAGCAAAGCTGGTATTTGAGTTGGCCTAGGGGCTGTTCTTGGCTGCCCTTGTGCATTTGAAATTGGATTTTGCTTGCCAATCATTTGTGGAGCCATGGAAGGTTGTGGATTGGTTGGGGCTAATGGTTGTTCTTCACCCAAATTCCTCCTTTTTGACCTTGTGTTGGCTGACACCTTGAGAAACTACTGGTTCATGCCACAAAAATCCTCTGCTTGCCAATTTACCAATGTGGTGTCATTTGGGGCTGATTGCTGTTGGAATGTTTCTTGTTGTTGGTTGTTTCCTTGACTTGCCCTCACCCTCCACACAGTAGTTGTCACCATTAATGCTTGATTCAAAGCACCATTGAAGCACATGGATTGGTTATGAGGCTCATTGCATGGAAAACACCAATCATACTCTGAGCAATGTTGTTTTGTGTTGGCACCAATGCCTTAGAGAGGCGAGATATGGCATTTGGATTATAGGGCTGAAATGGTCTATTGGCGGGAGGCCTTGTTTGATTCATATTTGCAGCTGGATTAGGTGGCCTTTGTGGTTGGTATGGCTGCTATTAGGCTGAGCTTGGGGTTGATAAGAAGGTCTAAAACCTTGGGCTTGTTGCCTTTGAGAGTAACCAGCTCATTGCCTAGGTTTTGCAATTGCTTCATGACTTCTTGAAGCTCATTTGGGGCACTTGGAGATGAAGTGGAAGCTTCATTTGAACTCTGATTTCTAGGAGTGGGAGAAGGAGCCAAATTAGGTGCTTGATTGGTGTTTGGACTCTCTAAACTTGGAAACAATGGCATGGGAGGTCTAGGGGCAAGTTTGCCAGCTTGGATCAAACAATTTTCAGCCCTAATGGCAATGTTATAAGCCATAGGGATAGTTATGCCTCCCATGGACTGAATTAACATAGAAATATCAGAATTTAGAGCTTTGAGATAGTAGAGAAAAGCACCTTCTGTTGTTGGCCTGACTGCCACTGGAATTCTCTCCCAAGTCTTTTGAAATCTGAAGTTGAAATCGGTCAGCTGCTCATTGGGAGCTCTCTTGATGGTTGTCAGCTGCTCCAAAAGAGACAAGTTGTCTCCCTTTTCTCCAAATTGCTCATGAAGTGCTATACACAGCTGATTCCAATTTGTGATAGAACCAGCTCCAAGGCTTCTAAACCATTGCAATGCTTTACCCTTGAATGAAGATGCCAGTAACTTGACAGCCACTTGCATCTCATTGATTTCATGGATTGCACAAAGGTTAGCAATATCTTTAACATGATCACCTGGAGTAGTCGATTTTCTCCGGTGAAGTAGGGAATGTTCTTCAAGGCTGCAATAGGAATTGGATGTTGTGCATTGAGGGCAAGTGGGCTGCTTGCTGTGAAGTTGACATAGGGGTTGTTTTGTGCCATTCTAATTGGTCTTAAAACCCTTGTTGACTGAATGAAAGGCCTACCAGGTGGAGGAGTTGAGAGAGTTCTGTTTGGTGGAGATGGAGACCTTTGAATCCTTCTTCCTCTTTGCCTTCTTCTTGGAGATAATTGCAGGTATTCAAACAACACTTCTTCTTCTCAACTCTTGACCTTGTGGTGATTCTTCTCATGAGTTTTCAGGCCTGCACTGCTGAAACCAGTTGATTCTTCCCCTTGGAGTCGCAGATATGCAAATAATAGCTCTTTTCAAGCAAGAAAATTACAGCCAGATGCACATCAACTTTGCTGCAATAAAAATGAGACCTCTAGTGTCCCACCGGGCGTGCCAAAACTGTTAGTGCAAAATCACAGCACCCCTGGATGTTGATCAGATTTCTAGGTTGATGTTTCAGGCATCCAGTGTGATTGCACAACATGGAAACCTCTCTCCAAGTGTGGGACTTGTGAAACTGAGAGAGGAATCTCCAGATTAGAGGTTGGTTCCTCAAACTCCTTGATTTAGAGCTATATTTGCACAACTACAGAGGTTCAGATCCTAATCCTACTCTAAATTGCAAGGAGACAGGGATAGAAGTGCAAAAATTGAAACTAACTAAAGATGGTGATGCACCAAAAAGGAGTGGTGAATATTTTTGTCATGCAAATAGACACAAACCAAAGATTGCAACATAAAACATACAGGTGATAAGATATAATTTAGGATCGAAATGAAGCAAATAATACAAACAAAAAGTGAAACCCATTCACAAAGCTTGCATTATCATTTCGATGTCAAAACCTTTGCATTACAACCTCGAGAGAGGTAAAAACTATTACTGATCTTTGAAGAGGTCTGATTCTTGCAATCAATCACTTTTGGAGGTGAAAGAAGAAGATTGCTATGCAAAAAAGTGTTCCCCCTTTTAGAAATGAGCCAAAATCGGCTTTTACATTGCATGGGTCGAGCCGGAGAGAGAAAATGTACAAAACGTGGGAGCCCATTCCTCATTGACTAAAATGCATTAAATCAGCATGGGGACCTTACAAACCATACCTATGCCATTTTTGACCAAATTGGAGGAGAATGCGACCCATTACGCATTAAATTTGGTCACTGAAATGTCATTCCGGCCATGAACACGCGTCAGAGCTGTTTCTTAACTTTCTCTCTCAGACTGAACCAAAATTCAAGATTGACCTAGAATCATGTAGAGAATTTTATAAGCTTTCCAATGATATAAAGAACGTGCAAATCGAGCTCTGGATCGAAAGATATGGCGATATGAAGATTTAGGGCACAAAACAAGGCAAAAATGGGTTTTGAAATTTTTTCCCGCGCTCCGCCACCTGGACGACACGTGTCGGGCGCTGATTGGATGAGAAATTCTCTCTCCTTCCCTTACCCATGGGTTTTCCTTGAAAGTTTTGACTTTTTGTAATTTTGGAAAATTTCCCATTTTTTCCCCGCGTCCCCGCCACTTGGGACACGTGGCATGATCTGGTTGGAGGACGGGGGCGGGGTCATCCTTTACCTTTTAGTTTTTGGCCCAAAACTTTTGCCAAATTCTCTAATTCCTCCCGAGCTCCACACTCCCCTTCTCCTTAGGACACGTGTCCTCTTTTTATTGGCTCGGGCCAACGCTTCAAACCTTGCCCTTTGAAATTTTGGACGTTTTCCCTTGTGACACGTGGCGTTTCCTGATTCATCCGTGGGCCTGCCGGCTTTTTTCGCGTCCCTCGCGTCCCTTTGGCCCGGTTGTGTCCCGAACTGTCTAGGAAAAATTCCTCGATCCGCCCGATTCGGGCTTCCCTGTCCCTCTTTGAGGTGAAGACACGTGGCGTGATTTGATTGGCTCTCGGCTCCTTCGGCTCCGCGTCTCCCGTCGCGTCCCTTTATGTCCCTTTGTCCCTGTTGTCCAGGACAAATTCTTCCGAACCCCCGAAATGGGAAAGTTCCTTGTCCCTCTTTTCGGCCGATCCGGGTGGTTCGCGTCCTTCGCATCCTCACGGCCCAGATGTCCCAACCTTATCTGCACAACAGTTAGTCAATTTTGCTTTTACCTTGGCCGTTCACCTTTTCGCGTCCCGCGCGCGTCCCCATGGCCCCGGATGTCCCAGTGCTTCTTTGCGTGGACCGCACTGGAGGCTTTTCCGGGCCGATTCGCGCCCGACGTCCCAACTGTCCCAAGGACCGCCTGGACTAGGACTTAGCCAATTTTCATGATTTTTTCTGGCCCAAGCTTGTTTTTGCAACTTTTTCACCCTTTTTAGAACTTGCTCCTTTCTTCTTGGACAGGAGAGTTAGAAAAAATCTGAGGGGACCCTAGAAACATGATTTTTGCCTTGAATCAATCGTTTGCACACTTTACTCTAATTCTCCATTTTCCATTTTTACTCCAAAACGTCCTTGTGGCTCGAGCTGAAGATCTGTAACTCATTTTTTCAGTTGGATGTTTTCAAATGCCCTCATTGTTGTTATTCTACCCCATTTTTAAAACAAATCTCTAGGTTTCCCCTTTGTTGTGCCCTAACTTCTTCATTTTTTGGGATGAGCCATTATTTCCTTTGTCAAGTTCATGCAAAAACTCGAAATGGAGGGAATCGAGTCATTTGTTGCTAAAATCCTAGTCCCAGGCCTAAATCATTGTGAAAACATGATTCAGTTGATTTAAAGTGAAAAATCTACCTTCCTTGTGGAAAAAATTTGATTTCGGAGGCCTCCCCTGCATTTTTGCATTTTGACGGGCATACGGGCATCTTCTACCCGTCAAATTTATCATTACAAAGTTTATGCTGACATGGCAGGCTCTCATTGGTCGGGTGTGGTCGGAAGAAATGTTATAACTTGTCAAATTTTCAATTTTTGGTGAAGGAGAATTTGCTCGTGGCCCCGCATTTGCCTAGTGTGCCTACGTGGCATATTTTGATTGGTCAGATGGAGCAGCGAGTGGCGGAGGTCACTTAAAAAATTTTGCCTTCATTTTTCAAAAATTTCTCAAAATCAAATTTTTGCCCGAAGGCCCGCGCCCAATGGGAGGGTGACACGTGGCAAAGGGAGGTCAAACAGACAGCGTGGGAGTTGGGAAAATTTTATTGTTTTTTGCTCAAGGATGTCGGAAGAAAATTTTTCCCCGCGGCCCCGTGGTTCCACAAGGATGTGCTTACGTGGCCTGATGTGATTGGTCAAGGATTGGTGGGTGGCGGAAGTAACTTAGGAAATTTTTCTTCCATTTTGGAAAAATTTCTCAAAATTAAATTTTTTCCCGAAGGCCCGTAGCGAATGGCATGATGACACGTGTCCAGGAGGGCCAGGTGGATGGTAAAGGACTTGGAAAATTTTGGTGTTTTTGGCTCGGGGTGTCAGGGGAAAAATTTGGCCCGTGAGCCTGCAACCATTGGAAAGGTGACACGTGTCCAGGGAGATCGACCGGAATAGAGGGAACTTAGAAGAATTTGAAAATTTTGGTTTCAAAATGCAAAAGGAAAAAAATTTGCCGGGGTCCGCACTCCAATACAAGGTGGACACGTGTCCAAGAAAGGTGGCATGGATGGGTGGAATTTATGGAAATTTTGAAGTCTTTTAACTTCAAAATTTTAAGGTTACAATTTGGCCCGAAGACCCGCGCCCAATGGAAGGGCGACACGTGGCACAGGGATGTCAAGCAGGGGAGCGAAGAGTTGAAATTTTTCAAATTTTTGGCTCAAAACCTCAAAGAAAAATTTGGACCCGATGGCCCGCACCAATGAGAATGTGACACATATGTGGGGATGAAATGGAGGGGTGGAATTTCTAAAGACTTTGAAGTTTTTAACTTCAAAATGCTAAAATTAAAATGTTTTCCCGAAGGCCCGCAACAAATAAGGGATGGACATGTGTCCAAGAGGCAAAATGGAGGAAGAGGCCGAAGGAGGAGTTTGTGATTTTTTGCCTCTATGTTTAAAGAGTAAAAAATGAAGAATAGGCCCACGTCCAATGAAAATAGGACACGTGTCCTAAATTTGGTGGAGGTTTGGAGCGCGGAGAGAAAGTTAAAAATTTTGCAAAATTTTAGCGAAAAATTTCAAGGTGAGAAATAAGCCCGCGGGAAAATTTGGAAGTGTGCCCCGCATCCAATCAGGGGGTGACACATGGCATGTTTTAAACAGAAAAGGAAGAATCATGGGGCCCACAAGGGATTTTGTGACTCGCGGAGGAGTAAAGGAAAAAGGGAGGGGTCGGTTCCGCAGTGAATAGGAAACCACCACGTGGCATAAGCGGCAGCGGGCATTCGGGGGCACGGAGAATTTTTAGAAAATTATCCTTTTTTTAAAAAAGGTGGTGAAATGCGTCAAATTGGCCCATGGTTTTGGTGAAGGCCCACAGAAGGACACGTGGCGCATCAGGGGCTCGCGGGGAAAATTTTCAAAATTTTCCAAGGGCAGAAAAAGTTCAAAATGCATTTTTAGGATTGGGGCCCCCCAATCATGTTTGGACACGTGTCCCACCTTGTGTAAAGGCAAAAAGGTAATTTGGGTGACTTTTGAAGAGGATTTGGATCTGCCACGTGGAGGGTGGCATTTAAAGTTGATTTTAATCAACGGCAGCTGTGCATTTTCATTTTTTGGGCACCATTGGAGCTCCAAGAAGTGTGGAATCGTCATTTTTGCACCAAAACACATGAAATTTTATATGAATCTGCATCCCTTTGGCCTTCTGAACACAATGGCATCATTTATTTGAGCTAATTTGGTGCCCTATAGTGTTTTTCGTGAGATATTTTTCTCAGCCCGTGAAAAACACGTGAAAGGTAAAAATGAAAAGTTGCAGAGTTAAAAATGATGAGGGAAAAAGGTGAAAAATGATTGCAAATGCATGTTGGCATGGTGGAATGCCAAAAATGTGACCCTAGGATGGATAAGGATCTGAGTTCATGCAATATTTTAAAATATTTGTGCATCTCTGGCATTTGGCGAGTTGTTTCATAGTTTTATATCATTTTTCATCAAATGGATAGGGTTTTGTAACAAATTTGATCCCTTTGGCATATTCTTTGCTTGGGATGCAAGGATCCAAGTTGGCAGAGGGTATATGATGTAGTTTTGGAAACATTTTAGGGTCTGTTGAAAATTTGGGAGAAAGAGAGAAGAAATTTCACGGGAAAAACTGGAAGAAGTCCATTTCCTTTTGAGAAACTGCCTGAGAGCCATTTTGATTCAGTTTGCATCAAATGTTCATCATGTTGAGTTGGTTTCAGCTATAAAGCCATCAACAAGCTTTGAGATTGTCTAAATAACTTTCCCTTGCTGATATATTTGATCAAATTCTTGGATTAACTGGTTTTATCTCTTGGCAAAGCTTGCACACACTTGTATTTCAGTATGTTTTCAATTTGTGTTTCATGCTCATGTTGCAATCTTGTGTTTGGGATATTTATTGATCATGCATGGTCTCATTTCTTGTAGAGGGTTTGAAGGCATCTGCCATCTTCCATTCAGAAGAGCATTCATTTGAGTGGGGATAAACAGATTTAAATTCATCTTACCTTCCTTGTAAAGTGAGGGTGTTTGTAAACCTTTGGGTGTACCTTAGGTCATGATCTAACAAGAGGTTATGAATGCTTTATTGATATTTTGCTTCAAGCCTTTGTGGTAGGCTATCAAATTTTGTATGGAATAGTGCAGATCTGGGCATCCATGTATGCACACATCCTGATTGAAAGAGCACTTCAAATTCATTGAAATATTTCTGTTGTTTAGGTGTTGTGATTCTTTTGCAAGGTTTCCCAAAGAAGGTGATGACTCCCAACTACTCTTGTCCCAATATCTTCTCATCAGAATTTCACTTTAAGCTAACTCATCCCACCTACAATACCCCTGTATCTGCATTGTGTGTCCACAAAAGAATTCAACCCTTTCCCAAAAATGCACAAAGTTGATCAGGGTTTTATCATGTCTTTAGCAGCTCTAGCTTTGTTTTGAGAACATTTCCATCATTTAGTAGTGACAACTCCTTTGAGTTTGGATAATGGATATTTGATCATGTTTTCACAAAGCCTCCTCCACATCATATACAAAACACAAGGATATCTTCATCTCCTTACCATATAGGGGCTGCAATATAGGTTCTCTTACCTTGGTTGATAGGCACAACCTAAAATAGTGAGGGTTAGATCAAAACCCTTATGAAGGTGCTATCCACTCCCTCAAATCTTGAATACCAACAAGCAGATAGGTGTTCTCCCTGGCTACAAATGACATACAAAACATCTATCTATCCTTGAGTGTCTTGTGCAGATTCATGATGTTGTTCAGGTTGTGAAGGAGATTAAATCTGGATACCAACACCCGAGTGGCGCCGTTTGGGGATTCTTGCAAATTCTTGGTGGTTTTGAAGTACTTGAAAGGTTTGAGCATTTGTATGATCAAGTATTTGAGTTGTTATATTATTGAGATATCATTTCATACTTCAGATCTGGATGTTTGGGTAAGAAAAACTTCAAACTCAGCCTGCTCTCCTCATCTACCAGCAATTTATGTGATTTGGATGCACTATTTTTGGTTGAATTAAGAAGAAGAAAATATGATTTGTAAATCCCTGCAAGTTTTCAGTATAGCATGCATTTGACAGAATATTTTTGAGTGCTTTCTTGCACAACTAAGGTGAAAATCCTTGGTGGCGACTCCATGTTGTTGGGATCTTGAAATACCAGTTGTCTAATACATTTTTATCAGTTGAAACTTGTTGTTTAAATCTATCAAACTGGAGGGAAGGAGATCCCTCTTCATCAAGGACTCTTCTAAGAAGTTTCTCACCAAATCAAGAAGCTCAGAACTAGAAGGAAGAAAAGTGTGGAAAGTGGTTGGTGATTTGGTTGCAAGGAAAGGAGTCCCCATAGTTGAATTTGAAGGAGAACAACCTGTCATTGAAGATTATAATTCCTCTTCAAGTAGATCTGATTCAAGCAATCTTCTTGCTGATTTTCATTCTCCATCAGGTGAGGGACCTTCTTGTGTATTTAAAAAACTTGCTCCTAAATCTGCTCCTATAGTTTCTAAGTTTGCTAAAGTCTATCAAGAGAGAGAGCCTTTGGGGGGTTGTCATTTTAGAGATCATTCATCTATTCCAATCAGACCCATTACTACTCCTCATCAACTTGTTTCACCTCCAAGATCACCCCCACCAAACAATATGGCTCAACCTAGACCTCCATTTGTTGTAAACACATTTGGTCCTATAAATTTTGGAGGAATGGATGGTTATCCAAATGCTGTCCCACAGGATGTGAGAAATAGATTACCAAAATTCCAAGGTAACAATGCCATAACTGGAGATCAACATCTCAAACTCTTTGTTAACATGATGGAAGACTTTGAAATAGAATTTGAGGATGTGTATATCAAGTTGTTTATCCATACACTTGAGGAAGATGCAAGAGATTGGTATAAAGCTCTGCCTGATAACTCTATTGATTCATGGACTGAGATGAGTAATGCATTCAGATTACAATATGGAGACAAAACAGATCCAAGGTTCCTTCTATCGAGTTTGAGAACATCAAGAAGAACCCTAATGAGACCGTTCATGATTTCAATACAAGGTTTAATAAGACATTGAGAAGGCTTCCTGTAATTTTGAGGCCTTGTGATGAATCTTGCTTGATCAAATATGCAGATGCATTTGATAAAAAGGTAGCCTATTACTTGAGAGACAAAAATCCTACAAACTTGAGGCAAGCTTTCACCATGGCACTTCAAATTGAAAATAATATTAAAGCTGTTGGTAAACCACTTAAGAGGGATGGTGTGAAGTTGATAAACCCTGAGAAGCCTCAAACTAGCAAGGGTGCTGATTTGGAGGATGTTGTCAAGACTTTGGCAGGGGTTGTCAAAGAAATTTCCTACAAATTAGCCGGCTGAGAAAGGAATTGGGAAAAGTTCACAAGGATAGACAAAGAACTCAAAACCATGATAGATTTGGCAATCATCCTAGGGGTGATCAAAGACAAGATGATAGAGGTAAAGGGCTTATTGGATCTGCAAATAGACAACCCCAAGCACGTGAAAATAGAGTGGTGCGACCCCTCACTGCAAGTTGTTGTTGTTCAAGAAGTTGCTGACATGGATTGGTGTGATAGATGTTTTCTTCCTCATCCTCCATGTGAAATGGACCAACAAGATATAGATGATGATAATGAGAATGAAATGGATGATGACATTTGTATGATGGGCAGCTCTTTAGGCTCACAACAAGCAACAACATCAACAGATGTGATAAGTGCAAGGACTACTGCAACCTTTTGGGATTGCGTAAAGAGGGTACCATTTCTTCCTCTTCCTCAAACTCATGATGTAGATGTAGTTCAAGCCTTTGAAATTCCTAATAATGACTTTGAATACCTAAGGGCTTTAATGATCAAGAAGTATGATGGTGGTATTCCTTCGGAGGAAGATAGACAATTGTTAATGAATGTTGTGGTTGGTCAAGAAAAGGAGTACAATACTAGAAGTAAAGTTGTTAGAGGAGCTGGCCCTCAAGCCAAGCCAAAGACACCCTTGCTCACAAGCATTCCCAAAGATAATCCTAGAAGAGAAATAGTTGCTAAGAACCCTGTTGTCCCATGCAAAAATATCAGTCCTCTTCATGCCCAGGCTGCCAAGAATACTTCTCCATCTGATGAACCTTCTTGTTCCCCTTCCAATGTTGTTTTGCCAAAGAATGTTCCATATGATATAGCCCAGGTATTGAGCCAAATTAAAGTGAGTGTTCCCATTATTGAATTGCTCAGAATTCCTGAACACAAGAAAAGAGCTTTTGAATACTTGGGATTAAAAGAAGAAAAGATTATACCAAGCAGAAATGTCAATGTTGTTGAGAGTCCTCTTCAAAGCGTTGTTGGCCCTGAAACACCACCACCAATGGAAGATCTTGGAGAGGCACCTAAAGTGTATTTGGGGACATCCTTGGTTGATTCCCAATTGAATGTTGATCCATTCTTCACAACTTTTCTCATCAAAGGTAGGTTGCTTCACAATTGCATGTTTGATTCCGGTGCATCATGTAATGTTATGCCTCTAGAAGTTATGAATGAATTGGATATCAAGGTGACAACAACATATGGAAAGTGTACAGCCATGGATTCAAGGGAAGTGCTGGTTGTTGGATGTGTGAAGGGTTTAGTAGTGCAACTTGCAGCCTATCCGGGTAAGAATTTAAAACTTGATGTTGTAATTGTTGACTACCCTGCCAAATGGGGTATGCTTTTGTCAAGAAAGTGGGCTGCAAGTGTTGGTGGTAGTGTTCAAATGGACATGTCCTATGCCACCATTCCCATTGAGGGCAGCCTTGTCAAACTCTATGGTGAAAAGAAGATGTTACACTTGATTGAAGATCCCGACAATGCTTCTTATGAAGTGTTGTTTGCTGACGTAGATGTTGACAATTTCATTGGTTTTGCTGATGGAAAAGAGAATAAGATGGAAAAATCAGAGTGTCTTGGTATGGTAGGTTCTCCATGGACATTACTGTTTGATGGAGCTTGCTCCAAAGTTGGAAATGGTGCTGGTTTAGTGTTGGTTTCCCCTAGTTTAGAAGAGTTTCCTTTTTCCTTCAACCTCAATTTTGAATGTACTAACAACATTTGCTGAGTATGAGGCATTATTATTGGGATTAAGGATTGCATGGAAGTATGGAGTAAAAGATATTGTTGCTAAAGGAGATTCAGAGCTGGTTGTCAAGCAAGTAAGAAAGTTGTATGCTACAAAAAATCAGCGTATGAGACAATATAAGCATGTTGTTTGGGACTTGATTGAAATGTTTGATTCCTTTAACATTGTTTACCATGATAGAAGTCTTAATGTTGCTGCTGATCAGTTGGCTATTCTGGGCTCCAGATTTGACAGTTGCACCATTTCACCCTTTTGTGAATATAACATTGAAGTGCTAACAAGGCCAGTTGTCCCGGATAATGTGAAACATTGGTAGATTTTTATGATGATGCACAAGTGTTGAGATTCTTACAATGCCAAGGAGAGTTTTCTAGTTAGAATATTGATTGGGAACCAATGGTGTGCATGAATGAAGGTAGAGAAACTTTGTTTGACAAGGATATTATACAATTGAAAACAAATACCATTCCTAAGGGTCTTGTTGCACTTGAATCCAATTTTAGCAATGTTGATTGCATCATTAATAGAAAGATGTCTGCTTCAAGGGATGTGGAAGAGCACAATTTGGGAACTAAAGAAAACCAAGGAAGATCTGGTTGGGCAGTCATCTCAGCAAAGAAGAAAAACAATCATATGCCCAACTTTTAAAGAAATATCAAGACTGCCTTGCTTGGTCTTATTCAGAGTTGAAGGCATATAGAGAAGATTTGTTTCAGCATGAGATCCCTCTTGAGGCTAAAGCCAAACCATTTAGACAAAAACAAAGGCCTATTAACCCACTAATTTCCATGAAAATGCAAGAAGAGTTGAAGAAATTGAGAGATGGTGGCATCATTCAACCTACTAGATACTCTTCTTGGGTTGCCAACCTTGTGCCAGTTAGAAAGAAGAACGGAGATATCAGAATTTGTGTGGATTTTAGGAATCTAAAAAAAGCATCTATGAAGGACAACTATCCTTTTCCAAACATGGAGAATATGTTGCAGCTTGTGATAGGGTCAGAAATGCTTTCTACTTTGGATGGTTTCTCCGGATACAATCAAGTAGTTGTCAAAGAATCAGAAAGACTTAAGACAACCTTCACTACTCCTTGGGGAACTTATGTTTTTGTAAGGATGCCTTTTCGATTGATGAATGTTGGGGCTAATTTTTAAAGGGAAATGGATGTTACCTTTTCTTGTTATATCAATGAGTTTATTGTACTTTACCAAGATGATGTGACTGTTTTCTCAAGACAATGAGCGAGACCATTTGCAACACCTAGAGAAGATGCTTGATAAGATGTAGAGAGTATGGAATTTTGCTTAATCTAAAGAAGTGTCATTTTGGTGTGCCAAAGGCCAAGTTCCTGGGACATATTGTATCTAAAGAAGATGTTATGATAGATCCCGAGAGAGTGGAAGCAATCAACAAGGTGCCTATAGTAAGAACCAAGAAGGGTATTCAATCTTTCTTTGGCCAAATCAATTTCATTTGAAGGTTTGTCTCAATTTTTCTAAGTTGACTCTTCCAATCACAGCATGATAAGAAAGGATAGATTTATTAAGTGGGAGGAGGCTACCATCCAAGCTTTTGAAGGAATAAATGATGCACTCAAGCATGCACCTATTTTGGCAGCTCCAAACTATAAGATGCATTTCCAAATCTTCTCTTTTGCATCTAAATTTACTATTGCTTCAGTTTTTGCTACAAAAGGATGAAAATGGAGTTGAGAGGCCTATTTATTTCTTTAGAAAGGCTTTACAAGCAGCTCAATTGAGGTAAACAATTATGGAGAAACAAGCATTTTCATTAGTAAAAGCAACAAAGATTTTCAGGCCCTACATTTTGAGTTCAAAGGTTGTTGCTTATGTTCCCCACACCATGGTTAAAGACATCCTATCTGACATGGAGATATCAAACAAGAGATGTAGATGGGTTAACAAATTACAAGAGTATGATATGGATATCCAAAAACAAAGTTGGTAAGAGGTTTAGGTCTTGCCAAACTCATGGTTGAGAGTAATTTGCATAATGTAGAAGTGAATCAACTAGGAGAAGAAAGGGCAGATCTCCTTGACAAATTGATGAATTCTAAGTGGTACAAGGATGTGGTCTATTACCTCAAGCACTTATGCTATCCCAGTCACTTAAATAAAAATCAGAAAAGAGCCCTCAAGCTGGCTTCTCATAAATATGTCATAACAGACCTTGGGCTAGCTTGGAAGAACCTTGAAGGTGTCCTCTTGAAATGCATAACTGAAGATGAAGCTCCCAAGTTGATTTCTGATTTCCATGGGGGAGTTTGTGGAGGACATTTTTCTAGGAAAGTGACAACACATAAGATTTTAAGAGCTGGTTATTGGTGGCCAACTCTTTTCAAAGATGCAAACCGACTAGTTAGAAGGTGTGATAGTTGCCAACGTTTTTCAGGAAGATTGAAGGCTTGTGCTCCCTTCCTTTGCAACTGTATCATTTGAAGTTTATTTCAAACAATGGGGTATGGATTTTATTGGTGAGATTTCAGATCCTTCTAGTGTTGGTTTACAAGTGGATCCTGTAATAACCGATTATTTTACAAAATGGGTTGAGGCAATTCCATCTAGAAAGGCAACACACCAAGTGGTAATGGATTTCTTGCTGAATCATATCATATGCAGATTTGGGGTTCCAGTTAAGATTGTGTCTGATAATGCTATGTGTTTTAGAGCTAAGCCTTTGATGGCAATGTGCAATGAATATGGGATAAATTTAACCTATTCTTCAAACAATAACCCATAAGGGAATGGGAAAGCTGAATCAAGTAACAAAAACTTTCTCAATACCATTAGAAGAACCTTGAAATCAACAAGAATAAGTGGGAGAAACAGTTGAAATTTGTAGTTTGGGCTGATAGGATAACTCGAAAAGATAAACTAGTAAAATCCCATTTGAACTAGTGTATGGAACTCAAAGCTTTGCTGCCATTACACCTGCAATTATCCACTTTTTAGTTTTCCCAAAGTAGTTGGAAGATCAAGAACATGGCCCATATGAATCAAGAATCAATCAAATCATTGAGTTGGATGAAGAAAGGAGAGCTTCTCATCAAAGGCATGTCAAAGTTTAGGGAGAAATTGAAGAAGTTGTTTGATAAGAAGGTCACCCCTTGAGCTTTCAGTGTTGGAGATATGGTTTTGCTGTGGGATAGTAGGCATGAAGACAAGGGAAAACATGGAAAATTTGATGCTCTATGGATGGGCCCTTATGCCATTGATATCAGGATTGGAGAAAATACATTTTTTCTCAAGGATTTGGATGGGGATTTGTTGGAGTTACTGTTAATGGTAGACATTTAAAAACTTTTGGATTAAATCCTAAAGGAGGTATGCACAAGTTGTACATTTTGTATAGCTCTTGTTTTTGTTTTTGTTTTTCCTTGTTCTTGCTATTGTTGGCTCGTGGTTTTCCCTTTTGTCCTTGGCAACCATTGTTGGTGTGGTTTTCTCGCTTTGTTTTTGGTGAAAGTTCTAGTTTTTGGGCTGCTATGAATGTTTTGACTCCTTTCCCAATGGATTTTTGGCACTTGGTCTACATTGTGATCTTGTGGCACTTGCTGGGAGTGCCCATCCCCAAGCAAGAGCCAATGTTGGTGCAATTTATGGGTTTGCACACTTTACTCTAATTCTCCATTTTCCATTTTTACTCCAAAACATCCTTCTGGCTCGAGCTGAAGACCTGTCACTCATTTTTTCAGTTGGATGTTTTCAAATGCCCTCATTGTCATTATTTTGCCCCATTTTTAAAACAGATCTCCAAGTTTCCCCTTTGTTGTGCCCTAACTTCTTCATTTTTCGGGATGAGCCATTATTTCCTTTGTCAAGTTCATGCAAAAACTTGAAATGGAGGGAATCCGAGTCATTTGTTGCTAAAATCCTAGTCCCCAGGCCTAAATCATTGTGAAAACATGATTTAGTTGATTTAAAGCAAAAAATCCACCTTCCTTGTGGAAAAATTCAATTTCAAAGGCCTCCCCTGCGTTTTTGCATTTTGACGGGTGTACGGGCATCTTACACACGTCCAATTTATCATCGCAAAGTTTATGCCGACATGACAGTTGTCATTGGCAAGTGTGGTTGGAAGAAATGTTATAACTTGTCAAATTTTCAAATTTTGGTGAAAGGAGAATTTTCTCCGCGGCCCCGTATTTGCCTAGTGTGCCTACGTGGCATTTTTGATTGGTTTGATGGAGTAGCAATGAGTGGCGAGAGGTCACTTAAAAAATTTTACCTTCATTTTTGAAAATTTCTCAAAATCAAATTTCGCCCAAAGGCCCATGCCCAATGGGAGGGAAACACATGGCAAAGGGAGGTCAAACAGACAGCGTGGGAGTTGGGAAAATTTTATTGTTTTTTCTCAAGGATGTCGGAAGAAAATTTTCCCATGCACCCCACAGCCCACAAGGATGTGCTTATGTGGCCTGATGTGATTGGTCGAGGATTGGCGGTTGGTGGAAGTAACTTAGGAAATTTTTCTTCCATTTTGGAAAAAATTCTCAAAATTAAATTTGCCTCAAGGCCCGCAGCGAATGGCATGATGACACGTGTCCGAAGGGCGGGTGGATGGTAAAGGACTTGGAAAATTTTGGTGTTTTCTGCTCAAGGTGTCGGGGAAAATTTTTCCCATGAGCCCGCAACCATTGGAAAGGTGATACGTGTCCAGGAGATTAACTTAGGAATAGAGGTAACTTAGAAGAATTTTAAAACTTTTAGTTTCAAAATGCAAAAGGAAAAATTTTCGATTAAGTGGTCTCGCACCCAATACAAGGTGGACACATGTCCAAGAAAGGTGGCATGGATGGGCAGAATTTATGGAAATTTTGAAGTCTTTTAACTTCAAAATTTTAAGGTTACAATTTGGCTTGAAGACCCACACCCAATGGAAGGGTGACACGTGGCATAAGGATGTCAAGCAGGGGAGCGAAGAGTTGAAATTTTTCAAAATTTTGGCTGAAAACCTCAAAGAAAAATTTGGACCCAATGGCCCACACCAATGAGAATGTGACACGTATGTGGGGATGAAATGGAGGGGTGGAAGTTCTAAAGACTTTGAAGTTTTTAACTTCAAAATGCTAAAATTAAAATGTTTTCCCGAAGGCCGGCAACAAATAAGGGATGGACATGTGTCCAAGAGGCAAAATGGAGGAAGAGGCCGAAGGAGGAGTTTGTAATTTTTGCCTCTATGTTTAAAGAGTAAAAAATGAAGAATAAGCCCGTGTCTAATGAAAACAGGACACGTATCCTAAATTTGGCGGAGGTTTGGAGCGCGAGAGAGAGAAAGTTAAAATTTTTAAAAAATTTAGCAAAAATTTCAAGGTGAGAAATAAGCCCGTGGGAAAATTTGGAAGTGTGCCCCCGCATCCAATCAGGGGGCGACACATGGCATGTTTCAAATAGAAAAGGAAGAAGCATGGGCCCATAAGGGATTTTGTGACTCATGGAGGAGTAAAGGAAAAAGGGAGGGGTCGGTTCCGTAGTGAATAGGAAACCGCCACGTGGAATAAGTGGTTAGCAGTAGGCATTCGGGGCCGCGGAGACTTTTAGAAAATTATCCTTTTTTTTTTCAAAAGGTAGTGAAATGCGTCAAATTGGCCCGCGGTTTTGGTGAAGGCCCACAAAAGGACACATGGCGCATCCAGGGGTTCATGGGGAAAATTTTCAAAATTTTCCTAAAGGCGAAAAAAGTTCAAAATGCATTTTTGGGATTGGGGCCCGGCCCCAATCATGTTTGGACACGTGTCCCAACTTGTGTAAAGGCAAAAAGGTAATTTGGGAGCATTTGAAGAGGATTTTGATCTTCCACATGGAGGGCTTTGTTGGTCCGAAAATCTGTCGCTTGGGCAGATCTATGGATAAACGAGCCAACAGTGTGCAGGGCATAGCCCCTCTTTGAGTCAGCAAAGCGAAACTGGTTTATTGCTATTCTACCAGCAGGAATCTATGCAAGTCTCATGATTCTGCCTTCGGGGGTTTGGGATCTCATCCCAGTAGGTTTATTTCCAGCTGTGAAGAGAAAGGAATGAAAGAGAGGAGGAAGAAGGAACAGGTCCGAAGGGAGAAAAGAAATGAATTCCAAAGCAGAAAGGTCAGAAGATTTATGTTTTTGGGTTGGTAGTAAACAGAGGCAAACCTACTTGCATAAATAAACAAAGCAATACTGATGATAAATAAATGAAAATAAAATAGAAGCAGATCCAACAGAATAAATATACGGATCTAACATAAGAAAGATCTAATGTATATAACACAGGTATTCAGCACAAAGTCCAAATATTGTATTACTAATTTGTTCTGTTACAAAAAGCTCAAAGTCTTTTCTCCTTACTCCTATTTCTCATCTGAAAGATATTCATCCATCCATCAACACAACAAGTGTTGGGGTATTTATAGAAGAAGAGGAGAAAAGAAGGCAAAAAGGAGCCAACAACTATTTACAAAGATATTTACAAAATATCAAAAAGTCATGTTGACTTTTTACAACTTGATGGATGACATCATCCCATGATGCAACATGGATGATGTCATCATTTGCATCAACATACTTCAGACATTCCAACAAGAAAGTCAGAGAAGAGAGAGAAGAAGAAGAAGGAGGAGGAGCAGCTACTCATCGTCATCATCCTGCGGTCGAAAGGGAGTAGCCTACTTTTGATGCTGCTCAGGTGATGAGATATGGAACCGAGCGCGGTATTCCAGAATCTTGATAATCATGACCCAAATTGATCTTGAGAAGGATCCTGTGCAAAGTTCATTGATTACCTCACAAGTCTCCCGCTCATCTATGAGCTTCTCTGGGAGTTTGGAATAATCTTTTCCGCCTCAATGAGGAACCCGATGAAGTCCCTACAAAGCAGCGGGTTGTTGATAGATTGGTGTCAAATGTGACCTCTCCGGCCTGTTCGCTCTCGAGAAGCGATCTCCTTGAAGATCCGGATGGTTTCATCAGCTGACCTAAAGGTGAAGGAAGGAGTGAGCAACCCTGGAGACATGTTGAGAACAATTCGCTCCATTTGATGCATTGCATCCAGGGCTACCTCCTTTACCTTGTCGATTTTTTCTAGAATAAATTCAAGCTGATCTATCCGATAGTCCAGAGTGGACATGGTTTTGTTGAGGGCCCTTGGATGGCCGAAGACACCGAACTTGACCAGATCTTTGACTGAACAGTCGAACATCTGTTGAAAGGTCTCGTGTTGGAGTCTAGCATGATCCAGCTCTTCTGATATGGGCCCCGCTAATGCTTGGAGCTCTTTGTTCGTCTTTCCGATGTTCAGATACAAATTGACAAACTCGGTGATCACTCTTTCACTGTCCTTGAGGATCTGGCTCCTCCAAGCAGAAACGGCCATACCTTGCTCGCCAATCTTTGCATATTCGTTGATTTTCTCCTGGCTAAGAAGCTCAGAAGTCTCGGTGGCAGTTGTGGGAGGCGCACTACCCATCTTCTGTAAGGCTTGGAGCAGATATTTGTTTTGCTCTTTTAGTAGCCTTTTTCTTCTTTTGTTTCTTGAAGCTTTTGACAGGGCGTCGGATCGCGGAAAGAGCTTCCCCGGAGACTTTCTTCGAGGAAGATGTCCCCATTGTGACTTGGGTCACGGTAAAATCTATCGAGAGATAGATCCTTCTTCTCTTTGAGGGGATGGGTATGAGATTTCCATGATTCTCTCACCTGCAACACTTTTAGAGAAGCGTGCAACAGGCTTCAGCTTCTTTGCCCCTTTGGCTGGGATCACTGAAAAGTCCATCGGAGCAATGGGAACTTTCCTCTTTTGCTGGCTCGGGCTTCGAGAGATCCAGCTGGTTCTATGGAAGAAGGACCAGAAAGCAGAGAGGAGGGGGCAGCTGCAGTAGAAGAGGGGAAAACGTGGAGACACGCGGAGGCGGCATTGAGAGAATAGCCAAAGAAGTGTCCATGGGAGGAAGGGAAACTACAGCTACGGAAGACCTAGGAAGGGAAGGGAGCTCGGAGATGAGGGAAGAAATGGAGGAGGAAAGATCAGCGAGGGAAGAGAAGATAGACGAAGAAGCAGGGGAAAGAGTAGAAGAAGGGGCGGAGGACACGACCAAAGGGATGGTCGCTTGAGTCACTCGAGGAGGGGAAGGAAGAGAAGAAGAAGGGATAGAAGGGACCTCTGTTGTGGTAGCAATGCCGACATCCTGAGTGGATGGGCCAATTGGACTATCCCTGCTGCTTCTTTCTTTGGCAAATCCAGAGTTATTACCTATTCAGCACTTTGTGGAAGGAGGACTTTCAGGGGCTTCTTCCTGAATGGTGCTGGATTCACCTTCTACACTCTTGCCTTTAAGCTACTTTTTGGATGTGAAGGTGCGTTGCCCAATGGGGATGTTATGAAATCGACCCCGAGGTAGATTAGGCCGTTCATCCGACACCAATGTTCTCGTCTCCGCAAAGTCTCCTTGACCCTCTCCTCAATTGTCGAGGAGCTTTAGTTCTATCAATGGCCTAGGAAAGGGCCAATCGTCCCCATCTCATCGTATCATTATATACCTTGTCCACTTCATCTTGTTGTTTGGTAGCCTTTAGGGACAATGGATACCCCATCTTGGATAATTTCGCCAATGCTAGGCGAGAATGATCCTTTCTTCTGAGCTCTACCTCATGGAGGACGTCAATATAAATATCCTCGATCTGAGGAACGTGGATTGGATCAAGCTTTTCTCTTGGCAGGCAGCCCCTTGGGTCGAAGGTGGGCCTGGCTGGGAAGTCATGCTTCAAATTGAGTAACTCCAGCTCTGCAAACATTTCCTTCGCCTTGTGGTGGGTAGAGCATGTGTATCGGCCCACTGTGAGGGGGAAAGGAGTTCCACCCTTCTTTCTTTTCAGGCACTTTTCGTGATATGTGATTAGCTGCCTTGACAGCTCCAGCAGAATCAGCTTAGGCCCGGCATACCTTGGTAGCCTGGTTGGCTCTCCCAAAAAGTTGGCAGCCCTCAGATAGGTGAATGTAGGAAATTGGGTGAACAGGGCTCCCCATTTCTCCGTGGCTGCCACTATGTTTTTGGTCATACGACCATGAGTCAGATTTGGCCTCAATAGGTAGATGATGTGATAAAAGAATGCATCGTTGATTTTGGCGGGTGGGCGATGCTATTCTCGGCTTCAACTCGGATAATACTCATATATTTTGACACGAGGCCAAACTCCACTTCGTCTTAGGCCACGGATAATCCTCTCTCGATGCAAAGATAGACCACGTAGGAGTTCATATGGAATACTCCCCGTTGTGCTTTGAAGCATTGAAAGCTGCTCGAAATGGTGTTGTTTATAATTTCCCCCCAGCAAAAGCGCTGATTAGGAAAATTCTTGTTCATTATTTCTAGGTAGCGCAACATCCATTTATGGAAGTAATGGGCGTCGTAAAGCTGAAGACCGCTCGGGAAGGTAATGGTATCGCTGAGCTCTTCCGAGAAGTCATCACTGCGGTGGATGATTTGGGGCCACTAGGTTACCACCTTCTTGTTCTTCAAGTAGACTTCATTCATTAGTTGCATGCATTGGTCTTCATTATCTTCAGGGCCTTGATACACTCTGGTATTGCGACGGCCAGAAGTGCCGGTGGTGAGGGATGCCAAGTATCATCTCAAAATGATGGGCGGTGAGGTTAATGACTACCTCGCCCTTCTCATTTTCGACACATCGGTGTCTTTGTTGTAAGACCGAGCAACCACCATTATAAATTCATTGTTGATTGTGGCCGATGGGGATTCCTCCGTGAAGTGCAGAAGGCATCGCTATCAATTTGTCCATCCATGGACTCCTTGTAATTTTTCGAGTTCGGCCCGGGAATTCCTCCATGTTAACATGCCCCACCCCGAGTCTCGACATCCATGCTTGCATTCGGCTCATTACTTGGGCATTCGACCCTTTGATATTTATACTTCATCTCTTCCTCGGTAAAGCTTAGCCTTCCCTTTTGATTTGGTGGGTCACTTGCATTGGATGTAGACATATGTTCTTCTAAGATTATCTCGCGATCTGCATGAAGAAGAAGCGAGACCCAATCCGAAAAGTTGAATTAGCCATTTGATCTTCCATTGGAATGTTAGCAAAAGAAAGAGTTAGAGATTTTTAGGCTCAGGGCGCAGGAAAAATGCAGCTTACAGGGCTAAATAGGTAGGGCGCATGGGAAAGGGCTGTTGTAAAGATTAAACTGGTGCCAAAGGCGCATGGCGCATGCATACTATAGAGTGCATTTTAGTAAAGGGCGCATGAGAAAATCGTGTTACATGGAGACAGGATGTGCCAAAGGTGCATGGACCTTGCATGTTACATTGGGATTTGGTGCACCCTTTGGCGCATGGGAAAAGCGTGTAACAGGGACTTTTCGTGCACCAAAGGAAATATGGCGCGGCACACGGAGGGTTTATAAAACACGAATGTTACTGAAAGGAGCGATGCGCCTGCACTTTTACGACTATACTTGGTGCAGATAAGGCTTGTGTTGCATAGATGCTGGGCGCGCCAAGGGCGCATGGAAAGGCGATGCAGCATGGAAAGATGGTGCGCCAAAGGGGCGCAAGTTTAGCTTGTGCAGCATGTGGAAGAGGCGCACCTTGAGGGCGTATGAAAACTTGATGCAACAAGCATGATGGGTGCGCCATTGGTGCGGGTTCTAGTTATCTTTGTAGAGGGGGACAAACGCACCATGGGGGCGCAATTATTTATAATGTTGCACGACGACCTTGTGGTCCGCTAAGGAAAAATAGTATTTTTTCATATGGCTCAACCCTTCTTTCTTTTCAGTTCTAAGGCTGCCTTGGGATATTCAATGGTTCAAGCCAAAGGGGTTTCAGACCAAGCTTTCAAACTAACACCCTCTACCAGCAGATCTGGAAAGAGGGATGGGAGGAAACAAATAAGGAAAGACGATGTACAGGAGGGCTAGCTCAACATTTGATATTTTAATACTGCTAAACCACAACCAGACCACAAGCACACCAAGAAACAAGAACGCAAAACACACAAGAGGGAGAAGAACTCTTACGGATAAATAACAAAAGCTCGAGAATGGGTCCACAACACATTGAAAGTGACGAGGCAAACTGACAGGCTCAGAAAAATCACGTGCTCAGCGAAAAGTGAAAATGACATTTGGGCGCGCAAACCATATATATATAGGTTAGCTGGACATTAATGCGCCACCCACCTTTTGAAAGGCGCATGAGAGTGGCTGTCGACAGGGAAAAGCGTGCGCCCTTTGGCGCATGAAAATATTTGACAGCAGGAAATTAAGCGCGCCTTTGGCGCACCAAACGCTATGTCGACACGAAGTTATGTGCGCCCTTTGGCGCACCAAAACATTGTGTTGCAATAAGATTATGTGCGCCCTCTGGCGCATCAAAAAGTGGCGCACCAAATGCTATGTCGACACAGGCGCATGCGCCTTGGCGCACGCAGGGAAGGCTCGACACACTTTGGCACACCGAAAGTTGTGTTAACACTGAAAATCACGCGCCAAAGGTTTTAAAGGGGGCACACCAAACGTTGGTGTTACATAGAAATTTCATGCGCCCAGCCAAAAAAGGCTCAAAAGACTAAGTTCGAAAAACCAGATTTCCGGGAAGGGATTTTACAACATTTCGAATGCAAGGGATCCCTAACGAGGGATCGGAACAAAATTTCGGTATGGTTATCGGTAAAATGTCCCTTGTCAATTTTATGGGATAACAATTTGGCTCTTCTGGGGACTATCACGAGCGAACTCAGGGGTAGAGAATCCCAGTTCTTATGTGCCTATCCATTGGGTAACAGAGTCAAAAACAAGGGCGACCGGAGGGGGAGCAAAAGAAAACACACAACAAACCAAAAGCAAACACACGACGGAAGCAAACACACAACAAAAAGCAAACTGTACAAAGAAGAGAGCAAGCTCTACTTCCTGAAGATCTTCAGATGCTGCCCGCTATAAGGAAGCGGGAGTTCGGTTCCATCCAGATATGAGAGATAGAAACTATTCTCTCCGTTGAGCTGCTTGATCTTGAAGGGCCCTCTCCACAGGGAATCAAACTTCCCATGCATGCCCTTTGGTTCTCTTCGCTTGTCCCACAAAAGGACGAGATCTCCCACTTGAAAATCCCTTTGCTTGGCTTTCTTATCAAAAAGCCTCTTAACTTGATTCTGATGTTCAGTGATCCTATCGACCACCCTCACTCTCTTTTCTTCAAGTTCTGCCAGATACATGATTCTCTTTTCAAGAGAACTTTGGAAAGTTTCATCTTCAATGGCTCGTGCAAGCTAAGTGAAGCAGGAAGTTCCACGAAATGGGAAGCTCGGCATCGAGTGCCATATAACACTTGAAAAGGTGACATGCCAAGAGATCTCTTGGGAGTAATACGATCGGCCCACAAAGCGTCGTACAAAGACTTGTGCCACATTCACTGATTCTCATCTACTAACTTCCGTATGATGGTCACCAAGTTCTTGTTACTGGATTCCACCTGACCATTTCCCTGAGGATAATAGTCGGATGTGTGAGCCAAAGTTATACCATATTCATAGCAAAAACTAATAACTTCCCGTGAGGAGAAGTTAGAAGCATTATCAGCAACAATTTTGTTTGGAACGCCGAACCTGACAATGATATTTTCTTTAATGAAATTGCAAACCACCTCAGAAGTGGCATGCTTGACAGGTATGGCTTCCACCCACTTGGTAAAGTAATCCATTGCTGTAAGGACATAGCTATGTCCGGCACTCGATTGAGGATTGAGTGCGCCAATAAAATCAATTCCCCATTGCCTGAATGGTTCATTGATAATGACCGGCCTTAGGGGAAAGGTAGCCAACTTGGGCTTGCCAACGAATTGTTGGCAGGGTTCACATTTTGCCACCCAGGTGGTTGTATCTTGGAAGAGCATCGGCCAATAGTACCTGGCTCGAATGATCTTGTGTGCAGTTACGGAGGAAGAGAAATTCCCTCCACAAGCTGAATTGTGAAAACTTTCCAGTAGTTTTACTTGCTGGGGTTTGTCAACACATCGCAGAAAGATGCCATCTATCCCACGTTTATATAAACCGTCATCCCAGATGACATATTTAGCCGCTCTAAGCTTTATAGTGTGCTTCTCCTTTGCAGTTAGGTGCATTGGGCATTCGCCGTAGGTAAGGAAGAAAGCGATGTCGGAGTACCACTCATCACTAGTTGCAACAAATAGAACCAGAGGCAGAGAATCAGGCTCTTCCTGTCGGTCCTGTGTTTCATCGGTGTAGTCACCCCTTTCATCAGGGTTTTCTGAATCTTTGTTTTCAGCCATTAGCTGACACAGGCCTTTGCCCCTTACCAGCTTGGTTGGTTTAATATCTAGGTCATACTCCTGGACTTTTGCGATCCAATTTCCTCGCAAGCTTCCTAACTCCTGCTGAGTTAGAATTGATTTCACCGCCGTGTCTGGGACCAGCACTACCGTATGCGAGTTTAGAATGTAATACCTGAAATTCTTCACTGCTTTGACGACGGAAAAGGCATGCTTTTCCAGTTGAGTCATTTTCAGTTCGTGAGGCTTGAGAGGAGAACTCATGAACGCAATTGGAGATTCAATATCTTCTGAGTTCTTTTGCATTAAGATTGCAGACACAGTATGCTCAGATGCATAACTATACATGATGAAGTCCTTGGAGAAATCTGGACATACCAGGACTGGTGCATGAGCAACGGAAGCTTTTATTTCTTCAAATGACCTTTTCCCCTCTTCACTCCATCTGAAAGTTGGTGACCCCTTCATCATGTTCAATATGTGACGGGTCTTTTCAGCAAAGTCAGGAACAAAACACCTGAGAAAGTTCACCTTTCCAAAGAAAGAATGAACACCAGTCTTGCTTGTAGGCAGAGTAAGGCTCTGAATAGCTTTAACTCTTTCGGCATCTATCTTTGTTCCTTCTTTGCTAACCACATGGCCTAGCAACTTCCCTTCCGTGACTCCAAAAACAGACTTTTTTGGGTTTAGGGAAATCCCATGTTCTCGGCACCTGGCCAACACTTGCTCCAAATGATCACAATGATCATTTCGTTGTTTAGAGAACATGGTTAAGTCATCTAGGTAAACCACAATGACTTTCACCATCATACCTTTGAATGCAAAGTCCATGACCCACTGAAAAGTGGCACCAGCATTAGTTAGGCCGAAAGGCATCCTGCTGTAGGTAAATGTACCCCAGGGAGTAGTGAATGTTGTTTTAAACTGATCTTCAGGTGAAACTTCAATCTGATTGTAACCTGAAAAACCGTCAAGCATGGACAACATCTCTGATCCAGTTACTGCTTGTAGAACTTGATCCATTATCGGAAGAGGGTAGTTGTCTTTCAGCGAAGCTTGATTCAAATTTCGAAAGTCTACACATATGCGTATCTCGCCATTTTTCTTGCGTACCGGCACAATATTTGCTACCCAAGTGCTGTGATGGATAGGGAAGATGATTCTTGCGTCCAGCATCTTCTGAATTTTGGCCTGGATGGTGCCCGAAATCTTCGGATTATAGTGCCTCTGCTTCTGGCGGAAGGCTTTGACATCGTCTTTCAACGGAATGTCATGCTGAACGTCCTTTGGCTTGAAGGACTTTAGATCGGCGTAGGACCATGCCAATACGTCCATATATTTTTTCAGCAACTTGACAAATTTTCACTTCTCTTTAGGCGTGCAACATTTGCCAATGTTCATGAATTACGGGTGTTCTATCGAACCTATATTGACCGGTTCGGTTTCTGGGGACGAGCTAGGGTCGTCCCGCTTCTTCTTTTTTACAAAACGGTCATGCCTGTCGAACAGGCGTTCCAGAGAAACCAGGCCCTTTGGAATTTTATTTCCCTTGAGCTGACATATGCCATCATTCCCTTCAGATTCATTGCCTTGATCGGTGACTGACTCATGGCAAGTGGAAGTAGACCCTTCAAAATGTAATTCTTTAAAATTTTCTGCCTTCTCCAGAAAAGCAATGAGTTGATTATCATCGTTGAACACCTGCCAATGCTGAGAATTATCTGGTACGCTCGGGCGGAAAACCACCTCAATGGTGTACTTGTTCATTTTCAAACCTGGGTGTGGGAGCATGAGAGATGCTGAAACAGCCAATGAATCAGCCATGTCATTTTGGGCTCTTGGAATAGATTCAATTGAAAAGGCATCAAACTCTTCAATGCTGTCCCATACCGCATTACGGTAATGTCTGAGCCTTTCATTCTTCACTTGGTAAATCCTTTTGACCTGATTTACAACCAGCTCAGCATCACCTTGCACTTTTAGATTTTTAATTCCTCTTTCTTTTGCGGCTTGCATACCGAGTAAGAGAGATTCATACTCAGCAGTATTGTTAGTGTTGAAAAACTGCAATTTGAAAGAGAGAGGAATGACTTCTTCCTCAGGAGATATCAGCACGGCCCCAGCGCCACATCCACTAGTTGCACAGCTCCCATCGAATTGCAATGTCCAGATTTTATTAAGATCTCCTTCTTGAACGAGGACACCCGTTTTATCCGTCTCGGTAGATAAGAAGTAATTCCCCATCCCTGATGATTCAAAAAGGATTTGAGCTTTGGGGTCTTCAGAGCTAGTGACCAAGTACTTCTTTTGGGATTCCGGCTCCAAAGTTTGCATTACGCCTTTGACTGGAATTCTAGCTTTAGACCAGTCCATATGAATTTCTCCACCAACTTCGCTGCAAAAACTTCTTCCCAGCAAAATTCCATAGGCTGCCGGAATGTCAGCAACGAGGACTGTCATTTTTACTCTTTTATCCGGGAAGGCCGCAAATGTAAATTGCGCGTCTTTGATTTGGCCAACCAACGGAACTTGCTTAGTTTCCAAGGAATAACACCTGCCGAAAGGCTTGGTAAGAGTGAGGCCCAAAGCATGGGTGACTTTTACCGGCATGACGTTGTCAGAAGCCCCGGAATCAATTATGCAATTACTCAGCTTGTGTCCATTGATCAGCAGAGAGAGATAGAAAGGCTCTATCTTGCCTGATGCAGATGTTGAAGCAATATTTATATGAGATTCAGGGGGAGTGGAAAGGATTCCTTTTGGGGAAACCTGATTAGATATAACAGCTTGACTTTGGATATACTTAGTCAATCTTACAAGCTGTTCGGGGTTTGACTGAAGGTACTCAGCTTCAGACATTTGGATCTTGGTCTTTTTTGCATGATCTATAATATCAAACGCGGCCAAGGGTTGCGTTGGTAAAGGAATGAGTCCCTCACCTCGCGATGATGGAATAGGATTGGTGGTCTTAGTAGGAATGTGAGAGGACTGATTTGGAGGAGAGATAGGGGGAAAAGATTTCCTTGTAAAAGATTTTCCAGGAGTTGAGCAGAAGAGGATTACCTCTTTTAGTAATGATCGAGGCGCGTTTAACATGGCCTTCTCTGCTGGACATGGGCAGCAACTTCCTCTTCTTTTTCCTTGCGAGCGAGTAAAAACTTGACATATGATTTGTCCGCTTGCATATCCCCACAGGTAACCTCTTCTTCATCGATTCTTCCTCGTCAAATTCCATATACCCGATAGTAGAGTCACAAGTCGGTTCACCGACATCTTGATCATCTTCACCCCGAGACGAAGGTTCTTCATAAGATCGCTCTTCTTCTTCAATCTCGGCCAGAGCGTTGACCGGAGGAGCCTCAAGCGCCAACCGCGGAGTAGTTGTAGGTAAGCGCGGTCTTTGTGAAACATTGTTAGGAATGAAATTCCTCCGCGGAATATCCCGGTATGAGGAACTGGGAGAGGCCTGGGCCAACTGTTTCTTCAATGCGAAAGCAAGTCATTCGCCATCTTTTGAAATATTGGATCGGACAAAGTAATGGGCGCGGGGCCGAAGATTTAGGCTTGGCTAATTCTTTTTTAATTCACCGGATATTATCAGATTATCCTCTATGCAAATGGCAAAGTGGCTTGGACAAGAACCAAGGTGGCAACTCATTCCCGAAGGAGAAAGAAACTAACTTTCAAGCTCATAGCATTTATGAAGAAACACTTTTGATTTTTCGTGCCTAAGTTGGAAGCATGTGTGAACGCGGTTGATCGGTGCATTCAACCGGGTGAAAAAATCACGCATGGTCTCATTCGCCTCCTTCTTCGGTGAGTGATCCATGATAGTAATGCAAATGCATCCTCTGAAGGCTTGTATCTGTCTTCGAAAGCATCCCGTAAGGTGGCCCAGCTGGTAATAGACCCGGCCGGCAAATGCTGAAACCATTCAGCTGCAGGTCCTTGTAGGGTTTCCAGAAAAAGGTGAACCGACACATCTTCATGGGTCACATCCAAAATACTGCATGACATGATGAATGCAGATATGTGGGAATCCATGCTTTGATTTCCACTCCCGTCGAATTTAGGAAAATTCTTTCGATTTCCGTGAGGGAGCGCGTGAACTGGATGTGGTAAAGCCAAAGGACCCATCGCGTTTCCCCATGGAACCGCCATCTGAAAAGCTGGAAAGAGAACATGAGCTGGAAGTGTGGTTCCGCTGAGTAACAAGGCACTACAAAGGGATGTGGATGTCCCCTGCAAAGGCTTTTCTTTGTAAAGGTGAGACACTCTGGATGACCGGCTAGCCTTGAGCTTAAGCGCTGAAAAACGCACCCAGTGTTACGCTGAAATTGTGCCTTTGAAAGCAGATCGAAAGTAGGATTATCTTCTCCACGGGCTCACTGCTGCACGTAAAAAGGTTCACTCGCGAGTGTTCCTTCCGGATCTGCAATGTTATGGCACATATTCAAACTTTCTTTTTGGTTATACTTGCTGATTTTACGGTTTTTTTGACAAAAACCAGCAACAAATACTTTTCTAAATATTTAAAACTATCCTCTTTAAAACCGATTGTGGTTAAATGACAAATAACAATGAGGATAAGATGGCGGGGAAGATTAGTAAGTTGATTTTTGGATCTGATTTTAACTTTTTCAGAGGGTTTCAAACTTTTTGCAAACAGTCAAAACTCAGATCTACGGCAAAATACTGATTTTTTTAAAAACTCACGAACTAAAGATCTTTAACTGGACCAGATCTATGACTCTCGAGAAGAAAATTTTTCAATTTAAGCACATTTGCAAATTTTTGGATTTTTAACAAAAGTTGGGATTTACAACAAAGGCGGGCAATCTTGATTTTTCCGATTTTTTATCTTACTACCATCGTAGATCGACGAGATCTATTCGATTCCCAGTGGAGTCGCCAAAAAAATGTTGGTCCGTGTTGGTCCCAGAAAATGCATCGCGCGGACAGATCTATGGATAGACGAGCCAACGGTGTTGCGGGCTTAGCCCCTCTTTGAGACAAAGAAGCTGGCCCGGTTTATTGCTATTTCTACTACCAGAACCTATGCAAGTCTCACATGATTTTGCCTTGGGGTTGGGATCTCATCCCAGAGAGTATAGTATTTCAGTGTGAAAGGAAGGAATGAAAGAGGGAGAAGAGAAAGAACAGATCCGAAGGAGAAAAGAAATGAATTCCAAAGCAGAAAGGTCGAAGATTTATGTTTTTAGTTTGGTAGTAAAATGAGCCAAACCTACTTGCATAAATAAACAAATCAATACTTGATAAACAAATGACGAGAAAAGTAGATATGAATCCAACAGATTAAACACATACAGATCTAACATAAGAAAGATCTAACGTATAACATGGCTATTGAGCACAAAGTCGAATAATTATATTCTTGTCCTTTTCTCATTAAAGAAAGCTCAAAGTCTTTCTCTCCTCACTTCTATTTCTATCTGAAAAATGTTCACCCCGAATACAACAAGTATTCTCATATTTATAGAAGATGAGGGAGAGAGAAGGCAAAATGGAGCCAACCACTTATTTACAAAGATATTTACAAAATATCCAAAAGTCATGTTGACTTTGACAACTTTGATGGATGACATCATCCCATGATGCAACATGGATGATGTCATCATTTGTGCCAACACATTTTTAGACATTTCGAAAAGAAAGTCGGAGAATAGAGAGGAGAAGAAGAAGAAGAAGAAGAAGCTATTCATCATCATCATCCTGTGGCGAAAAGGGGTTGCTGTTTCGATGTCTTGCTCAGAGATGAGATGTGGAAGCGAGCGCGGTATTCCAAGAACTTGCTGATCATCGGCCCAAACCGATCTGTGACGGATCTCTTGTGCCGTTCACCGATTGCTTCGCAAGTTTCCCACTCATCTATGAGCTTTTTCTCGGGATCTTGGAATAGTCTTTACCCGCCTCGATTAGGAAACCGGATGAAGTCCTACAAAGCTAGTAGGTTGTTGATAGATTCGATGTCGAACGTGACCTCTGGCCCTGTTCCTTGAGAGGCTATCTCCTTGAAAATCTGGACAGTGTCATCAGCTGATCTCAAGGTAAGGGAAGGAGTGAGCAACCCTGGAGTCATAGATAGAACAATTTTCTCCATTTGGTGCATTGCATCCAGGGCCTCTTCCTTTACCTTGTCTATCTTTTCTAAAACAAATTCCAGCTGATCTATCTGATAGTCCAAAGTGGACATAGTTTTGTTGAGGGCCCTTGGATGGCCGAAGACTCCGAACTTGACCAGATCTTCGACTGAACAGTCGAACATTTGTTGGAATGTCTCGTGCTGGAGTCTAGCATGTTCTAACTCTTCTGATATCGGACCCGCTAATGCTTGGAGTTCCTTATTCGCCTTCTCGATGTTTAGGTATAAACTGATATACTCGGCGATTACTCTTTCACTATCCTTGAGGATTTGGCTCCTCCAAGCAGAAACGGCCATGCCCTGCTCACCAATCTTTGAATATTCATTGATCTTCTCCTGACTGAGCAGCTCAGGAGTTTCGGCGGCAGTTGTGGGAGGTGCACTTCCCATCTTCTGTAAGGCTTGAAGCAGATACTTGTTCTGCTCCTTCAGTAGCCTTTTTTCCTCTTTCGTTTCCTGAAGCTTCTTGCAGAGTGCATCCACTGCGGAAAGAGCTTCCCCCTGGAGACTTTCTGAGGATGTCCCCATTGTGACTTGGGTCACGGTGAAATCTGTCGGAGACAGATCTTCTTTCTCTTTGAGGGGGTTGGGGTATGCTATTTCCATGACTCTCTCACCTGCAGCGCTCTTCGAGAAGCGTGTAACCGGCTTGTGCTTCTTTACTCCTTTAGCCGGAATGACCGAAAAGTCCATCGGAGCGATGGGGACTTTCCTCTTTTGTTGGCTCAGCTGCTGAGAGATCCAAGCTGGTCCTATAGAAGAAGGACCAGAGACAGAGGGGGAGGCAGCAACGGTAGAAGAGGGGAAAAACGTGGAGACACGCGGCGGCGGCATCGAAAGAATAGCCGAGGAAGTGCCCACGGGAGGAAGGGAAACCGCAACCGCAGAAGACATAGGAAGGGAAGGGAGCTCGGAGATGAGGGAAGAAATGGAAGAAGACAAATCAGCGAGGGAGGAGAAGATAGATGAAGAGGCGGGGGAAAGAGTAGAAGAAGGGGCAGAGGACACAACCAAAGGAGTGGTCGCTTGAGTCACTCGAGGAGGGGAAGGAAGAGAAGAAGAAGGGATAGAAGGGACCTCTGAAGTTGTAGCGACACCGACATCCTGGGTGGATGGGCGTATAGGACTATCCTCTGTCAATTCTTTCTCTCGCGAATCCAGAGTTATTACTTGTTTAGGCTCTGAAGGAAGAGGACTTTCAGGGGCTTCCTCCGAATGGTGCTAGGTTCACTTTGTTAGGAATATCTATGTTGTAGTGTGAACATAGAATATTATGTAAGTGATTATATTATCTAGGATAATATAATATGTGTTGTAATAATTAATTACATTATTGTAAATGTAATTATGAGTGGGTGAGTAAATATTGTTATGAGTTGTTGAGTAAACAAATCATTAACAATATTAGTTTTGTGAGAAAACAAAATCTCACGTATAATAGCATGGAGTTGTTTTAGGAGTTATGTGTGGAGATATTTATGGAGATTATATCTCCTTAAATATAGGAACAACATCTCCTATTTAAATGGATGTAATACTTCCTATGTATTGAGCAAGAATAAAGAGTAAGATTTCGAATTTTCTTTATGCAATTATGATATTAACTTTTCATTTGGTAACAGAGCAGGTTTGATGCAAGAAATTTCAGTGCTTTCATGATCAGATCCGTCTCAAAGAATATATTATATTTTTCGTTTCCAGATGTGGGTTTTTCTATAATTTTGTGTGCAGAATTACGTGCTGGTCAAAAACTACAGAAGAAATTTCAGAAGAACCCAGAACGTAGTTTGGAAGAAATACGGATTTTACTATGCAGCTATCAAATTAAGCACATCAATTCTTCTACTGAAAGTTTTCTCCAATTTTCAATAATGTTGAATTGTTAATACAAGTTCTTGACTTGCTTGGAGGTTAAAAGGTATTCAATATAAAATTTTAAAGTACTTGATTCAATTTTGTATTTTTTTATCAGTATTGTACAAAATAATGGAGAAACTAAATCTGATTGAAAAGTTTGAAGGACAAGATTTCCATACATGGCAACTACAGATGCAATTACATTTAATAGAAAAGGATCTATGGGATGTGGTGAAGTCTAATTCAACTCCACCCACTGGAGGAAATGAATTGGAAAAATGGAATGCAAAAGATCAGAGAGCATTGGGTACCATTGGTCTGGGCTTATCAAAAGCCTATCTACATCATGTGGATTTCACAAAATCTGCAAAAGAAATTTGGGAGTCTCTTAACAAATTGTTTGGTTCTGAAGCTGAAATGGCAAAGACTACATTGAAGCAACGCTTGTACGGGTTGAAAATGGAAGAGAACTCAAAAATGGCAGATCATATAAGTAAGTTTCGTTCTTTGCTAAATCAACTAGCTGGAATTAAAGAACATGTAAAAGATGATGATGCTAAAGCTATTCTTCTTAATAGCATGCCTAAGAGTTACTCAAATATTGTATTTACTTTGAGTAAAATTACTATTAGTCTAGAAGGAGTGATTTCTACATTGTTAGAACAAAGCAATCATGAAGAACATGAAGAAGTACTATATGTAGGAAACAAACCGAGCTCCTCATCTAAGAAGGAAAAACATAAACCAAAGAAGGTTCCTTCACATGGAAAAATAAAATGCTTTTATTGTAATGAGATTGGGCATGTAATACTGAACTGTAAAAAGAGAGCTCAGGATCTTCTTGATGACAAGATAGATCAGAAAGCCCTTCTAGCTGAAGTAGAAACTGATTGGGAAGTCTACTCAACTGATGAAGAACTTTCATGTCCTAGTGATGAGGATTTCCTATGGTAGACTCTTTTCTTGTTGGAGGAAGGAGGCAATGGAGGAAGGAGGAAAATCAGCGTCCTCTCGTCATTCACCAACGATGGGGTCGCAGACAGATGTGGTGTGTTTATACACAAGGGGGTGAAACTAGTTTCATGTTTTGATTTTAATGTGTTCACATAGACTAACAACAGTTCCTGAGTGTCTATTTGGTGTGGAAGAAGCAAACTGCATGACTCAGCTTACAGGGGAAAATCATCTACGTACGGTCCTCTGACTGTCGTACGGTCCTCTGACTGCCATACTTCGGTGGAAGGTACTTCGGTGGAAGGTGATCAGTCGATGAAGATGTTCATACGACAAGGATGATCATTAGCAGCAAGATCCAGATAGCAAGATCCAGTAGCAATGAATACTCCGACAAGGTTGATGTTTCCAGGAGCTCTTACCCCATGTTCACACTAAGGGGGCGAATGTTAGGAATATCTATGTTGTAGTGTGAACATAGAATATTATGTAAGTGATTATATTATCTAGGATAATATAATATGTGTTGTAATAATTAATTACATTATTGTAAATGTAATTATGAGTGGGTGAGTAAATATTGTTATGAGTTGTTGAGTAAACAAATCATTAACAATATTAGTTTTGTGAGAAAACAAAATCTCACGTATAATAGCATGCGATTGTTTTAGGAGTTATGTGTGGAGATATTTATGGAGATTATATCTCCTTAAATATAGGAACAACATCTCCTATTTAAATGGATGTAATACTTCCTATGTATTGAGCAAGAATAAAGAGTAAGATTTCGAATTTTCTTTATGCAATTATGATATTAACTTTTCATCACCTTCGGCACCTTTGCCTTTCAGCAGCTTCTTTGACCTTGGAGGTGCGTTGCCCAAAGGGGAAGTTGTGAAATCTACCCCGAGGTAGATTAGTCCGTTCATGCGGCACCAATGCTCTGTTCTCCGCATAGTCTCCTTGACCCTCTCCTCAATTGTTTGAGGAGCCTTGCTTCTGTCAATGTCCGGGAAGGGCCAATCATCCCCTTCTGTGTCATTATACACTTTGTCTACTTCGTCTTCCGTGGTTTGGAAGCCTTTGGGGACAATGGCCACTCCGTATTGGATGATTTCCGTCAATGCCAAGCGCGAGTGATCCTTTCTTCTGAGTTCCACCTCATGGAGAACGTCAATGTAAATATCCTCAATTTGAGGGACATGGATCGGATCAAGCTTAGCCCTTGGCAGGCAGCTCCTAGGATCGAAGGTAGGCCTGGCTGGGAAGTCATGTTTCAAATTTAACAACTCCAGCTCTGCGAACATTTCCTTCGCCTTATGGTAGGAGGAGCATGTGTACCGGCCCACTGTGAGGGGGAAAGGAGTTCCGCCCTTCTTTCTTTTGAGGCACTTTTCATGGTACGTGACCAGCTGTCTTGATAGTTCTAATAGAATCAGCCTTGGTCCAGCATACCTCGGTAGCCTGGTTGGCTCTCCCAAAAAGTTGGCAGCCCTTAGATAGGTGAACGTGGGAAATTGGGTGAACAGGGCCCCCCATTTCTCTGTGACTGCCACTATGTTCTTGGTTGTCCGGCTATGAGTCATGTTCGGCCTCAGTAGGCAGATGACATGATAGAAGAATGCATCGTTAACTTTTGCGAAATGTTGGATGCTATTCTCCAGCCTCAGCTCTGGATAGTAATCAAATATCTTGGCCTGAGGCCATACTCCACTTCGGTTCAGCCCCGGATAATCCCTTGCTGACGCTGCAGCATAGACTACATAGGAGTTCATATGGAACACTCCCATTGTGGCGCTCAATTATATTTTGCTCGAGAGATGGTGCTGCTGATTATTTCACCCCAGCAAAAGCGCTGATCGGGAAAATTCTTATTCATTGTTTCTAGGTACCGCAGCATCCACTTATGGAAATAGTGGGCATCTGAAAGCCCGAAGACTCTGCTCAGGAAGGTGATCGTGTCACTGAGTTCCTCTGAGAAATCACTTCGGTGGATAGTCTGAGGCCACCGGGTCACTACCTTCTTATTCTTTAGGTAGACCTCATTCATCAACTGCATGCACTAGCCCTCGTTGTCTTCCCAGGCCTTGATGCATTCCTGTTGGCTAACAGCCACGTAGTTCCGGTGGTGAGGGATGCCAAGCATCAACTCAAAATGACGGGCAGTGAGGTTTATGACTACCTCACCCTTGCTGTTCTCGACACATCTTGTGTCCTTGTTGAAAGATTGCGCAACTACCATCATGAACTCATTGTTCACAGCGCTGACAAGGATCCCTCCAGAAAAGTGCAGGGCACTGCCTATTAGCTTGTCCATCCATGGAATTCTTGTAACCTTCTGAGTTCTAACCCAGAACTCATCCATGTCAATGTGACCCACCTCCAGTCTCGACATCCATACTGCATTCAGCCTGTGATTCGGGCATCCTGACCCTCTGATATTTGTATTTCATCTCTTCTTCTGTCAGCTTAGCTTTTCCTCTTGGTTTGGTGGGTTTCTTGCTTGACGTAGACATGTGTTCTCTCGAACTCAGTTGCTGATCTGCACGAAGAAGAAGTGAGACCCAATCCAAAAAGGTTGAATTAGTCATTTGATCTTCCATTGGAAAGCTAGCAGAAGGAGAGAGTTAGAGATTATAAGGCTCAGGGCGCAGGAAAAATGCAACTGGCAGGCCAAATAGATAAGGCGCACAGAAAAGGAATGTTGCATAGGTTATACTAGCGCCAAAGGCGCATGGCGCATGGATGAAGCAGGTTGCATTTTATAGCAGGGCGCACAGGAAATGCGTGTTACATTGGGGTTCGGTGCGCCCTTTGGCGCATGGGAAGATTGTGTAACATTAACAAATGGTGCGCCAAAGGGATATGGCGCGGCGCATGGAGGGTTTACTCAACATCATGTTACTGCAACGGAGGGTGCGCCCGCGCCTATGTAATCTTTATACTTGCGCGCAGAAGGCTTGTGCTGCATCGAAACTGGGTGCGCCCTTTGGCGCATGGAAACATTATGCAGCATGGATAGAGGGTGCGCCAAAGGCTTCAAGGAGGCGCGGGATTTAGACTTGTAGCATGCAAAGAGGGCGCGCCATTGAGGGCGCATGAATTTCAACTGTAGCAGAACGGAAGGCTGCGCCATTGGCGCGGGTTTTGAATATGTTACATGGCGGGTAGGTGCGCCGAGGGGCGCAACTATCTTTTTTGCAACAAGGCGCGCCAGTGCGCCACTGGATAAAAGCCTACCCAAATCTCTTCTTTATTCCTCTCTTCCACTTCAAAAATTACTTGGACAAGTAAGGTTTTACAAAAAGCTTTTAATAGACCAAGCCAGTTACAAAACGACTCCTTTTCCAGCAGATCCGGAAAGAGGGAGGGAGAGGAAGAGGAACAGAAGAAAACGAACAGGGCAGCACAGGGGGAAAGGCCTAAACATATTTCATTAAAAACCGACCAGCAAACCAAAAACAGACCGAAACACACCAACAGAACACAGACCAAAACACGAAAGCATAAAACAGAGAAGAGGGAGAACCTCTTACCTTAAATATAGCAAAAGATTTGGAAAGCGGGTCCACAGTGCGAGATAGCGACAGAGCAGAGCTGACAAATCCAGAGCAATCACGTGCTTGAAAAAGGAATGAAAATGACATGGGCGCGCACTGATATTTATAGGAAAACTTGTCATCAATGCGCCACCAACCTTTTGAAATGGCGCATGGAAACGGCTGTCGACAAGGGAAAGCGTGCGCCCTTTGGCGCATGGAAGGAATTGACAACAGAAGAATGAGCGCCTTTTGCGCACCATATGCATTGTCGACATGAAGTTATGTGCGCCCTTTGGCGCACCAAAACTTGGTGTTGCAGATATATTACGTGCGCCCTTGGCGCACCAAAAAGTGATTCAACATCATTTGGCACACCGAAAGACGTGTTAACATGTAAAACCATGCGCCAAAGGCTTTTAAGGGGGCGCATCAAAACTATGTGTTACAAGGCAAATCCATGCGCCCAGCCAAAAAGGCTCAAAAAGACTAAGTTCGAAAACTAGATTTCCCGGGAAGGGATTTTACAATGTTTCGAACGCGAGGGATCCCTAACGAGGGATCGAAACAAAATTTTCGGTATGGTTATCGGTAAAATTTCCCTTGTCAATTTTACGGGATAACAGCTGGCTCTTTCTGGGGACTATCCCTGAGCAAACTCGGGGGTAGAGAATCCCAGATCACATGTGCCTATCCATTGGGTACGGAGTCAAAAACAAGGGGGACCGGAGGGAGAACAAAGGAAACACACAACAAACTGAAAGCAAACACACGACAAAAGCAAACACACAACTAAAATAAACTGTACAAAGAAGAGAGCAAGCTCTACTTCCTGAAGATCTTGAGATGTTGCCCGCTATAGGGAAGCGGGAGCTCAGCTCCATCCAGATATGAGAGATAGAAACTATTCTCTCCATTGAGTTGCTTGATTTTGAAGGGCCCTCTCCATAGGGAATCAAATTTTCCGTGCATGCCCTTTGGTTCTCTTCGCTTGTCCCAAAGAAGGACGAGATCTCCTACTTGAAAATTCCTCTGCTTGGCCTTCTTATCAAAAAGCCTCTTCACTTGATTCTGATGTTCAGTGATCCTGTCGACCACCTTTACTCTCTTTTCTTCAAGTTCCACCAGATACATAATTCTCTTTTCTAGAGAACTCTGAAAAGTTTCATCTTCGATTGCTCGTGCCAAGCGTAGAGCAGGAAGTTCGGCAGAGAAATGGGAAGTTCGGCATCAGTGCCATATAACACTTGAAAAGGTGACATGCCGAGAGATCTCTTGGGAGTAATGCGGTCCGCCCACAAAGCGTCGTACAAAGACTTGTGCCACATCCGCTGATTTTCATCTACTAATTTCCGTATGATGGTCACCAAGTTCTTATTACTGGATTCCGCCTGACCATTTCCCTGAGGGTAATAATCCGAGGCATGTGCTAAAGTTATTCCATATTCATAGCAAAAACTAATAACTTCCCGCGAGGAGAAGTTAGAAGCATTATCAGCAACGATCTTGTTTGGAACACCGAACCTGACAATGATATTCTCTTTGATAAAACTGCAAACCACCTCAGAAGTGGCGTGCTTGACAGGTATGGCTTCCACCCATTTAGTGAAGTAATCCGTTGCTGTGAGGACATAGCTATGTCCGGCACTCGATTGAGGATTAAGTGCTCCAATAAAATCAATTCCCCATTGCCTGAATGGTTCATTGACAATGACCGGCCTTAGGGGAAGGGCAGCCAACTTGGGCTTGCCGACGAATTCTTGACGATGTGGTTCACACTTTGCCACCGTGTAGCCGCATCTTGAAAGAGCTTCGCCAATAGTACCTGGCTCGAATGATTTTGTGTGCTGTCACGGAAGAAGAAAAATGACCTCCACAGGCTGAATTGTGAAAACTTTCCAGCAGTTTTACTTGCTGGGGCTTGTCAACACATCGCAGAAAGACACCGTCTATCCCGCGCTTATATAAACCGTCATCCCAGATGACATATTTATTGCTTTCCGAGCTTTATAGTGCATTTCTCCTTTGCAGTTAGGTGCATTGGGCATTCGCCGTAGGTAAGGAAGAAAGCAATGTCGGAGTACCACTCATCACTGGTTGCAACAAATAAAACCAGAGGTAGAGAATCAGGCTCCTTTAGAGGGCTTTGCTCTTCGTTGGTACAGTCCTCTTTTCCTTTAGGATTTTCTAAATTTTCATTTTCAGCCATTAGCTGACACAGGCCTTTGCCCCTCACCAGCTTGGTGGGCTTAATATCCAGGTCATATTCCTGGACTTTGCGATCCAATTCCCTCTCAAGCTTCCTAACTCCTGCTGAGTTAGAATTGATTTCACCGCGGTGTCTGGGACCAGCACTACCGTATGCGAGTTCAGAATATAATACCTGAAATTCTTCACTGCTTTGACAACGGCAAAGGCGTGCTTTTCCAGCTGAGTCATTTTCAGTTCGTGAGGCTTGAGAGGAGAACTCATGAATGCGATTGGAGATTCAATATCCTCCGAGTTCTTTTGCATTAGGATTGCAGACACAGTATGTTCGGAGGCGTAGCTATACATAATGAAGTCTTTGGAGAAATCCGGACATACCAGGACCGGTGCATGAGCAACAGAAGTTTTTATCTCCTCAAACGACCTTTTCCCCTCTTCACTCCATCTGAAAGTGGGTGACCCTTTCATCATGTTCAGTATGTGGCGGGTCTTCTCAGCAAAATCAGGAACAAAACGCCTGAGAAAGTTCACCTTTCCGAAGAAAGAATGAACGCCATTCTTGCTTGTAGGTAGAGTAAGGCTTTGGATAGCCTTAACTCTTTCGGCATCGATCTTCGTTCCTTCTTTGCTAACCACATGGCCGAGCAATTTCCCTTCCGTAACCCCAAAAACAGACTTTTTGGGATTTAGGGAAATTCCATGTTCTCGGCACCTGGCCAATACTTGCTCCAAATGATCACAATGATCACTTCGTTGTTTAGAGAACACGGTTAAGTCATCTAGATAAACTACAATGACTTTTCCCATCATGCCTTTAAATGCGAAATCCATGGCCCGCTGAAAAGTGGCACCAGCGTTAGTTAGGCCGAAAGGCATCCTGCTATAGGCAAATGTACCCCATGGAGTAGTGAATGCTGTTTTGAATTGATCTTCAGGCGAGACTTCAATCTGATTGTAGCCTGAAAAACCATCAAGCATAGACAGCATTTCGATCCGCCATCGTCATGCAGTAACTTGATCCATTATGGGAAGAGGGTAGTTGTCTTTCAGCGAAGCTTGATTTAAGTTTCGGAAGTCTACGCAGATGCGTATTTCACCGTTTTTCTTGCGCACTGGCACAATGTTTGCCACCCAAGTGCTGTGATGAATAGGGAAGATGATTCTTGCATCCAGCATCTTCTGAATTTCGGCCTGAATGGTGCCCGAAATCTTGGGATTATAGTGCCTCTGCTTCTGACGGAAGGCTTTGACATCGTCTTTCAAGGGAATATCGTGCTGAACGTCCTTTGGCTTGAAGGACTTTAAATCGGCGTAGGACCATGCCAATACATCCATATATCTTTTCAGCAACTTGACAAATTTCCGCTTTTCTTGGCGTGCAACATTTCCCGATGTTCACAAATTGCGGATGTGCCTCAGAACCTATATTGACTGGTTCTGTCTCTGGGGATGAGCAAGGATCGTCCCGCTTCTTCTTTCTCACAAAACGGTCATGCCTGTCAAACAGGCGTTCCAGAGAAACCAGGCCCTTCGGAATTTTATTTCCTTTGAGCTGACATATGCCGTCTTTCTCCTCTGATTCATGGTTTTGACTGTTGATTGATTCGCGGCATGTCGAGGTGGATCCTTCAAAATACAACTCATCAAAATTTTCTGATTTTTCTAGAAAGGCAATGAGGTGATTATCATCGTTGAATACCTGCCAATGCTGAGAGTTTCATGGGCACGCCAAGGAAAACCACTTCAATGGTGTATTTGTTCGTTTTCAAACCCGGGTGCGGGAGCATGAGAGATGCTGAAACGGCCAATGAATCGGCCATATCATTTTGAGCTCTTGGAATTGCCCCTATCGAAAAGGCATCAAATTCCTCAATGCTGTCCCATACTGCATTACGGTAGTGCCTGAGCCTTTCATTTTTTACTTGGTAAATCCTTTTGACCTGATTTACAACCAGCTCGGCATCACCTTGAACTTTTAGATTTTTAATTCCTCTTTCCTTTGCAGCTTGCATACCGAGTAACAGAGACTCATACTCAGCAGTATTGTTAGTGTTGAAAAACTGCAATTTGAAAGAGAGAGGAATGACTTCTTCCTCAGGAGATATCAGCACAACCCCAGCGCCACATCCACTAGTTGCGCAACTGCCATCAAATTGCAAGGTCCAGATCTTATTGAGATCCTTTTCTTGAACGAAACGTCCTTTGTATCCGCCTCGGATAAGAAGTAGTTCCCCATCCCTGATGATTCAAAAAGGATTTGGGCTTTGGGATCTTCGGAGCTAGTGACCAAGTACTTCTTTTGGGATTCCGGTTCTAAAGTTTGCATTACGCCTTTGACTGGAATTCTAGCTTTAGACCAGTCCATGTGAATTTCTCCACCAACTTCGCTGCAAAAGCTCCTTCCTAGCAGAATTCCATAGGCTGCCGGAATGTCAGCGACAAGGACGGTCATTTTTACTCTTTTATCCGGGAAGGCTGCAAACGCAAATTGCGCGTCTTTGATTTGGCCAATCAACGGCACTTGCTTGGTCTCCAATGAGTAACATCTGCCGAAAGGCTTGGTAAGAGTAAGGCCCAAAGCATGGGCGTTAATTTTGCCAAGCATAACGTTGTCGTAAGCTCGGAATCAATTATGCAAATTACTCAACTTGTGTCCATTGATTAGGAGAGAGAAAGATAGAAAGGCTCTATTTTGCCTCGATGATGATGTCAAGCAACATTTATATGGGATTCGGGTGGGGGAGTGGAAAGGATTCCTTTCTGGGGGAAGCTCGATTAGATATAACTAAAGCTTGACTTTGTATATACTTAGTCAATCTTACAAGCTGTTCGGGGTTTGACTGAAGATACTCAGCTTCAGACATCTGGATCTTGGTCTTTTTTGCATGATCTATTATATCGAATGCGGCCAAGGGTTGCGTTGGTAAAGGAATGAGTCCTTCACTTCACGATGGTGGAACAGGGTTACTGATCTTGATAGGAATATGAGGGGGCTGATTCGGAGGAGAGATGGGCGGAAAAGACTTCTTTGCAAAAGACTTAACAGGGAATTGAGTAGGAAGAGGATTATCTCTTCTAACAATGGTTGGAGGCACGTTTGACACGACCTTCTCCTTCTGCACATGGGCAGCAACTTCCGCCTTCCTTTCCTTGTGAGCAGTAAAACATCATAGGATTGTCCGCTTGCATAGCCCTGAGTACTCTCTTCTTCATCGATTGATCCTCATCAAATTCCATGTATCCAATAGTAGAGTCGCCAGTCGGCTCACCGACATCTTGATCATCTTTGCCTTGAGACGAAGGTTCTTCATAAAGATGCTCTTCTTCTTCTATTTTCGCCAAAGCATCAATGGAGGAGCTTCAAGCGCCAACCGTGGAGCAGATGCAGGTAGACGCGGTCTTTGTGAAACATTGTTAGGAACAAAATTCCTCCGCGGGACATCCCGGTACGAGGAACTGGGAGAGGCCTGGGCTAGCTGCTTTTTAGTGCAAGCAAATCGTTCGCCATCTTTTGGAATGCTGGATCAGACGAAGTAGCAGGCGAGGGATCTGAAGATTTGGACTTTGATGATTCCTTTTTAACTCGCCGGATATTATCAAATTGTCTTCTATCCAAATGGCAGCAGCCTGAGTGAGAGGCAGAGTAGAATTTACTCACTCTTGAAGGAGCAAGAAAGCCCGACTTTTGAGCTCATGGCGTTCACAAAGAAACACTTCTGATTCTCCGGTGTTGGAAGCATGGCAGTAGGGACACGGTTGATTAATGCATTGAACCGGGCGATAAAATCGCGCATGGTCTCATTGGCCTCTTTCTTTAGGTGGGTAATCCGTGATAGCAACGCAAATGCATCTTCTGAAGGCTTGTACCTGTCTTCGAAAGCATCCCGCAAGGTAGCCCAACTGGTGATAGATCCGGCCGGCAAATGCTGAAACCATTCAACTGGCAGGCCCTCGTAGGGTTTCCAGAAAAAGGTGAACTGACACATCTTCATGAGTCACGTCCAAAATACTGCATGACATAATGAAAGTAGATATGTGGGAATCCATGCTTTGATTTCCACTCCCGTCAAATTTAGGAAAATTCTTTCGATTTCCGTGAGGGAGCATGTGAATGGATGTGGCGGTGCGAGAGGACCCATAGCATTTCCCCATGGTACCGCCATTTGAAAGGTGGAAAAAGCACAGAGCCGGGAGGGTGGTTCCAGCGAGCAAAGCAAGCACTACAAAGGGACGTAGATGCTCCTTGTACAAGACTTTTCTTCGTGAAGGTGAGACACTCTGGATGACCAGCTGCAGAGCTTAGCACCGAAAAAGCGTGTCGGTGTTACGCTGAAATTGTGCCTCTGGAGCAGATCGAAAGTAGGATCAACTTCTCCACGGGCTCTCCTGTCATAGCAGAAAAGGTTCACTTGCCATGCAGTGTACCTTCCGATCTCGTGATATTATGGCGCAGATTTAAACTTTACTTTTGGGTGTACTTGCTGATTTTTTTCTTTTTTTTTTTTTTTTTTTGACAAAAACCAGCAAAGCAAATACTTTTAATATTTAAAAAAATTTATCCTCCTCGAAAACCGATTACGGTTAATGACAAATAGCAGCAAGGATAAGATTCTTCCTTTCTTTGGTAGGGGAAGAATAGTAGGCTGATTTTCGATCTGATCTTTACTTTTTCAGAGGGTTTTAAACTTTTTGGAAAATAGTCAAAAATCCAGATCTACGGAAAAATAATGATTTTGATAAAACTTCAAATAACTAAAGATCTGTAACTAGGCCCGATCTATGGCTCTCAGAAGAAAATTTTTCGATTTGAGCACTTTTGCAATTTTTTGATTTTTATAAAAAATTCAGGTTTGCAAACAGCAGCAATCTTTTGATTTTTTCGATTTTATGTTATACCACCAAAGATAGATCGCGATGATTCTGTTTGATCCCCATGGAGTCGCCAAATTTGTTGGTCCGAAAATCATGCCGCGCGGATAGATCTATGGATAGACGCTTGAGCCAACAAGTGTTGCAGGCTTAGCCCCTCTTTGGGAGACAAAGCAAAGCGAAATCGGTTTATTGCTATTTCTACTAGCCAGGAACCTATGCAAGTCTCATGATTTTGCCTTCGGGGTTGGGATCTCATCCCAGTGAGAGTATTCCAGTCAGATTTGTGAAAGGAAGGAATGAAAGAGGGAGAAGAGAAAGAACAGATCCGAAGGGAGAAAAGAAATGAATTCCAAAGCAGAAAGGTCAGAAGATTTATGTTTTTAGTTTGGTAGTAAACTGAGCCAAACCTACTTGCATAAATAAACAAAGCAATCTTGATAAACAAATGATGGAAAAGTAGATATGAATCCAACAGATTAAACACATACGTAACTAACGTAAGAAAGATCTAACGTATAACACAGCTATTGAGCACAAAGTCTGAATAATTGTATTACTGTCCTTTTCTGTTACAAGAAAGCTCAAAGTCTTTCTCTCCTCACTTCTATTTCTATCTGAAAAATGTTCACCTCGAATACAACAAGTATTCTCATATTTATAGAAGATGAGGGAGAGAGAAGGCAAAATGGAGCCAACCACTTATTTACAAAGATATTTACAAAATATCCAAAAGTCATGTTGACTTTGACAACTTTGATGGATGACATCATCCCATGATGCAACATGGATGATGTCATCATTTGTGCCAACACATTTTTAGACATTTCGAAAAGAAAGTCGGAGAATAGAGAGAGGAGAAGAAGAAGAAGAAGAAGAAGAAGCTATTCATCATCATCATCCTGCGGCCGAAAAGGGGTCGCCTGTTTCTGATGCTGCTCAGGAGATGAGATGTGGAACTGAGCGCGGTATTCCAAGAACTTGCTGATCATCGGCCCAAACCGATCCTGTGACGGATCCTTGTGCCGTTCACTGATTGCTTCGCAAGTTTCCCGCTCATCTATGAGCTTTTCTGGGATCTTGGAATAGTCTTTACCCGCCTCGATTAGGAAACCGATGAAGTCCCTACAGGCCAGTAGGTTGTTGATAGATTCGATGTCGAACGTGACCTCTGGCCCTGTTCCTTGAGAGGCTATCTCCTTGAAAATCCGGACAGTGTCATCAGCTGATCTCAAGGTAAGGGAAGGAGTGAGCAACCCTGGAGTCATAGATAGAACAATTTTCTCCATTTGATGCATTGCATCGTGGCCTCTTCCTTTACCTTATCCATCTTTTCTAAAACAAATTCCACTGATCTATCCGATAGTCCAAAGTGGACATAGTTTTGTTGAGGGCCCTTGGATGGTCAAGACTCGAACTTGACCAGAGATCTTCTTCGATCAACAATCGAACATTTGTCTGGAATGTCTCGTGGCCGGAGTCTAGCATGTTCTAACTCTTCTGATATCGGACCCGCTAATGCTTGGAGTTCCTTATTCGCCTTCTCGATGTTTAGGTATAAACTGATATACTCGGCGATTACTCTTTCACTATCCTTGAGGATTTGGCTCCTCCAAGCAGAAACGGCCATGCCCTGCTCACCAATCTTTGAATATTCATTGATCTTCTCCTGACTGAGCAGCTCAGGAGTTTCGGCGGCAGTTGTGGGAGGTGCACTTCCCATCTTCTGTAAGGCTTGAAGCAGATACTTGTTCTGCTCCTTCAGTAGCCTTTTTTCCTCTTTCGTTTCCTGAAGCTTCTTGCAGAGTGCATCCACTGCGGAAAGAGCTTCCCCCTGGAGACTTTCTGAGGATGTCCCCATTGTGACTTGGGTCACGGTGAAATCTGTTGGAGACAGATCTTCTTTCTCTTTGAGGGGGTTGGGGTATGCTATTTCCATGACTCTCTCACCTGCAGCGCTCTTTGAGAAGCGTGTAACCGGCTTGTGCTTCTTTACTCCTTTAGCCGGAATGACCGAAAAGTCCATCGGAGCGATGGGGACTTTCCTCTTTTGTTGGCTCAAATGCCTTTGAGAGATCCAAGCTGGTCCTATAGAAGAAGGACCAGAGACAGAGGGGGAGGCAGCAACGGTAGAAGAGGGGAAAAACGTGGAGACACGCGGCGGCGGCATCGAAAGAATAGCCGAGGAAGTGCCCACGGGAGGAAGGGAAACCGCAACCGCAGAAGACATAGGAAGGGAAGGGAGCTCGGAGATGAGGGAAGAAATGGAAGAAGACAAATCAGCGAGGGAGGAGAAGATAGATGAAGAGGCGGGGGAAAGAGTAGAAGAAGGGGCAGAGGACACAACCAAAGGAGTGGTCGCTTGAGTCACTCGAGGAGGGGAAGGAAGAGAAGAAGAAGGGATAGAAGGGACCTCTCGAAAAGGACGCCGACATCCTGGGTGGATGGGCGTATAGGATTATCCTCTATCAATTCTTTCTCCGTGAATCCAGAGTTATTACTTGTTCAAAGCTCTAAAGGAAGAGGACTTTCGGGGGCTTCCTCCGAATGGTGCTAGGTTCACCTTCGACACCTTGCCTTTCAAAGCAGCCTTGACTTCTTTGACCTTGGAGGTGCGTTGCCCAATGGGGAAGTTGTGAAATCTACCCCGAGGTAGATTAGTCTGCTCATGTGGCACCAATGCTCTCGTTCTCCGCATAGTCTCCTTGACCCTTTCCTCAATTGTTTGAGGAGCCTTGCTTCTGTCAATGTCCGAGAAGGGCCAATCATCCCTTCGTGTCATTATACACTTTGTCTACTTCGCCTTCCGTGATTTGGAAACCTTTGGGGGACAATGGCCACTCCGTATTGAATGATTTCCATCAATGCCAAGCGCGAGTGATCCTTTCTTCTCGAGTTCCACCTCATGGAGAACGCCAATGTAAATATCCTCAATTTGAGGGACATGGATCGATCAGAAAGCTTCGCCCTTGGCAAGCAGCAGCCCCTAGGATTGAAGGTAGGCTCGGCGGGAAGTCATGCTTCAAATTTAACAACTCCACTCCGTGAACATTTCCTTCGCCTTATGGTAGGAGGAGCATGTGTACTCTACCATTGCTTGTGAGGGGAAAGGAGTTCGCCCTAGGCCTGATTTCTGGCCTGCCCCATGTTCTTGGTTACATTAAAGTATGAAATATTACGTAACTTTAATTATTGCTAA